>CM060949.1:54257339-54754839 GCA_030765055.1 Mantis religiosa
CTCTGGAAAAATGTCAGAGAGATCAAGATGATGCTGTATTTTCTCTTGTACCTATTATTTTGACAGCCTTGACGAACATGATGTTTTCTGTGATCAGTGTGCCAAGTTCTGGGAAATGCCATCCATACCATTCCCTGCACCTCATGATATAATTATTCAACTCTTTGTCCAAGTCATCCAACAGGCCTACAGCTTGTACAATCATTGTGTCAATTTTATCTGGACTGAACTTGAGCTTATACCTCGAAAGGCTGTCTGCCAATCCCAGAGTCATTGCAGTCATATCCTTCTTAGGAAAGCCTGCTAAGAGCCCATCCATCTGAGATTGATGCATCTTATCAGTTCCTGTACTGAAGTAATGCATAAACATGAGTGCTGAAGTTTGTCTTTGATAGCATTTCCCGACTTAGAATCGGCAACAAGCAATTGATCTTGTACATCCTTTGTTGCTAGCTTCTTCAGCATCTTCTTAAGGGATTTACTAATCTTGCCCTCAACTGCTGCTGTAGTAGCAGCCAGAGCTTCTGTTGTATCCGTGAACTTTTCAAAATGTTTGAGCTTGACAATTTTACTTGCTGACTCTGGTGTCTGGAAGTCATGATAGAGGTTTTCTATTTTCGACAGCTTTTTTATCTAGCAACTTATAAATGGCTTAGCCTCCCGGAGTTTCAAAAGCACTAACATATTTATGAAATGTTTGTCACTCCTATTTCATACAGCTTAAATGTTTATTTTGAACTTTAATTACAAATACACAACATTTACCCATGCGGTCTCAGCATTGCCGGTTTTTCCCCCACACCTTCGTATACTCCACATATTGTTTGATCTGTGACAGCGGCTTCATAATCTTGTTTCCGGTAGCGTTTTAGAATGACTATAAGTTCAAACTTCGTTATCTCCATTTTGTGATTGTTAACAGCTGAAGAGTGATACATGTTTGTAATGTACGTAACACTAGCTATGACATCCTGTAAATGGCGTTGCAAAAACCAAAGCCCAATAAATTTTCCAAAACACCAAAATCAAAAAACCAATTTACTTAAGAGACCACATCATATAATTTCAATTACTTCATTATTATAAAAAAGTTCTATAATAATTTGAGGATTTGGCTGTGGAGGCAGCTGATGCTATTATTCGTTGAACTGTAAGATGTTAATATATTTAGTTATCTAAAACACCTTTATTTACCTTACATTTACCTTTTCGAGATTTTGCAAAAAACAGAAAATCATTTCTCACTGCTGTCTGTAATGGAATATGAGACCTCTGGTTTGAGAAATCAAGAATCATTTTGTTACATAGACAATTAAAATTTCCTGTAATTGTAAAGTACTTATATTCAATGAAAACGCAATTTACTCGTAAGAGCTAATGGAACAGTTCCTAATAGTTGAAAGTACACGCAAAGTTCCAAAGACATTAAACAGAGTAAATTGTACTTGATTTTATAGGTAGCATTCCATGTAAGAGAATGCTGGAGTTCAAAGCTAATTTAATTAATCTTTGAATTGAAAAGACAGAATAAGACAGAAAAAAATCAATGTCAAGCCAAAATTTGAACCACAGATCTTCGAATTTCTTTAACCACCTGAGCTATCATGACAACATACTGTGACTTTGTGGGTTCGTGAAATGAAAAGTCCAATTACACCACTCAAAAATGTTCTTTATTTCCACCGACTTACAGTTAAACTCTTGCCAATTACACAAAATTACGTAATACACCAATTACGATTCATACAGTTCGTCCGTTACAATTTCCTTGTACTCGCGGTTACGTAAGCTCCGGTACACCTTCACAGTTACGTACAGTCTTCCGTTGCACAATCTTCTCGTACATTAACACGTCACTGACTAACTCTTACACCAAGAACTGACTGTCTCCTCACTCACTAACTGACAAAACCAACTCAACTCTGTCTGTCTGTAACCCTCTTTATATAGGAATATCGCCGGTTTCTAGTGACCAGGGGAACGTTCCAGATTCCGTAATTTCGAGAAACAGGTGTAGAGAAACAGACGACACAGTCATGTTTTTCCCCTGACCACAGCCTGTCACCACTATAGGGCAAACGAGGCGAGGGCGTGGCTAACCGAACCTTCCCTGTCTCCCGCTCTCAGCTGCTTCACAGGGTGTTCCAGCGCTCGCGTCACACTGCTCCCTCCTCAAAGCTGTTCGCCCCGAACAGCCCCATCGTAGCGTGCAAGGCGGTCCAGGTGTACCACCAGCATCTGCTCGGAGTCTCAGCCAGAAGTAGCGCTGCCGTAGTTTGTGAATCATACGGTTCGCTCCCAGGTGTCCTCCTGAAGTACCGGCGTGCACTTCCTCCAAGACTTCCGGGACCTTACTCCGGGGAAGTACCAACTGTCCTCTCTGCGCCTTCCCATCGGGTGACTCCCATACCCGGAACAGCACGCCCACTCTGGTCTTCAACGAGTCCCATTGGGCCCAGTACGACTTGTAGGTGGCGCTCCTCGGTGCGATGTCCTCCCAGGTTGGCCTCGTCCCTGCCTCCACTTCCCTCAAGAGTGGCCCCAAGTCTGCGTCCGCCAGTTGCTCCCTCCTCAGGCCTGCGCTATCCCAGCCTTCAGCAGGCACTACCACAACTACTCGGGCTGCTGCGGCACGCTCCTTTTCTTCCACTCTGGTGCACTGACCGCACTCTACTGAACAGGGTCTTCGGGACATGGCGTCTGCGTTATCGTGACTCTTCCCTCTACGATGTTCCGAGGTGAAGTCGTACTCCTGCAGCCTCTGGACCCAACGTGCTGTCTGGCCTTCCAGGTTCTGCGATAGGACACCTCCAATGCAATGGTCACTAGCGTCGGTGTCCACAATGAAGGCGCCACCCGGTTGCGGGAAACCCAACGTTAGAGCACTGCACAGGATCTCCTTCGGGTGCTGGAAAGCGTCTTCGGCGTCCTCCGTCCACACATAAGGCCGGTTTTCCTCCGTCAGGCGGGTGAGGGGTTTTGCGATGTCGTCGGCCTTTTCCTCTAAATCATTAAGGCGGTCGTCTACTTGACCCTTCCGCTTGCCCAGGTTCGTGACGTCATCCCCCACGCCGGCCAACCGTTCCTCAAACTTTGCGGCGAGAGCCTCGTTCGCCGCCTTCATTTCTTCCAGCTTTGCGGCCAGGTTGTTATTTGCCGCTTCTATTTTCGTTATTAATTCGGTCTTAATTTCCATCATCTTCTCCAAAAATTTTTCCACTGCCGCGTCCATGGTTGTAATGTTCGGTGATGTTATCTTCCCGCTTCCTGACACCAGTGTGACTTTGTGGGTTCGTGAAATGAAAAGTCCAATTACACCACTCAAAAATGTTCTTTATTTCCACCGACTTACAGTTAAACTCTTGCCAATTACACAAAATTACGTAATACACCAATTACGATTCACCAGTTCGTCCGTTACAATTTCCTTGTACTCGCGGTTACGTAAGCTCCGGTACACCTTCACAGTTACGTACAGTCTTCCGTTGCACAATCTTCTCGTACATTAACACGTCACTGACTAACTCTTACACCAAGAACTGACTGTCTCCTCACTCACTAACTGACAAAACCAACTCAACTCTGTCTGTCTGTAACCCTCTTTATATAGGAATATCGCCGGTTTCTAGTGACCAGGGGAACGTTCCAGATTCCGTAATTTCGAGAAACAGGTGTAGAGAAACAGACGACACAGTCATGTTTTTCCCCTGACCACAGCCTGTCACCACTATAGGGCAAACGAGGCGAGGGCGTGGCTAACCGAACCTTCCCTGTCTCCCGCTCTCAGCTGCTTCACAGGGTGTTCCAGCGCTCGCGTCACAATACTGACACGACATGAAAGTGTACAACTGCCTTGCATTTTCCCGGAAACCACAAAGCGCGTCTTCTTATTTTTCTTCTTACTATTCTTTCTGTACCTTAAGCATAGACGTTAAGTATGTTGTGACTTTGTGGGTTCGTATAATTAAAAGTCCAATTTGCCGAAATTCCAAATGTTCTTTATTTGCTTAGAAATACACTCACAGTAGCCGCATTACATCATATACACAATCTACCAGGGTCGATGACCACAACAGCTTCTGATTACACCTGTTTACAACATCGGTTCTCGTTACATCTGTTCACGACTGTTTACTCTCTTTTTACGACTCACTCTGTTTGCCTCCCATCTGGCGTGTCACAATCTCTTAAATATACCTCCATTGATAATTTCTAAAAACAAACCAGAAACCAAATAATCTCTGTCAGTCAAGAAGTCACTAGAAATTTCCATTTACCTCACTTATCTGTGTCGGTAAGTCTTTTATCTCCGCTATCTTTATTTTCCGGCTCTTTGTGTACACAAGCCGCGCTACCGTAGATAACGGGTTCGCGGCAATATTTTGCTTCAATGACTGACTTTCAAACATAGTATCGGTCTTCTTATTGATATTGTGAATTTACGGGTTTGTAGAATTAAAAGTCCAATTTGCAGAAATTCAAAATGTCTTTATTTCCGTAGAAACACACTTTGGTCAACCCTTACAGTAGCATAATTACGCAACATACACAAATACAGTCGTCGAGGTCGTTGACCAGAAACAAAGAGTTCACTTTCAAAACACAGCTGCCCACGGACGATTCTCAAGTCCCAATTCCTAACTGCGGCTTCCTTTTATACGTCCATTCATGGTTCCAGAAGATTGAGGAATGTTCTGTAACGAATAGGACGGCACCAGACGAAACACGAACCTCCCAGTCATCTAACTTTATCTGTTTCGGCAGGCGGGTTCCAACAATATTTTGCTTCAATGACTGACTTTCCAACATAGTATCCGTCTTCATATTAATATTATGACTTCATGGGTTTGTAGAATTAAAAGTCTAATTTGCAAAAATTCAAAATGTCTTTATTTCCGCCGAAACACACTCCTGTCAACCCTTACAGCAGCAGAATTACTAACATACACAAATACAATCGTGAGGTCGTTGACCACAAACAAAGAGTTCACTATCAAAACACAGCTGCACGCGGACGATTCTCAAGTTCCAATTCCTAACCGCGGCTTCCTTTTATACGTCCATTCGTGGTTCCAGAAGTTTGTGGAATGTTGTGTAACGAAAAGGACGGCACCAGACGAAACTCGAACCTTCCAGTCACCTAAATTTATCTGTTTCGGCAAGCCTTTTATCTCCGCGCTGCATTATTTGTCCCTTTGTGTACGCCGGGGTCAGTTGTAACAATGGGTTCGTGACAATGTTTTCCCTCGAGAAGTGTAAAGAAATTCGACTCTTATTCATTTATACATTTTAAAATCATTACCATTTAGTCTTATTTTTAAATTACAGGTTTGTAATTGTACAATGTTTTCCCTCGAGAAGTGTAAAGAAATTCGACTCTTATTCATTTATACATTTTAAAATCATTTCCATTTAGTCTTATTTTTAAATTACAGGTTTGTAATTGTTATCTTATATGTAGAGTATGTGATTTCTTAAAACCATATCCCAGTATTCTTCTTAAAACCCTCATCCCTGCAGGTTCAATTTTCTGTATCCTTGCCGTATTTATACGTACTTAAATTATCTCTGCTATTTTAAGAAGTCGTTATAAATCTAGAACTTTGTAGTCTTAAAATTATCTCTATTTTTATTTTATTTTTCAAAGTTCTAGCACCAAATACAGTTCAGGTAGTTTTCTACAAAGTATATCAATTTTTAAAGTTACATTTTCATTATTTGATGACATTAAATTTATTAGCTTGCTTAGTTATATTTCATTTAGTTCTATTCTTGTTCAAATAGGATTTATACTTTGGTTTTTAGTGTATATATTTTTAAGTCATAGATTTTTATTTACCTACGAAATGCCTTCTGTGGTCCTTTTTGTTTTCTAATTTACGTCCTTTAACTTTTTTAAAGTAATATCGGACTATGAATGGAATGGGTGAAATGATGCAGGGTCCATGGAGCTTAGAGTTACCCGACATTCATCTTTTAGGATAAGGGAAAGCCCCGGAAAAAACCTTATCCAGGCAACTCGCCCCGACCGAGATTCGAGCTCGGGACCTCTTGAACGTGAGGCAGACATGCTACCATCTACGCTACCAAGGCGGGCTCTGTGGTCAATCTTCAGAATCTGAGTTTATTTATTGTAAACAAATAGCAGGCACACTTTCATTTGTTCTTCTAATATATATATATATTTTTAACTTTCAATAAAAGAACAAAATAAAGGAAAGCAGATTTTGAGTATTTCGTATATCAGTATTGAGGGTTCCTAATTTCCGAACCTCTTAAATTACAGATTTGATTTGACTTATCGATTTGATAAACCTAACAAGTTGCTTCTTTGATGCTCTCTTTATTGCAAAATCGAAAGAACCTACCACAATCGATAATGCATGCATAAAATGTGCGTATTGTTGAGAAGGCCAATAGCAAGACGTGCAACCAAAGAATTGATGTTCTTGAAACGCACTGCTAATGCCATTATCAGCAAATCCATTGTCCACAAGATCTGAGAGCGGTAGGCAAAGGAACATTAACGGTGCTTGAGCAGGACTTCCGGCTCTGCTGGTAACAATGTCCTGCCGCGGAACGTGTCCTTTCTGGCCACACACGGTTAACATATATACAACACCCCCTCTATCGGGTCGCACAATCTGTACATTCCAAGGGGTTCTTGTCAATGAAATCAAAAGACGCGCCGCACCGTCTTTACAAACAACTGTCAAAGTGGACAAGAAACATGGCGCTACGTAGCCCCCCCCCCCCAAACCAGGTACAAAGCAATATGCGTGGGCTGAATTTGCGAATACAATCTACAGCGGATCTACCATAAGAACAACTTCTATAGAATCGGTGACGACTCTTAGCTTGTTGGAAAGGATATATAACTGATTAAAAATGTGAAAAGTAATAAATATACACCAACTAATTAACACTAAAACTCACTATGCTGAATTAGAAAGACATTTCTTCTTGGCATTACCATACTTTATGTAAAACTTATACTCCCAATACTTTACAAATGTTGAAAAGAAAAGTAAACTTTAGATTACGGAATACATATACCTACAGAATGATGCTCAGCTGAACGTCTAGTGTGACGGTGAAGAATGCATTGAAATACATGAGTCGTTCAAAACTTAGTGGCAACACTGCTTGCATTTGGCGGTATCAGCAGTAAACGATATAAGCTGATAACAATAAAAAATAACAGCATCTAATGTTTGTTAGCTGTGACTTTGAAGACAATAATTTTATTTAATAAGACAACTTTAGTAAGTTTAATTGTTGGCTGTTATCTTTAGTGCTCTAAATATGTTTAGTAAATACAAACAAAGGTACTTCGTTAAAATTCAGGTTGCAACAGTATCAATGCTCGACAATGCCATACAAAATTATTAGTCATCTCTTACGTGACCATACCACTGTGCTGTTTGACTCTCAATAACTTCAAGCATTGGCTCTCACATATATTCATTAATATGCTTCCTTTTTCCTCTCTAACCTGAACATTGTGGTACCCCTCCTTAGGCCATCCATTTGAACTGCATTATATTGCTTTTCTGAACCTTTCAGTAATCATCAGCTTTTGGTCCCATATGTTAAAATATTTCTACATCACCTTGTTTACTTTGCTATTGAGTTACTCTATAATACTCCATTTAGTACTTTTGCCACTCTTCTACTCCGTGTTGCATTTTCCAGACTCATGAATAACTGATCCCAATTCATTCATCGATTTATTATTGCTCATTCACCGTATTTATTGCTCAAGGTAGTTTAATGCTTTTCTTATTTTCACCTGATCATATTCATTTTCAGTCCACATGTTTCAAAGTCTCCAAGGAGATTTCTCATCATAAATTTCACATCTTCCTGAAACTTTGCAAGGAATATTTGACCATGTACGAGTAGAACCAAATGTGTTGAGTTTTATATATGGTTTACAGGTATTAATAATTACACATTTTTTGTATACCTCTGGTTTAATTTGATTCCTCTGACTGAAGAGAATATTTTGATGCATAACGTTTGTATTTTGTTTTAATAAAGTCAGAACAAGTTTTGCACCCTAGCTTGCACCAAACAATCGAGAAAACCATGAGGAAAAAACCTCAGTCCAAATATCCCTTTCCAAGCACCAAAATAAAGTAAAATATTCCAATTTTTTTATGATTTGTTGAATATCACTGCTCTCCCGAATTTGAGTCGCTCACGTTGCTGGTCACAATTCACTTTCAAATGTGCGATTACGTATCTACGCAAGAACAGAGCCACAATAATTACGAATTCGGTATTTCATAAATTAACTGTTAACTACTAAGTGCATAAAATAGGCAGAGGTATTCAAAGCATATAATAACGGCTGCGAAAGAAACGTTTGGTATTCTTCGTAAGTGATAACTTTCTTTAACTTCAGAAGGGTGGTCGGTCTATATCAAAAGTGTTACCACTGCCATTTTTCGCGTTGCTTGGAAAGCAGGGAAAATCGGTGACTTCAAAATGCCAGACTTGAATGCTATAGAATTGTAACCCTCTAGAGTATTCCTATTTAAGTAACTATAAAAATGATAAGGAGTTATAGTTTACGACATACAAATGCATCAATGGCGAAATTGCCACTGCACAAGGGAAGGTAAGGAAAGTGAACGGAAGAATTCATTATTTTTAATAAATAAAATATAAGACAAATATACTACTATTTTAATAAATAAAATTAAAAGATTAAATGCGAATTTCAATAATGTTATTAACAAGTGCTTACATTTTGAGAAAAAACCAATAAACCTTTCCTAAATTTATTCCTTATATGTCATGGCATTCTTGAGCTTTCCCAAGTAATTCTAAAACTTCATTTTCCTGTGATCATCTGGAATGAAAGTTATTATTTGATTAGTACTTAAATTTTTTATCTTGAAATGTATCAATTCCAGAGATTCGTAGGGTTAAAAGGCAATGCATAACTACTGTTTTAATTCGATCTTAACACTTTTAGGTTAACACATGATTTCATCCTAATGTTTAGAACACTCTTTACTTCTAGTCTGGTATTTTGACTACAAAATACCATTCAGCTCTCTTACTTCTTCTTGAACTTTTGACTTTAGAACAAAGCTCAAAGAGGGGACCCAGTACCTCCACTAACGGAAGAACTTTCTCTCTAAACCCCTTACGTGGCGCCTTCGGGAGTGAGAGGACTCTAAGGGTAATCGGACTGAAGTAGAAAAGACACAGAGCGCAGGATCCAGAAAAGCTACAGACCTAAACGCTTGTATCCCTTAATGTCTATCCCTTTAACCTACTAGTAGTAGTCATATACTGAGCCGTAGAGGTTTTAATTTTTTTTTCCTTCCTTCATTAGGCTTCGCACACAATTTACTTACTTTTCACTCGAGACTACTAAGTTGAACTCAACGACAGGCAGAGTCATTTTGTGTTTTGGTTTAAGTTTACGATTTCCTGTTCATCCAAACCGCATCGAATAATTAATGACTGCATGAACTAAGTGGATATGTTTAAAGAGAATTTTCTTACGATTAAATTGCATAGACTATTTGAAATAAGTAAATTCATAGCAAGTTTTGGTTCAATAGAATGAAGTTGCATTAGATTCAGTTTACTTTGGTTTGATTGTGCTAATTTAGATAAGTCGAGTTTTCTTTGGTTAAACCGACTTACATTGGGTTAAACTAGGCTAAGTTAAGTAGCGACAAGTAAAAGTCTGTATTCTCATATACGAGGGTGATCTGAAAATCTTCCGACCTCAACTTGAAGATGGCAGCACTCATAAATAAAACCTAGTACATTTCTTTGTACAACTGTTGACAGTTACAAAAGTTTCAGCCATTTTGGAGGCACAGTTGTTATGTAACAGTCGTTTGAGTGAGTTAATGTGAGTGCTTTTGTGAAAATGGACAAAATCTAGTATCGAGCTGTCATTAAATATTGGTTTTTGAAAGGCAATACTCTACACAAATCAAAGATGAGTTGGATTCTGCGTATGGGGACTCTGCATCATTATTTACCACATTTAAAGCGCAGAGGATCTACCCAAAAGTCCGAAAACCCTGGCATCCTTCTACCCGGGAGTAATGCAAACTCCCTCTTTTCATAGGGCAATACCTGATTTCTTAAAAAACATCGACAACAACGTCAAGACGGGATGGAAGTGGATGCGCCACTTAAGCGCGTCAACCCCGCAGGGAAGACTACTAAAAACCCTCGGTGGGGCCGCCTGGTGATTCAACACACCTTCTACTAGCTCTGCAGCCTAGTACCCGGGACATTTTGGGTAACCCTCTGCTCCCTCCGGGCGGCCGAGGCCTGGCCTGAGGTATTCGAATTCTCGCGGGTGACGGGAACACACTGCTCACTCGAGTCCAACCCAATCAGAGCAACTCCCCGACGGGAGGAGCTTCGCAGTTTGGCCCGAGGTTCCTCTAGTAACGTCAGAGTACCACGAGTGCTAACGGTCCGCAGCGCCCGTACCACGGCAGCTGAAGGGGACGGATCCCCTCCCCTACGGGAACACTTTTGGCAGCTGAATTTAAACGTGGCCTTAAGAGTTTGGGAGACGATGAATGTTCGGGACGTCCAAAATTACAACTACCGATGAAAACATCCCCAAAGTTCACCAAATGATGCTAAACGACCGCCGAATTAAAGTGAGAGATAGCAGAGCACATGAACATGTCACAAGAACGTGTTTGTCACATATTAAATCAACATTTAGACATGAGAAAGCTGTGCGCGTACTGTAGATGAAACTTGGATACACCATTATAGACGCGAAACAAAAGTATAAAAGAAGTGGATTGCAAAGGGGGAACTGGCTCCCCTCCCTCCGCCCCCAATAAAAAACCAAAAACTGTCTTTTGTTTTGGCTGCGAAAATAATTGCAACTGTTTTTTGTGGTGGTCATGAAGTTATTTTGATCGATTATCTTCAAAAATGAAAAACCATTACAGGAGCATACTACGCATCATTACTTGACAAGCTGAAGGCACAAAAACGGTCACATTTGCAGAAAAAGAAAATCCTGTTTCACCAAGACAACGCACCGTCTGACACCTCAGCGGTTGAAATGGCGAAAATCTACGAATTACAATTTTAACTACTTGACCATCCGTCTGACTCACTAGATCTAGCCGCAAGGGACGGCTTTTTGTTCCCTCATCTGAAAATTGCGCTCGGAAAGCTGAGATTTTCGTCAAATGAAGAGGCAATTACCTTCGTGAACAATTATTTTGCAGAGAAAAACGCCGAGTACTATTTGGACGGATTACAGAGATGGGAGCATCGCTAGGAGAAGTGTGTTGAGTTACAAGGAGACTATGTTGGAGAAAAACAATTCTGAAAAAATGTCTTGTATGTTTATTAGGTCGGAAACTTTTCAGACCACCTATGAATTATTTCACTATTTTAATACAATTACGACATTATTCAAACCTTAATATTAAGAAATCTACAAGTATTTCTTTGAGGAACAGGAGGTCCTTCGATAACACTGGGAAACAAAAAAATTATTTTTATATACCCGAAACAAAATAGGCAAATTCTTATGTAAATTGATCTGCTGATTCCAAAAATGCCCCTCAAAATGCTGTATCACGTAACGTTTTTTTAGGTATTCATAATTTTTATGAAAACTTACAGAAATGTGATGTGATAACTCATATTTGATTAATTGAAAATAATAGGTGTTTTATTGCCAAATAACATTGAAAATAATAATTATTATTAATTATTTTCATTAAAATAAATAAACACAAGATAATGATGAAAACCAATACCTGAGTTATCTCAGAAGTGTTTCACTGTTGATTTTATTGTATTGACTCTATTGACTCTATTGGCTCTATTGACTCTCCCAACAATAGTCTCCGAACATGGCTGAATCCCAGCGATACCCTGGTAACGTCTTTCCATCTCAGAAATGTCCTGGTGAAAACACTCACCTTGCTCATCACTTACTAGGTTTGTAGGGAAACTATCAAGGTGAGAGTGCAAAAAGTGGATTTTAAGTGACATACGGCAACCCATTTCTTTGTAGCTCCTTAATAGTTCTGAGATTAAAGCTTCATAATTTTCTTCTTTGTTATTGCCCAGGAAGTCTTCCACCACTGATTTAAATGATTTCCATGCTGCCAGTTCAACACGTTTAAGCTTTGATTCAAAAACACTGTCTTTAAGCAGCAGTCTTATTTGAGGACCGACAAATATACCTTCCTTCAATTTAGATTCACTTATTTTGGGAAAGATACTTCTTAAATACTCAAATGCACTTCCACTTTTGTTCAAACCTTTAACAAAATTCTTCATTAACTCGAGCTTTATGTGAAGTGGGGGGAGAAGAACTTTGTTTGGGTCTACTGGAGGCACATACTTAACATTGCTTGCTCCAGGGGTATAGTCTTCCCTTTTCCCCCAATCTTTCACTATAAAATGCTTGTCAGTTGCCCTACTGTCCCATAAGCACAAAAAACAGCAATATTTTGTGAAACCTCCCTACCGTCCCGTTAGCAATGCAACTACCTTAAGGTCACTACAAATTTCCCAGCCATGGTTTTGATAACTAACAGCATCTAAAATGATGGACATGGAATCGTATGTCTCCTTCATTCCTATGGCATGAAATAAAGGTATTGAAGGTAGTAAATTGCCATTATGAAGCAACACTGCCTTTAAGCTGTATTTAGAAGAGTCAATGGCTATTTTTTTAAATTAAGTCAATGTGAGTTGGTATCATACCTCATTTCTGTAATTTTATATAAAGGAATAAGAATATCTCAAAAACGTTACGTGATACAGCATTTTCAGAGGCATTTTTGGAACCAGCGAGTCATTTGTGTAATAGAAACTTTCGAAGGAAATAATAAATAGCTTATCATGACTTTAAACCCTATAAGACAAAGGCTTAGACAGGTTTTGCATTTTAGCTCTAAGAATTATAGCGCTATGGTAGCTGACTCACCATGTGTGTGTGCCCAAAACCAGATAACACAACTGGTTTTCTTATGAATGGGTGAAGTTGTTGGTTTACGTAATATTTAATAGCTTTGAATATTACTTCCTACAGTTACACCCCCAAAACTCCTGAAAGAACGTATTTCACTCGACAGGTGTGCCATGCGGGCATACAGAGTATAGCTTAAAGGAACGGTCATTCAGAAACACCTGTAGATTTTAATGGACACATGTGTTCGATTAACCTTGGCGAAATCTGTTATGCATAGATTCTGTCCTTCCGTCACCGAATCAATCAAACTTCTGAATATTCATTCATATAATAGAAAAAAGTGATATCATTCAGACTGGATCCAAAACCTGTTGTTCAAGTACCATACGATGTATTTATTAATGTACCTTCAACAACAGTTTGAAACAGGGTTTTAAATGCAGCTGGTCAGTCTCGTAACAGAATAGTGCTTCTATGGTGCAACCATTAAGTTAAGGACTACACACAAAAGTTGAAGTAGACTTCTTTGTATATTTAAATCATTTCGTGAGAATCTTAGTACTTAATTTTAAATTCTAACCATTGTGTGCAGATTAAAGTGTATAAGCAAACTATTTTGTTGAGATTTCTTGCCATACACCTTACCGATTGCGGTTAAGAAAATACGAGGGCTGTTCAATAAAGATTGATCACAATTTTTTTGAAAAATTACCTTTACTCATCCTCATAGTTTTGAAGGTCCTTCACAAAATGGTCTCTCCTGTATGCGATGCACTTGACCTAGCATTTCTGCCAGGCTTCAAAGACATGTTAGAAACCATTTTTTGAGAGATCCTTCAAAATCGCCTCCGCAGCCTTCACCACTGCTTCTGATGATGCATAATGCCTCTCACGAAGGAGTTTCTTCAAGTTAGGGAATAGAGAAATGTCACATGGGGCTAAATCCGGACTATAGGGAGGGTGAGGGATGCACTTCTCGTTGATTTTTGCAAGATATTCAGCAACAGAATTGGCAATATGCGGCCGCGCATTATCGTGGTGCAGCATCCAGCCTGCTTCACGGAAATGTGGTCTTTTGCGCCTGATATGCACCTGCAATGTTCTCAGGACATCCCTGAAGTATTGTCCAGTTACTGATCTGTGTACAGGTACAACAATATGATAAACCATTCCATGAATTTCAAAGAATGAGATGACCATAACTTTCCCAATAGAAGCAAACACTTTTACTTTTTGGGGGGTTGGTGATGGACATTTCTACACTGAGCTTTGCTGTTTGCTCTCAGGATCAAAATGATGTAGCCAAGTTTCACCAGCAGTGATTACGTTTGAAAGAAACTTCAGATCTTTATTTAACATCAACTTTAACTGCATGCAAATATCCTTTTGTTCGGGAATCAACTGTCTTGGTACCCATCACGCACACATATGTCTCATGTGTAATGTATCTGTCACCAACGTGTGGGTGGCACCCAATGAAATGTTCAGTCTTTCAGAAAGTGATCTTAAGGTAATTCGTCCATCCTCTCTCACAATGGCAGCAGCAGTGTTGATGTTTTCTTCCGTAGGAGCAGTAAATGGAGCACCGTGTCCACCCTTCTTTGAAATTGATTGTCTCCTCTCTTTATAAATTGAAACCACCTTCGAGCTGTGCTGTAGGGAAGAACAGACTTCCCATAGGCCTCCTGTAACCTTGTATAGGTCTCAAATCAAGATTTGTTGAGACGAAAGCAGAACTTCTAAACTGCATATTGTTCCTCGCGTGTTACCTCCATTACAGCTACAGGCGATACTGAACATGTCTAAACTTGCCAGGTTCTCACAGGCGGGAACCAGGAGTACCAACAATGAAACTACTGCGGCGTGTTTGTTTCACAATAAGGTAACAGAATATAATAAGATTGAATTTTAGTGCGAAAAATTATGACCATAAAAAAGTATGATCGTACTTTATTGAACAGCTCTCGTATATTCCTCGTATTGAGATATAACCATAATTCAAAACAAATAAATAAATAAATGATAATAAGGTTATATCAGAATGTGTGTGTGTGTGTGTGTGTGTGTGTGTGTGTGTGTGTGTGTGTGTGTGTGTGTGTGTGTGTGTGTGTGTGTGAACCAGAGAGAGGAAAAGATAGGAAAGAGGATACCATACTTGGCACTTATATTTAGCATCTTAAGAATCGAGGTCTAAGGGAGCCCTTTGTGTTTCCAACATAACTCCTGGGAGGAAAGGATGAAGAGGAGACCCAGAGAGAGACAAATATGTGTGCTAGGACACATAGAAAGACTAACACGAATCCTGATCCCGGTTAGCCCTCCTCTAGCCATTCCCCAACTGGAGGTTTCGGAAAGAAGCGAGATAGGTGCCAGCGGTCCCCCAAGAAGCAAGTTTCACCATCTTGCGGTAACATAATTTTATTATTCATTTATTTAGATCATGATCAACTTACAGATCAACTAATGATTTTTATCTCATATATGAATAACAATTTCCAATGCAAGAATCTTATTAACGATAAATTATTTTAATAATACATTTTAATGCAAGGTCACGAAGAGTTTTATGTTTTATTAGTCAATTAGTAATGCTTAGTTCTCTTTAGTCTCCGCACTTCATCAATCACAACACGCACAGCTCTTCAGGACTTACGTGGACTTGAAGACATTGATGGTGCTTTATGGCACATTTTGACATCTCTTCATAAACTATCGCTATTTTTAAATCACGGTGTAGATCGCTATTGCGGATGTAACAGGGAGCATATACAGTTCCACGAGGTACTTTATTTTGAAATTATTTAAGCACGGAGGATTTACCCAAAAGTTCTAAGACCCTGGCCTCCTTCTACACGGGGGAGTGATGGAAAACTCCGGGGCTCTTTCCATAGGGTCAATACCTGGTTTCCTAAAATGCCCCCCCCCCAATCGAAAACGTCAAGATGGAATGGGACTGCATACGCCACTTACGTGCTTCAACCCCGCAGGGAAGTCTACCGGAAACCTCGGTGGGGGCCGCCTGGTGATCTAGCACACCTTCTACGTGGCCGCGCCGTGGCTCAGTGGTTAGACCGCTTGGCTCTCACCAAGCTTCGATCCCAGGCGACCGCAAAGTGAGATTTGTGATGGACAACACGGCGCTGGGGCGGGTTTTCTCCGGGACCTCAAGTTTCCCCCGCCATTTCATTCCACCGGTGCTTCATCTTCATCTCATGTATCATCAGTGTCATCGCCTGCGGTGTATGTAGTAAAAGCGGGCGTTAAACACTACACATTTCACATTTCACACCTTCTACTAGCTCTGCAGACTAGTTCTCTGCAGTCAACCCTCAACCCTGGCCGAAGGTACCCGATCTCCCTTGGGTGTCGGGAACACACTGTCCCCACGAGTCCAAACCAATCCGAACAAATCCCCCACGGGAGGAGCTCGGCAGTTCTGCCCGAGGTTCCTCTAGTAACGTCAGAGTTACCACGAGTGCTAAGGGTCCGCAGCGCACCACACCAGCTGAAGGGGTGGATCCCCTCCCCTACGGAAACTTTATTTTGGAAATATATGGATCATCTTAACATTCGATTTGTTAGTGCAACCCCTTAACTGGATTCCATGTAGCCACATAATAGGATTCCAATTCTCTTGCCGCAACGTACTAACCGCCGTCGCCTGGTGCTACAACTCTGAAACAAATGAAGTGAAACAGATGTGATGGAGACAGGAAGGAAGCAGAAATTCGTGATATGAGAATAACTTCAGGGTCATGCCCTGGCCAAGCGTTTAGACCACCTGAATCCCATCAAGGCGGCCCGGGTTCGATCAAACTCGACCGCATGTGAGATTTGTAGTGGACAACACGGCGCAGGAGCGGGCCTTCTCCGGGATCTCCGGTTTCCCACGCCATCACTCCACTAATTGCTCCACTTTCATCTTTATTTACATTCATTTCACCCTCACTCCGTCATCTGCTTCTCTCACTCTCACACCAGGCACCGAGCTGCTCTCCCATCCTGGGTTGTCTATCTCATCCAGAGATTCTGTCCCTCAACTCGACGCCTAATGGCATAAGAGAATGAGAGGGATGGCTCAGACAGTTTCGTCTATAGCCCGTATTCGGCAGGCCCGGGTTCGATCCCCGTGGCCGAGCTACCTGACCCATAGGGTTTTCGGGGATTTTCCCGGGTCACCAGACAAATGCTGCGTAGGTTAACTGCATCCTCCGAATTTCCTGTCCCTCCATTTCATCTCCATTGCCATTTCACGCCATTTTTTGATCCCGTGGTCTCAGGATAGAAGTTTCGGCTGGTGTCTCGGCGGATAATATGCTCTGAGTGAATTACTTCCTCCTCCGATAGGTCGGTTGCCGGTCTTAGAATCGGCTTCCGAACCACAGTACTGGGGAATATCTGTTGTCCTGCCTGCCGGGGAAGGTATCTAAGTAAAGTGTAGGGACCCTGCCCTATGCACTGTCGTGGCTTCTTGGGACGGCCACTCTCTGTCTCCTCTCGCCTCTGTCTTCCTCCTGAGGATGCTCCACTTGGGGACATAGGTACAATAGATCAAGATTAGTTGCAGTGCCGAATCCCTTCCGTAATAAAAAGGTTGGCATAAGGGATAGAAGCAAAAAGAATCGTCTAACACCACGATAGGAATAAAGCTAGGGAGGTTGGAGAAGAAGGAGGAGCAGAAGAAGAAGAAGAAGAAGAAGAAGAAGAAGAAGAAGAAGAAGAAGAAGAAGAAGAAGAAGAAGAAGAAGAACCTCAGCATTCGTCTACTGTTCCGGAGAAACTACGACTTGTTGACCCAACGAATAAAACACGGAAGGTCATGCAATCATCTCTCTGGCTTAAATTGATTTTGAAATATCCCAAATAATATTTCGTTAAACAGCTTTTGTTTGAGATACCTGTGTAAATTAAATACATGTACTGAAGTTTCTGTGAATACTGTTAGTACTGGTTCTTGCATAACGGTAAATATTAGACCAAAACATGTAGCACAAACTTTGAGGTTATGAAAGTAAGCGATTTATGTCAAATGAGTTTATTGTAGTCTTTATTGTTCTTCTTCTTCCTTCACGGGTTAGGCTTAAGTCTGTTCCGGTCTCACATTTCCTGAAGCCATCTCTTTAGGGGGCGTCCTATTGATCTTCGTCCTCTTGGTTTATAATTGAAGGCTTGTTTTGGTATTCTTTCTGTTGGCTGTCTTTACTGTTTTTAAAACATTACTCTTATGTATTAAATTTACCCAGCTGTAGCCTGCTTGAAGTGAATTTGATCTCGAGCGATTCTCTTATATTTTTAACATTCAGTAAGAAACAAAGAAGATTGGTTTACCTAATACACAAGTAGCCACTGATGTATCTGTATCCTGGGTGTAACCCTTGAAGAATGAATGTTTAAATTCTTTAATGCCCAGGAGCGTTAACTTTATTTATCATATCATTTAGTAGTTACTAGGATGGTTCCATAAGAATGAGTAAGAAAATATTGTTGTGCATATTACATCTATGTAAGACATATTGCATTTATGTAAGGCTACGTTATAAGTTTTCACCAAGCTAGAAAGTGTTCGAACCAAAGCAGGTTCGATCCCGCTGGACCGTATGTAGGATTTGTGGTGGAGGAAACGGCGCCTAGGCTGATTTTTTTTTTTCCGGATTTGCCGATAACCTCCGTCATTCTTGCCACCAGCTGCTCCATAATACCCTTGTTCGCGCTGTGGCTGAGTGGTTAGACCACTCGACTCTCACTAAGGCGGCCCGGGTTCGATCCCAGGCGACCGCAAAGTGAAATTTGTGGTTGACAACACGGAGCTGGGGCGGATTTTCTTCGGGATCTCTGGTTTCCCCCGCCTTCTCTTTCCACCGGTGCTCCATCTGCATCTCATGTATCATCAGTGTCACCACCTGCAGTGCCGCATGTAGTAAAACGGACGTTAAAAACTACATATTTCAGTTTTCCATAATACACTTTCCTTAGAGAAAGCTACACTTGCAAATTTATCTATTGCTAACTGTAGTTATGGAGGATTTGGAAAAACAAGCAGTGATTAAATACTACCATTTTAAACGCTTAAGGACAGAGGGACGTGTGGGAAGCAGAATGCTTACGTTTAACTACACACTTTTGAAAAATCAAAATTCATGGGTTTGCTTTGTCACAGGGCAGTGAAATTCATACCTTCTAACAAGCAACCATTTCTTAATAGGTTGATAAAGCAAAACATGTAATATAAATTCATAACTTTCCTCAGATGCTTTCTAAGATGACGTCAACAAACGAAATTTTCTAAACACATGTTATTATTTAGTTACACATAACCGCCATAATTTTTTTTACAAAGAATCCAATTTTTAGGAGAAATAAACTACTCGGTGATGTATAAAATGACCGTGTTTTTATATAGTGAAGCATATAGACAAAAATTTTGAATTTGGTACCATTATTCTTTCCCTTAAAATGCACAGATTTGAAAGTTTTAAAAATTCAAAATGCTTTACCTGAAAATATCTTTACGGTTATTTTATTAAAATAATGGTTTGTGACACTACAAAACGTTTCAGACCTCTAACATAAGTGGTTTCTGAGAAATGTGTACCCAAACATGTAAAATTGCAACTTGTGGGAAAATGCATAAAACTAAAACAACAGGTTTTTCAGCTAACTCACCAAAAGTTACAACATTCCTGCACCATAAACCTGTAATTATCTACACCAGTTTGGATAACAATGATAGCTCTACAATTAAAACACTCTTCTGAGCTCCATTGTTATCTACGCAGAAGCTATTGTCATGATCTGGTTGAATGTGAGACAATTTTTTTTTGTAGAAGCTGAAAATTTACTGCAACTAGGAAGGTTAGATATACTTTCAATGTCACTGTTTTTTGTGTTTTTGCGACAAAACACTGCCTTTATCCAACCAAAACGCCGTACTCTATCCATATTTATAGCAAAGCTTCAAATCGCATTGAATAAATAACACTTAAGTTGATAATTTGAACCCTAAACAAAACTGCAACTATAATCCACATGTACTTCAAATGTAAACAATTCGCCATATTGTGAGAGCCTTCTGCAAAAACACATGCAGCCACATCTGCAGCAGAGATACCAACAACAAGCATAAAATTTACCGCACAGCTCTGCTGCCACAAATCACAAAGTTACAACAATTTTAATTTCAATGGTTATGTATGTATTTAAAAGAGGGCGTGGATATGGTGACGCCATATTAAAATCGCCATTTAAAGGGCTTAAATATTAAGAATACATATAATGCAATATATCATTGGATTCGTAAAATCTTGCAGACTTTTATAAGACATAAAACAAAAATTCGATTTTTTGAGGCATTCACACGTCCCACTGTCCTTAACGCCTAAAGAAATTAATGAGAAAATGGGCAGTACATTTAAAGACTCTGCCCCTTCATTTACAAAGATTAAAAGTTGGGTTGCAGAGTTAAAAATAGGACGTACGAGCACTGTAATGAGCCTCGCTCTGGACGCCCTATGGAAGTCACAACATATCAAGAGAACGTGCAGGTAATATTTTAAGTAATGTTTTGGACTTTCGCAAGGTTGTGAAAGCTGGCTGCCGCGTTTGTTGACACCTGAACAAAAGCTGCAAAGAAAACCTGTTTCTGTATAGAATTTGGAGCTCTACTGTAAAAATCCTAGTGAATTTTTGAGGCAGCATATTACCATGGATGAAACTTGGATACATCAGTACACTCCTGAAAGTAAATCACAGTCATTGGGCCAGGTGAACCAGCTCCAAAAAAGGCTAAGTCCATTTTGTCAGCTAACAAGGTTATGGCGAGTGTTTTCTGGGATGCATAGTGAATTATTTTTATTGATTATTTTTAAAAGGCGTAAAATTGTGACTGGTGGCTACTACATAAGCTTATTCCAACGTTTGAGTGATAAGGTGGAAAGAAAATGACCTCAATTGGCAAAGAAAAAAATCTTATTTCTTCACGACAATGCTCCTCCAAATCGTTCAATCATTGAAATAGGAAAAGTGTGCGAATTAAAGTTTTATTTGCTTAAACATCCACCCTATTCGCCAGATCTAGCACCCAGTAACCACCACCTGTTCCCAAATCTCAAAAAAAAAAAAAAAAAAAAAAAAATCTTGGAGGACGAAGACTTCATAACAACAAGGAGGTCATTGATGCGTTAAACAGCTATTTTGAAGACTGTGATAAATCGCAGTACAAGATGGTTTAATTAAATTAGCCCATATATGACAAATATATCAGCCTTTCTGGAGATTATGTTGAGAAATAAAGATAAAATATTTTTTATTGTGAGAACCAGGACTTATCAGCCGACCCTCGTATAGATTAAGATTGGAACCCAATCTCTGAATTAACTGGTGGCTTTTCGGAGACACATGACCATAGAACATTTAAGAAAAGTACAAATGTGGTGACACGTATATTTATATAGAATACATTAAAATTAAGAAGGCGAGAAACAAAAGATAAGGTGTGTAATACTATGGACCATTACAGAAACTACAAAATATACAATTTTCCTACATTTACTTACATATGTTATACTTTTCGCTAATTATTCAAAAAGTGCTTCAAATTGTTAAATAAAATTCTTAAAATAAATCAACTGAAATGCACTGAAACGAAAATGCAGGAAAATATAAGTGATTTATGTTCAAGATAATAAAAATTAAAATACATCAAATGATGTGACACACAAAGGACCTTTTGATTACACACTATCCATGTGATAACGTCAGGTAAAAGAAGTGTAATATTGTTGTGACACAATGTCTCACGAAACACACCTGTTTAATAAAATAAACACAATGATATGTAATAATTGGTTAATGAAAATAGCAATACGAAAATATAACGTAATGATCACATGTAACTGTTCTAGTACGTTTCAAATGCCATTAAAATTTGAAACGTAAGTAAGCTATTTTTATAGGTATAAATAAAAGCATAAATCTATCAGTTGCGTTCTCACATACCTGACACCTACACAAAACAAGAATAGCAGAAAATAATTTTGTCATTAATTAATTAAGGTAATTATATAATTTGTGTCTTCAGAGCAAATATGTTTACAAGTCAACTGGCCCGTAGCTCAGTTGGTGGAGCACCTGCCTGCCTTGCTAGGGGTCCTGGCTTCATTCCTGGCGGTGGTGATGGGGATTTTTCTCCGAACAAGATAATTCCTCATTTTTCCCAGAGTCTGGAAGTATGAATGACAGTAGCAGTGCACGTTATCCAATGATTAAAACCCAACGAATACGAGTTAACACCTTCGATATGTTCCAAAGGAGAACTGTCACCAATATGACCATCACAGTTAAAGGCGGGGTATAAATTGAACAAAATAAGATATTTACCAATAAAACATAGGTACTAATATTTAGTATCACATGACTTACAGAGATCTACATGCAGAAGTGTTTTCATTACTTACATCCTTTGGAGATGCAATGGGAATAGAGGAATATAGCAAGCTTAAGGGTAGTATATGATGGCCTTGAAATTCAATTTTCTTTGGAAGTCCAGTACATAAAACAGGAATAACGACTTCCGTTTTAGACATGTAAAAGCGTTAGAAAATTAAATCAAGAAAAATCTCAGAAAAGGTTAGCCGGACAAGAAGTAAGAAAAAAGGAGAAGGAGAGAGGGGGGAAAGAAAGAAAACAAATCGCATGCTTCAACGCAATATATATTTTTTGTGAATTAAGATTTCAGTTAGTCTCTTACGGTTTTCCAATTATACAAAAGGGATTAAAAAGAATATTACTGCAGAATTATTCCCAAAAAAAAACATTATATACTTTCCATTTATTATGAAAATATATGATTCGTTTGATGTAATTAAGCTTATTAGAACAATTCTGAAAATAACAAGTCCCATTAATATTTTTCGATTAAAAGTTAGTGTAGTATGAGAGATTCTTTTTTCAATTTCCCTATTAGTGTTTTCTTTTCTTTTTAAAATTTCCGTTTCTCGTTCTTGGAAATGAACTTAAATTGGTAGTTAATCACCTTTCGGACTTTTGAATTCTACTACTCAAAGATATAAACACACATACCTATATTTTTTCTGAAGTGCTCTTCTTTGGATTCACAGACCTCAAAACATGTATTTCCGGTGAAATATTATTGAATTTTTCTGTAAAATACAATGTTTCTTCTATACATAGCAAGCACATAGTAGAGATAGTAGAAAACAATTAACTGCACTTTTGTTTATAACGTAATTCAATAGAAGACGAAGAGTAGGTTTTTTGTTGATTATAAATTCTCTTGTGATTACACTCATGTAGAAAAGCATTTTCTTTTTAACATAGTGATTTGGCTGTGGTTAACTGTCATAAGGTTTGTTTGATGGACGTTTATTACTTGTAATTACAGACAAGAGACGAGACAACCAAGTTGCGGAGAGGCATGTCTGCGTTAGTTGGTATTTCCGTGCCATCTATTCGTGTAAACCGTAACTTCGAACTAGTCTTGCTTAGCTGGCGCTACCTACAGGATAAATGTGTTAACACACACAAACCGCTTTCCGGTAACATAGCTCAGTCATTATTACAGCACTCTCGTGTACACCTGTCAACCTGACACCTGTGTAGATTGAATAAAGGTAAAAATGCAATAGAGAAACATGTTTTCTTTAACTTCACTACAAGTTCGCGTGTAAAACCACATTACTGACTAAATATCTAGTGTTTCAGCAATGTTTGTATTAATCAGAAGTAAGGTTAGCCCTAATTTCACTGGAATAAAAAATCAACTTATATGGGTTTAGTATGAACTATAATACCTACATCATAATTATTATTAATATGTTATTATTTCGGTTCCAAATTTTACAGCAAACTACCAACAAGTAGCATCTTTCACGTGAAAACTGTCCTATTTGATTGTTCACCTTTGTTACTCGACTGAAGAATTTTTAAATCAGTCGGTTTAGTTTCATCACCTCTGAATGTGACTGCAAAAGTAAAAATGTTAACCTCTGGTAACTCAAATATTAAATGCTAAGCATACTCATGTCCAAAATCATTTGCACACAAGTGTACTTCATAATTTACTGGACCAATAAATTACTTTATTATTATTAGAAACCAGATTTCTGAGCGCAGTTAAATGATGAAATAAGCAGGCATACAGGCACCAAAAGTAAAACTAATAAGCACCAAAAATAATCAAATGAAAATACAAATTTAAGCTAAATATAGTTTTTCGGAGAATTCTTACCTTACGTAATTTCATACTGGAACATGTAAAAAGCACCGCAATTCTTGAGTAAATTTCTCTTCGATGTACCTTGCTGTACTAGAAAGCTTGTTAGAGATTTTACACAGTATTTTGTAACTCAGTTAATAACTTAACTGAGTTTCTCAAAGGTAGTTTTAACAATACCGTGAGTCTCTGAAGACAACTTCACTGAAATTTCATCTATCAAAGAAAGTGAATGTTTCAAGGTATATTTCGAGCTTCCAACTGTGTTATAATAGAAGGCGTTTTGGAGAAACTCTTATGGATGCACTATATTTTATTTTGATGCCAATATTAGCAAAAAATTCTTGAGCAGTAGGAATGTTGCTTGCATCTAAGCAGTACAACACTGGTTTTATTTCATTGAAATAGTCTGCGTAGTATGACAACCTTTAACCATGAACTCCATCGAGCTAAAACTGGCCCAGGAGGCAAAGACAAAGTTGGAAGAACTTCATGATATTTTAGAACTCTAATCGGCGACAGTACACTTACTTCACCCTAGAGACTAGAACATCCACGTCTTTATATTGGTTCCTGATTTCAGCAAGATAATGTAAATCGTCTGAAAGATAAAATGATAATTTTAAAGGAAAATTTACTTTTAAATTTACTTGATTTGTACAAAATAACTATTTTAATTATAAAAGAATAAAGCAAATAAGCAAACACTGAATGTCAACCCCAAAACATTTATAAACATTTAACTTAGAAATCCGGGCTCTAATTATCATCATCATTATTGTTATGTTTATAAATTGGACTTTAAGATTTGAATCCAAATGTATTTCAATTTGTTACAAGTATAATGCGTTATAAAAATGACTGTCTAAGCTGGGCTTGTATTTACTTTTTAAAAAGTAAAGTGTAGTTCTCTCAGGTTTTATTGATGAATGAATAAATTAATAGAAATATATTATACTAGACTAACTCAAGTGTAATCTAACAGATGATTTTGTATGACAGTTACGGATGTAAAATTATAATATTGTTTTAGTTTCTAAACAGTCACTGAAGTAAAAAAAGAATCTCTGTATACATTTCATACCATTATTCAAGTGTACTGTAGAATATTAATTTATTTAATGTCAATTTTGGGGGGCAATTCATTTATTTAGCCAACTCATTGCGTTCTAGTGTATATTTTTTGTAGCACCATAGAGGGATTACTTCAAAATGTGTCAGAAAGATTTGACTCCCCTTGGTATTGCACATCACGATTGCAATTTAGTTGACAGATTTTTACGTCACTTTTGTTGCCCCTTAATTTTTTTAATGATGAGTAAAACAGCTTAGTTGATCAATTGTTTTCTGTGGCAGAAAATGTATTGCATGTCGCCCAAAAATGTTATACTTCACCGGTATTTTGCATTAAGTTTACGTTTATGGAGTCCCTGAAACAATGGTATTTTTAAGAAAAATTCCATTTTTGACAGTGTGAACAGAATATTTAAAAAAGCATACATATTCAGATATTATATTTAAATCATTCCAGGAATGCATTACGAATGCTAATTACCTCCCTAAAATATCTTTTACTTAGACAAAGTTCACTGGTCCTGGTTTTCTAAAAAGAAATTGCTCCAAAAAGCCTCTGTAGAATATTTACTATAAATAAAATAATGGAAATATATTGTTCATAATATACTTCTCGAAATACTTCCAAAGAAGCAACTTTTTCCCCAAAAATCTCATGCGCGCGTGTATGAACAGTGTAACGAAAGTCTAAGTCGGGTCCATAGAAATATTTCAAGATTCCCACACGAAGATTCTCAAGGAAGTTCATACACCCCTAACTATCTTTTACATGGATAGCGTAGTTTTTTAGTTTCCCAAAAACTGACTTTGATTAACGTACTATATGTTAAGAATATTTCAAGTAAACTATATACATATCTTTAATTTTATGGAAATAGCCCGTTAAATTCTCTTCAATTTCAATAGTTTTCCTATAACTGATAAATTGAGAGATATAGACAAGCAGTTACTGCGCAAATTTAAGCTGAATATTGACAAGATAGTTTTATGTAAAATCAAATAAATAGCTACATGACTTGTGAAATCCTTGTGCAACAGCATTAGCAATCATAGCTAAATATATCTCCTAAAATGTACTTGATCGTTGCAAAAAATCTGTAAAAAATAATCTGTCTGTTAAATAAATTCTTAATCTGAGATAATGGGATGACACATTGTCAGGAGGTAAATTTAGAAGTCATTTGTTATCTGTTATCTCACGTGAATGAACTTGAAGGAACTGGATACATCTCTTTAAGCTAGAAACGCTTTTCTGATGCAAGCATCTTGCAATCTTTTATCTTCGGATGGAACTCTCGGGAACATTCTGGAACGATTAAAATCAGGTTAAAGATGTTTCTGGAATAATATATTGTCATCGCGCTATCTTACCCTAGAGAGATAAACAACGTTCATTATCTTAGCATGTACTGGAAGAATAAAGGACTGCACTAATCTTTGCTGTAATGTGCTACACAATTTGTAACAAACATAGAAGGTTGTGCAGATTAGAGGCGCAAAAGTTTATAATTTCTAATTTGTTAGCTCTCTCTCTCCCTCTCTCTCTCTCTCAATTAAATTAATTATTACTTTAAAAATATTTATTTATAACTGTACCTAGGATGGAAATGTCCTGTTGTTACCGGGTCGCTAGATTACGAAGGATGACACTTCATATTTTAAGTTTTCTGCAAGTAATTAAGGAATTTTGTCCGCATTCATAAAATGTTATGCTTTTCTGAACTACAAATGGCTATTCTTTCCTCTTCTTTCATTCCTGCAAAAAGAATTGTTTCAAAATCATCATATTGTACCACTTGTGAAGAGATTTGATTTTCGCTTATGTGTACTCCCCAGGGGCTTGAAACGAAATGTGTAGTGTTTAACGCCCGCTTTTACTACATACGGCACCGCAGGCGGAGACACTGATGATACACGAGATGAAGATGGAGCACCGGTGGAATGAGATGCCGGGGGAAACCGGAGATCCCGGAGAAAATCCGCCCCAGCGCCGTGTTGTCCACCACAAATGTCACTTTGCAGTCGACTGAGATCGAACCCAGGCAGCCTTGGTGAGAGCCAAGCGGTCTAACCCCTGAGCTACGGCGCGGCTACACCAGGGGCTTACTGGGGTTGGTACGGGATTGTAGATCCCGGGGTACGGAGCCAAATCTCTCGATTGGATGCCTCTGAGTGGTGAGAGACCTGATGTCAAACGCCTAAATAAGGTCCACATCCGTGTTTGACCCTAATATAAGTAAAGTAAGGTAAATTAAAGTAAATTAATGTGAAGTTAATGTCAAAGTAAAGCCAGAGCGCAAGCAGAGCAATGCCAGAGCAAATCCAGAGAAAAGCCAAGACAAAGCCAGAGCGGAGCCAGAGCGGAATCAGAGCAAAGCCAGCGCAAAGCCAAGGCAAAGCCAGAGGAAAGCCAGAGCAGTGCCACAGCAAAGCCAAGGCAAAGCCGGAGCGGAACCACAGCAAAGCCAGAGCAAAGCCAAGGAAAAGCCGGAGCGGAACCAGAGCAAAGCCAGCGCAAAGCCAAGGCAAAGCCAGAGCAAATCCAGAGCATAGCCAGAGCAAAGCTAAGGCAAAGCCAGAGCGGAATCAGAGCAAAGCCAGCGCAAAGCCAAGACAAAGCAGAGTGGAGCCAGAGCAAAGCCAGGGCAAACCAAGGCAAAGCCAAAGCAAAGCCGGAGCGGAACCAGAGCAAATCCAGCACAAAGCCAGAGCGTAACCAGAGCAAAGCCAGCGCAAAGCCAAGGCAAAGCCAGAGCAGAGCCAGAGCAAAGCCAGCGCAAAGCCAGCGCAAAGCCAAAGCAAAGCCAGCGCAAAGCCAGAGCAGAACCAGAGCAGAACCAGAGCAAAGCCTGCGCAAAGCCAAGGCAAAGCCAGAGCAAAACCAGAGCAGAGCCAGAGCAAAGCCAGAGCAAAGCCAGAGCAAAGCCAAGGCAAAGCCAGAGCGGAATCAGAGCAAAGCCAGCGCAAAGCCAAGGCAAAGCCAGGGCGCAGAGCAAAGCCAAGGCAAAGCGGAACCAGAGCAAATCCAGCACAAAGCCAGAGCAAAGCCAAGGCAAAGCCAGAGCGGAACCAGAGCAAATCCAGCACAAAGCCAGAGCAAAGCCAAGGCAAAGCCAGAGCGTAACCAGAGCAAAGCCAGCGCAAAGCCAAGGCAAAGCCAGAGCAGAGCCAGAGCAAAGCCAGCGCAAAGCCAGCGCAAAGCCAAAGCAAAGCCAGCGCAAAGCCAGAGCAGAACCAGAGCAGAACCAGAGCAAAGCCTGCGCAAAGCCAAGGCAAAGCCAGAGCAAAACCAGAGCAGAGCCAGAGCAAAGCCAGAGCAAAGCCAGAGCAAAGCCAAGGCAAAGCCAGAGCGGAATCAGAGCAAAGCCAGCGCAAAGCCAAGGCAAAGCCAGAGCGCAGAGCAAAGCCAAGGCAAAGCGGAATCAGAGCAAAGCCAGCGCAAAGCCAAGGCAAAGCCAGAGCAAAGCCAGAGCAAAGCCAGAGCAGAGCCAGAACAAAGCCAAGGGAATGCTGTAGCAGAACCAGAGCAATGCCATAGAAAAGCCAAAGCAAAGCCAGAGCGGAGCCTAGGCAAAGGCAAGGCAAAGCCAAGGCAAAGCCAGAGCGGAGCCAGAGCAAACCAAAGGAAAGCCAAGGCAAAGCCAGAGCGGAGCCAGAGCAAACCAAAGGAAAGCCAAGGCAAAGCCAGAGCGGAGCCAGAGCAAAGCCAGAGAAAAGCAAGAGCAAAACCAAAGCAAAGACAAAACAAAGCCAAAGCGGAGCCAGAGAAAGCCAGAGCAGAGCCAGAGAAAGCCAGAGCAAAGCCAGAGCAAAGCCAATGCAAAGCCAGAGTAAATCCAAGGCAAAGTTAAAGTTAAATTAAAGTCAGAGGAAGGTTATAGTAAAATAAAATACAGTTTTTGAAAGAGCCTGATGACAATGGAGTTTTGCGCCGTTATATATAAATTATATTATGTATATCCTAGTGCAATTTTTGATACTTAGAGCAAATGTGTAAACGAGTAATTTATGTCAAAGAATTATCATAAAGCAGGAAAGGAAGCATAAAAGTTACACATCATATTTTAGTTATATTCACACATATACACACATGCAAGTACTTTCTTCTTTCTTCTTAAACCTCAGTCCGTTTCTGACATTGATCTTCCATTCAAAATATCTGAAGCGCAGGAGGTCTCCTGAACCAACATGAATCCCATCTGGGATTGGAAGTGTTGCTTTAGTGAAAAGTCTAAATATCCGATTTGAGCGCCGCGTCACAGAAAATAAGCAGTGAAAATAATGTGTAACATTTTTACGCAAAGTAGGTTTTCTTCATAGCTGTGAAAAGGTTGTCAGCATCAATTGGGCTATTTTTAGAGATATTCATATTTCATTCTATGGACTTATTTAAAACTAAAATTATGTTAGTTAATAAATTAGTATTTGATTTGTGTTAGATATCTGCAACAGCTTTGTTAATTACAGTTATATTTATATCTTACAAAAGTACTTTATTGTTGCAAAATAATGTATAAAAATAATGGTGTAATATGTTTGCTAAACAAATTCTTTAATCTGATAGAGTAAGATGACACATGCTGTGTCCCGCGTTAAGTTTAGATGTCGATTTGATTCATTTGTTATCTGTTTACTCACGTGAATGATCCAGAAGTATCTAGACACTTCTCTCTAAAATGAAAGGTCTTTTTCTTGCAACAGTCTTGTAATCTTTATCTTCGAAAGAATCCTTCGTGAATATTCTGGAAAGATTAGAACGCGTTTAACGAACATTCTGGAATAATCAAAACATCAGGCAGCACAGCGCAATCTTAAACAGATAAACAATGCTCTTATCTTAGTAAAGATTGGAAAGTAATCGATGCTAGTGTCACAATGTGCTACTCCAATGTAAAACTAACATAGTTATGCATGACAAGCTAAAACCTTTAGTTCTGCTTTTACTCCTCCCCACCTGAAATAAACAAAGAAAGTATTTAATTAAAACTGTGTATTTGGCAATTACAATGCAATATTTTGATGGTCTTTTTATTTTGATTTTTATATCGTTTGCATATGTTGCTAAGAGAGAGAATTCGATTCCAGGTAAAATACGTTCATCAAAATTTACCTGAAATAAACATTTTAGAATTCCTAATTTAGAAACCTTTGGAAGGAGGTTAGTATACGTACTTGTATGAGTACAGTATACCAAAACGAAAGAATGAATGGATAACAAGGTTTTGATTTATTGCCACTATATTACGAGACGTGTTTTTTAAGTCAGTACCATTTTGCGATTCCACCGCCGCAGCGCTACTGTCAGCGTTCCGCGCATGCGCGCTGCTTACCTACATCTCTTGTCTACGCACTGACGCCATTACAGTCTGATTCTTCATTGTATACGTTGGTTACTGAGTATTTAAGATGCCTCCGACAATCGTGAGTCCCGCCGATAGTGAAATACGGGCTATTATACGATATCTTAGTGCTAAAGGCGTAAAACCGATGGATATTCATCGTGAGATCTGTCAAGTTTATGGACAAAACATTATGAGTGAGGGAATGGTAAAGAAATGGCTGAGAACATTTAAAGATGGCCACACAAATGTGCTTCATGAAGAACTGAGTGAGCGTCCTTCGGTCGTTACTGAAGCTTTGGTGCAGAAAGTGGCGAAAAGGTGAGAGAAAACAGACGCTGTACAGTTTCATCATTGTGCGACTATTTTCCTCAATATTCTCGTAGTGTTTTGTATCGCATTGTGACCGAGAACTTGAAGTACCGGAAATTGTGTTCACGTTGGGTTCCGAAAATGTTGACGGATTTGCACAAAACCAAACTTTTAGACAGTGCATTGACTTTCCTTGAGCGGTACCACAATGAAGGTGATGATTTTTTTTAGACCAAATTGTTACTGGTGACACCAGAATCGAAACAACAATCCATGGAATGGCGACATTCATCATCACCCACAAAAGTGAAGTTTGAGCAAACAATTTCTGCCCGGAAAATCATGTGAACAGTTTTTGGGACAGAAAAGGAGTATTGCTAGTGGAGTTTCTGCCTCGTAATGAGACAATCAATACTGCGTCTTATTGTGAGACATTGAACAATCTGCGCCGTGCAATCCAGAACAAAAGACGTGGCAAGTTGAGTAAGGGTATCGTTTTGCTGCATGACAATGGCCGTCCACATGTGGCTAATCGGACCAAAGATCTCATTAAATCTTTGCAATGGGAAACTCTAGATCACCCTCCATACAGCCCTGATCTGGCGCCCAGCGACCACCAATTTGTTCCTGCACTTGAAAAAGATCTGGGCGGTCAGCGTTTTCAAGACGATAACGAAGTCAAAACAGTTGTGATACAGTGGTGTTAACGTCAGGCGGCAGAATTTTATGAGGAGGGTATTCAAAAACTGGTGCCACGTTATGACAAGTGCCTCAATATTCACGGAAATTATGTAGAAAAGTAGATTAAGGTACAGGCTTTCATGTAAAAATAAAATATTGCGATACCTATGCACGTCTTATTTTAATTCCAAAACGGCACTGACTTAAAAAACATGCCTCGTACATGGATGCTACATGGATATTCTTAAGAAATCCCCGAACCCCATACTGTTCTTTATGTGGATAATGCAAAACTATATTTTATTTTTATAAAAGCAGTTTTAATTATGTTTATTAAAATATAACTCTACAATATTGGCATGAACAAATGAAGATACATTTTTAATTTTAAGCAAATAGTCTTTGAAGTCTACTTCATTTTAATTTAACACTAAGTAGCTTTATATAACTGAAAGTTCAACGACACCGACAAAATATTGCTGGAATTAAAGATTACAGCTCACTGAAACACATAGTGGAGTTAGCCATATTCGAAACATATCATGCTGAATGTTTACACTTCTCCAAATATGAGAAAGACATTGTGATTGAAAGTTTGTGAGACTCCTTTTTACTTTATTTACGTTAGTAGAGGAAATTCATGTTGATATTTATTGCAACTTAGTACACTGTTTGAACAGAACTAAGCCATGTCATTTGTAATGCATACTATCTCTTAAAAGTAAACGATTAGAAATGTCAAAAAAATTCATTCATATTCTCTCTCTCTCTCTCTCTCTCTCTCTCTCTCTCTCTCTCTCTCTCTCTCTCTCTCTCACACACACACACAACATAATTATTCAAAATCATCGAAGTTGTCATCAAAATATCCATCTATACTGTAACAGGCTCTGCTTAACAAGAATTTAGTCAGTTTAGATTTAAACTTAGCAGCTGACACAGTATTTTTTAGGCTTTCCGGAAGCTTATTAAGTAGTTTTGGACCGAAGTATCGGGGCTTATGTTCAAAAAGTTTTAGCCTGTGCCCTTTAACTATATGGTTATTCTTTGCCCTTGTTTCATATGTGTGGACATCGAAATTTGCGGAGGTTATATCCCTGTTATGTACAAAAAGTATTGTTCGCAGAATAACTATGCAGGGAAGAGTAAGTATGTTTAATTTTTTTAAAATACGGCCTGTATGAACTCGTACGTGTTATTTTTGCCTGGTTATTTGTCTTCAAACCAAATTTGACAACAATACTTCACTGGAAACGTTCTATACCCCACTGAAACCACAGAGAAATATTGGATAAAAGTATTTTCCTCTCTCTCTCTTTATTTCTCCCTTTCTCTCTCTCATGACGAAAGCCTTGAGACATGTAGGAAAGAATGTAAAGCAACGGAGCTATTTACATGAGCCTATTGTACATACACCGCGAGTCACATATATACACTCCGTTTAGATCCAATCATGTCTTCTGGACAGCAACATGTCATATATCGGCAGGCAATAAATCAAAACCTTGCTCTCCATTCATTCTTTCGTTTTGGTATACGGTACTCATACAAGTACGCATACTAACCTGCTTCCAAAGGTTTCTAAATTAGGAATTCTAAAATGTTTATTTCAGGTAAATTTTGATGAACGCTCAAGGTGCCATACATAAAAAGATTGAATATTGTAATAAGGAGAAAGAAGAGGCAATCAAAGTCCCTTTGTGTCTAGTGACAAAACGGGCGGCTACATAGATTATTATTTATCAGCTCCCAAGTGCTATATTTGTGTTTTCCACTTACTGTACGCCAAATTACTAATATTTCGCTCTTCTGGCAAACAGGATAAGTGAATGCAGCGCTGTCAATGAAGGTCAATACGCCTCGATTCTTCGTCATATTGTATGTGTATATATAAAAGAGAGAGACCTATATTTTATATGCTTGTTATAAAACATGATGCAAACAAGTAATAAAAGATTTAAATCGATCTGATCAAGGTAAATTGTTGTTAATTGCATCGCCTTTCATTGTGATGCAATAAACGAGGAAAATAATCTGCAGTGACAGAAAATGCAAGGTTACAGCCTGCGTTAAAATATGACAGCTCCATTGTTTGAATTCTGGGTTTCATCATACCTGATTATCTGTATATCATTCTTCGAAGTATGCAGAGAACGGATCCCTCGTTATTTCCTCTGTAGTGAAATTAGTGATCAGTCTGGAAAGCTCAGATTTGGCATCACTAGACGTCGTCTTCATAATTATAATATATTGTGCATTCCGAACATTGAATCTCAATGTGTTAAAATTGTAATTTTAATACTTCTTATAAACAAACGAGAACGAAATAAAGCATAATAAAGCAAGAGCTGACGTAGAAAGATATACACAATTCATTGGGAGCAATATATAGCACAAATGGATCAGTAAGATACGTATACAAGCTCATAAGAAATTTGAGCTTAGACAAAGCAAAACTACAAATAATACCTGCTGAAACACTAGAAAAATATCTTAAAGAACTATGGTCCAATAAGAAACTGAAATAAATCAAAGTGAAACATCTCTTGCAGATATGGATAGCATAGAAATAAAAGAGCTAGAAGAGGCAATTAAGAAAAGTAAACGTTTCAAAGCTCCGGCAATGGAAACTGTAAACACCGAGGAAATTAAGTTCGCATGCGGCAAACCCGCATACCAGTGTTAAATTGATTGGGTTCTTATTAGAGCTATGAGTACTCTTAACCTCAGATGAATGGTTGTAGGAAATTGTTTTTCGTGTATGTTGGCTACTCAGTCGTATTAAAATCACTTTGTTTGTTGCAGAATTATTTGGTTTAATTCCTACTAAGTTTGCTTATCGACTTGGATCGGTGACCACCTCTTAGTAAAATTCCTAGTATAAATTAAATTTTACTTGAAACCCTGGATTACTTGTTTAAAGTTACCTCCGCGCGGTTTCTATTTCTTCTTTATACGGCGACTACTCTTCCCTAATAAACTTCTAATGCTGCTTCCACTTAAGCTGGTTGCGCTATTCTTAACTTCCCTACATTTCAGACTTATACATCTTCGCTTCTCTTCTTAACGCGCGTGAACACGTCCTTCCTGCCGTAGTATCCCCTTTTAAGTTAATTTTTTTGACTTCACGATTCAGTTCGAACCTTAGTCTGACCCCCTCTCTAACTTTATCACATGACCAAACTAGCTCATCCTTCTCAAGTGTTATATTATTATTTGTTTCTCATTTATTTCGAATTTTCGCATTGATTTGCAAAACTCATCTAACTCATTGACGTCCAGCCCACCCTGAGTTGGGGAACGCCTACCCTGAGTTGTTTGTAACGGTATACATCGTTATCAAATCAGCGAAGTAAATATCTTTAGCGTTCATGCTTAACTGCAGTTTGAAAGCCATTTGTCCCAAAACATTCCTGGCTGAAAGTATTCTATAGCTCTCAGACATTGAACTTTTACTAGCACAAAGAAGATAACGGTCCTCCCTTCCATTGTCTCCGAAATGTACAGATTTTTACAAGAATGTTTTCTCTTCCTTACCTGGATGCTAGTATGTGTGTTATATTAAATTATATTCTTCCCTTCTTATTCTTTAAGTCAACCGCTATTTTAATAATTACTCTATCCATTCTAATTTCATATTATTATAACAAAAATTTTTATATTAGTTAACAAAGCATTTTTATTATTTTATCTTCTGTTTTAATTATCTGATTTCGATTAATTCGCCGCCTCCTAATCCCTGCCTGATACTGCGGTTACACGCACCAAAGAATTTTCAAGAACGTCTATTGCACTTTTACAACATTTTAGAAACAAAAGTCGTCGCCAATAAATAGAAAACAAGGAAAATAATCACATTTAAAAAGGCAATAGAAATTAGCTAAATAATTATAGAGATTGTAACAGTTGATTTGGACTTAGCCTCAAAAGTGAAAATAAATGTTATTTATTTGTTTTATAATGTTATGTAAAATTTAAAAATATTTAAAGAATGTTTGAAAATATTATAATATTTAAATTAAGTTTAGTAAATTATATGTTTATACAGGTTGCTATGAGTGACGTAGGTATAAAGAAAACGTTTGGTTGCCATGGGGGACAAAATCAATAATCCCTATAGGGATATATATATATATATATATATATATATATATATATATAAGTAGTATAGAATTGAGAGAATCAGCACAGTGTAGATAAGATGTTGAACTCTCCTCTGTGTTAATATATGAGTGATGTAGAATGCTCATTGATTTAGAACTCTCCTATATGAAAATCGAGTTGTAAAAGAAGGGGAGTGTTGGCGTAGTGCCGTTCTCCCCTGTGCAGTGAGATGTTTTTGAGGGTTGGGATGATGATGATGATGATGATGATGATTGTGTGTGTGTGTGTGTGTGTGTGTGTGTGTGTGTGTGTGTGTGATGTGTAATGTGTGATGGGTGGGATGGGTAACGGGGGGGTTCCGGGGATGTTTGAATTAAATGTGAATTCTTTTCGATGTGTGTGTGTGCTTGAACTCTCATGTATGAATATCGAAGTCTAGGGTTCGATATTGTGATGGGGCGGTGTGGGTAACGGGGGTTCCGGGGATGTTTGAATTAAATGTATTGATAGTAATTCTTCGATGACTGTGCTTGAACTCTCATGTATGAATATCGAGTCTAGGGTTTGATATCTATTACGTTCAGTGCTTCGATGTCTGTGCTTGAACTCTCATGTATGAATATCGAGTGTAGGGTTTGATATCTATTACGTTTAGTGTATGATATATGATGTAGTATCGTTATTCTTTAGATAAAAGAATATCGAGAGAATGATTAGGTATGTTTACTGGGAGAGATTTATGAAAATAAATGTAATAAGACATTCTGGTAAGGGGTGTTCCCTATGCAGAATCTCTCCTTGAGCTATTATATCCAAGAGCGATGTAAAGGTTAAGAAAAGGTTAAATTCCATTCCCACATCGAGGTACGAGAAAATATAAATCTATTCCACATTGATGAAGTATAAGAATGGAAATGTAAATCTATGTGAGAGGGTCGCATGACAAAGAAATGTCCCCTCTAAGCATGATAAAAGTGGTACATAGCAAATGCAAATAAAAATAAAAGCACTACCCATCTCTTTAAGAATGATAAAAAAAATATTGAGAGAAAAGTATAAGAATGCAAATGTAAAGCTGTTTGAAAGGGGTTTCATGATAAAGGAACGCACCCTCTAAGCACGATAACTTAAAAAGAATATTCCCTCTAAGCATGATAAAAGTGGAACATAACATCGAAAATAAAATAAAAGCACTAACCATCTATTTAAAAATGATTAAGATAACGAGAGAAAAGTATCTCATCTTCAAGTATGTATGAGTAATACAAAACTGATCAATCAATACGATAATATATATACGCAAGTAGGGGTCTATAGTGTAGATATCCTAACTATTCATGGCAAGGTATCACCCTCCATATAAAAAAATTGTCTAGAAAATCTCCCCTCAGTATTACGAATACTCCACTGAACGTCATCCCCCTTGGTATGTAGGTCAGAGAAAAAAAGAGTTAATCTCTCCAGACTGGTGACAGGGGTGATCAAAACATTCCTATTGCTGTAGCGAAGTCTAACTTTGTCAAATAACGTTAGGAAAAAAAAAAAAGAATATATTTTAAAATTAAACGAATGAATCTATATATTTGTATGAATGATGAAACAATACTATGAATGTGTTAGTATACCAAATGTAAAAAAATCAAATGTTCAGAAAAATATATTTTGTACAAGTATGTGTGTGTAAAGAAATGTGTAATTATATCCCCCCCTCCAAGATGTAGGGAACGAATCACAGTTAGTGTGCGCACGCAACATGGTGTTTGGGAAGGAGAGATACGGTTGGAGGGGGTGTAAAAAATGATGAACCTATATAAAGTTTAAACTATGATAATAAAGTTACTAGTAATATGTTTTAACTCATAACGTAGTCACAACAACTTTAAAGTCATAGTGTAATATGTAGACAGTAACAGCTCTCCCGGAAGGAGGAGGCGGAGCCTCTCTCAATAAATACCCCGGCACGGATGTGTTAGGAGGCAGTCGATTCTCTGGAAATATGGATCCTACAGGTAAGATAGAAAAGTTGTATATTGTATTTCATTTTTTATCTCTGTTTACGAAGAGTGTTGAAGTAATAGTGATTCGTTTGTGCTTATATGTTTGTTTCAGATCATGAGATGCTCCAGCTAAATCAACTAGCTGAAGGTGGAACACATCTTCCCACAAAGAAACTACGTGAATTAGACCAGTCCGTTCAACACATCATTCGATCCGTCAAAACCGTGAAGACCAGATATGGTGAACGGGTTGTCGTCGAAACATCAGAATTCCAAGTCTTCCTCCCGGAGAGATTCAAACACATGACCGCAGCGCAGAAAGATCTACTAAATCGTGGTGACTGCATACTCCAATACCATGGCGAGGAAACACTAGAAAGTGGTTTCAAACGACATAAATTGTCTTTTTTAAGCAGCCCGTAATGTCGTCAAAAGGTGAGTACAATTATTGAATAAAATTTCATAAAAAAAAAGTGATAATGTAGTTACTTGCATGTAAATGTGAAATCGTACATGTTGTATTAGAACTTAAAGTGTTAATTATCGCACGTCATGTAGTATTAGTAATTGAATGTAGTTACTTGCATGTACGTACATGTTGTATTAGAACTTAAAGTGTTAATTATCGCACGTCATGTAGTAGTAGTAATTGAGAGTGAACGTTGTAGGGTTAATTTTCATGTGTAATAATTACGTACATGTGAATATCGTAGTTCAGTTACGTTATTTCACATGCATGTTAGTTACGTTTGTTTGTTACACGTAAAAGTAACGTTGTAGGTGAAAAAAGAACGTTAATTTATATGTGTAAAACGTACATGTGAATATCGTAGTTCAGTTACGGTATTTTACATCTATATGGTTTACGTTGTGTGTTTTTATCATTTATGTAAGGGAGAGAGCATTACGTAAAACAGTTACATACTATCTGAATATTGTAGTTACGTGATGATAGCAATAATTGTAAAAATACATAATCATTATGTAACTATTTTCATATGTAAAAGTTACATGCATGTTACGTTCTACGTAAAGTATAGAGTTTACGTAAAATTGAGATTCATACATGTAAAAGTTATTAACATGTATGTTATTTCTGTTACCACCTTACATACATGTAAATCAATGTTCCCGTATGTAAAGTTAATCGAATGTTGTAATTGCATTTTTCAGAAACGGCGACAAGATGCTCCGATACTGCCACTGGACAACCCTCGATTCAGCAAGAGGAAACCTGTTCGAACGTGACCCAGGCTGAACGATTACGATGTAATCACAGTGAGTCAGCATTCAAAAACAGATTATGTACCTATGAAATTCACAACTGTGTTAATATACTTGATCCCGTTATATTCTTAGCAGAATGCAAACCTTTAATTTTGAATGAAATTGATAAGGGCTTAAACATGTATAAATCAGGTCTTAAGATAGGATCCTGTTTATCCTGTCAATATGTCATAATATCACAAGAGAGCGATAATATTCATACATTTAACTTTAACAGTAAACTTGAGGTGATATTGCAATCTACAGATAAATCTATATGGTATGAAGAGAAGATTGTACAACCTATACTAGATTATATGGATAATTTTGAATCGCGTACCAGTTCAAAAGCTTTATACAGTATTGAGAAATTAACAATATATGTGACACAATACGATTCATTGAATGCAGGGATGTATACTGAATTACCCGACTTTATAAAATCGAAGAGAGCTGTTATTAACATTCGTAATACTGATAAATATTGCTTTGCATACTGTCTGTTAGCATCCAAATACCCAGTAGAACGTAACAAGAATCGACCCACCTCCTATAAAAGATATGATTTTCGTAACGAATTTAACTTTGAGAATATAACATTCCCCGTATCATTGAAAGATGTAGAAAAATTCGAGAATCAAAATTCAAATATTTCAATAACGATATACGGTGTTGAAAATAAATCGATTATTCTCTTATATCAACCAAGAGAGATAAAATCACATCATGTTAATCTTTTAATGTATAAAAGACATTATTGTCTGATAACAGACTTGTCACGTTTGCTAGGAAAGCAGCTAACGAAACATAATGGGCGAAAATGGTTATGTAACAATTGTAACTTGTATTTCACATCAGAATCACGTTTAAATAGCCATAAAAAGAGGTGTATGATGAATCAAATTATCAGAATGCCCGAGGCTGGTAAAACTGATCTCGTTGAATTTAACGCATATTCGAAATGTCTAAAAGTTCCATTCGTGGTTTATGCAGACATAGAATGTATCTTACGTAAGGTAGATTCGTGTCAAGATGTATCGAGTAAAAGCTGGACACGTAGCATTCATAAACATGAAGCGTATGCAATTGCATTACATTTGGTCTGTAGTTATGATAAAAATTTAACACGTTTCAAATCATTTGAAGGTCCATATGCAATTGAAAATTTTCTTAAAGAATTAACGTTAATTGCAAATCAGGTCATTAATATATATGCTAATAAAATTGAAATAAGTATGAGAGATGTGGATGAGCTAGAATATCAAAATGCAACACGATGTCACATATGCAAACGTGAATTTATTAACTCGTGTATAAAGGTTCGTGATCATTGTCATTTGACTGGAAGTTACGTTGGCCCAGCTCATAAGTACTGCAATTTAAATAGGAAAATGCCAGGATTCATACCAATATTCTTTCATTGCTTGTCAAAATACGATGCTCATTTCATAGTAAAGAAACTAGGTTACGATACGGAACCTATCAACTGTATTGCACAAACTTCTGAAAATTACTTATCCTTTAGCAAAAGATATACAAATTCGAATGGAATGAGTATATATCTAAGATTTCTGGATAGCTATCGTTTTTTGGATTCAAAACTTAGTAACCTTTCGGATATGTTAGAAGCAGATGATTTTCATTATACCAATAATATGTACACGAATCCTTTGCATAGACAACTGATGAAACGTAAAGGTGTCTTCCCGTACACGTATGTGGATTCTATAGAAAAATTATACGAGAATAGTCTACCATCCAAACATCAGTTTGATCATGTAAGCGATGAGGATTATAGTCATGCTAGAACGGTATGGAATGAATTCAATGTTAAAAATCTGGGTGAATATTTAAATATATATCTTAAGTGCGATACATTAATACTAACGGACGTGTTTGAACGCTTCCGTGAATTAAGTATAGGTTTGTACGGACTCGACCCGTGTCAGTATTACACACTTCCCGGGTTAGCCTATGATGCAATGTTAAGAACGACTGGTGTACAGATTTCATTATTAACAGATAAGACTATGCTAGATTTCTTCGAAAAAGGAATACGAGGTGGAATTTGCACTGTGTCCAAACGGTATGCAAAGGCGAATAACAGATACATGACTAGCTATGATAACACTCAACCAACTAATTATTTAATGTACGTTGACTGCAATTCTCTATATAGTTATACAATGGAAAATAATAGCTTACCATACACTGATATAAGGTGGCTAACTGATGCTGAAATTAAATCAATAGATTTTATGTCTATTACAAGTGATTCTGACGTGGGATATGTGTTGGAAGTAGACTTTAAATATCCACAGGAACTTCATGATATACAAAATGATTTGCCATTATGCCCTTTGAATGAAATCGCGCCAGGTGATAAGTATACAAAATTGCTAACAACATTGAATGATAAAAATAAATACGTATTACATTATCTCAATTTTCAACAATGTGTTAAACTTGGTTTGATTCCATCGCGTATACATAGAGTAATAGGTTACAAACAATCTAACTGGATAAATCCTTACATTGAACTCAACGTTCGTAAACGTATTGAAGATAAGACGAAATTTGGTCAAAATCTATGGAAGTTAATGAATAATTGTGTTTATGGAAAATTTATAGAGAATGTAAAACGTTATAATTCATTTCATTTAGCTACCAGCTGGAAACGAGCGCGTAAATTGTTAGCTCGACAGACATGTATAAGGTACGTGATTTTTGATGAAAATTTAATAGGTATAGAATTGGTCAGAGATGAAATATTGATGAATAAGCCAATATACATAGGACAAGCAATCCTGGATCTATCCAAACATAAAATGTATGATTTTTATTATGAAATTCTGAAGAAAAAATTGAAAGATGTAACTTTAATCTATACGGACACGGATGCTTTTCTCTTTGAATCTAGCTGCGATATATATGAATTTATTAAAACCAATATACATTTATTCGATACATCTAATTATCCAATGGATAATGTGTATGGTATTCCGTTAGCAAATAAGAAAATTTCAGGATTATTCAAGGATGAGCTAGCCGGTAGAGTGATGACTGAATATGTAGGGCTGAAATCGAAATTATATAGTTATCGATATGATACTGAAGTGATTAAAAAATCAAAAGGTGTAACAAAAGATTCGATGAGATTCATAACCTTTGAACAATATCTCTCATGTATTACACATCCTGACACTATACATCGAAGCATGCAGACATGTTTCAGAAGTTATAAACATGATGTTCATACTATTGAATCTAATAAGATAGCTTTAAGTGGTATCGATACAAAACGATACATTCCCAATAATTCATTTTCAACATTAGCATGGGGACATTATGCTATAGAAAATTGTCAAGTGTAAATTTCTTTTTCTTTTCTCAATAAAGCATAGATTCAACTGAGTTAAAAGGTATTACTAGGCACATGATAATAACATATTACTGTATTTCAAAAAACGAAATAATTGAGTTTCAAGTATAATTGTAAAGTGTGTTACAACTGAGTTAAAAGGTATTACTAGGCACATGATAATAACATATTACTGTATTTCAAAAAACGAAATAATTGAGTTTCAAGTATATTTGTAAAGTGTGTTACTAATTACATGATAATAACATATTTACTTCATTTGAAAGATAACGTGTTGCTTTTTTATGTTTATGTTAGGGTGAAGGAATATTTTTTCCTATTCATGTCGTTTTGAAATGTTAGATAGCAGAAATCAATGAAATGTTAATTCAACTATAATCATGTATGATTTTTTATTAAAATATATTTACTAATTATATCAAAATGTTATTATCATGTCTCCGTTAAGGGGTGAGGGGAGATTTATATATATCAATGTGAACTAGCATGTACAAAGGCTCTTATTTCAGCTATAATCATGTATGATGTTTGTTTAACGTATATTACTAATTACTTCAAATTGTAATTATCATGTTTACGTTAAGGGTAGGTGAATTTATATATACTCAATGTGAACTAGCATGTACGTTATGTTAAAATCTCTACAATTAAATGTTAATTCAACTATAATCATGTATGATTTTTTTTTTAAAGTATAAAAATGTTATTATCATGTTTAAGTTAAGGAGATGTGAATTAGCAGTTACAGAAGATTTTTAAAAAAGTATAAAAATGTTATTATCATGTTTAAGTTAAGGAGATGTGAATTAGCAGTTACAGAAGATGTCAGGAATCAATGTGAACAAAAAAAATCAAACACAATATATCATTAAAATTATATTTCTTTATTGAGTTGTGTGTTTTTTTATTTATACAATGTCCACCTCATTAATCCATTCACGGGTAGGAAATCCTAACCATTTCACCAGAATCCTATCACCACGACGTCTGATGATCCTTTCAACTAAATACGTGTCTGGATATTGAGTTTTCTGTAATTCATAACCGTAGAATGCTCCTTCAATCAGTTTACCCTCCAGATCCTCGATGAGATAGGTCAATGGATGTGTCCTTTGCACTGTACGTATCCTAAAGACTTCAACACTCCAATTTGGTAGATAACCTTTCTCCATAACACCTTTATGCTTAGAAATCCTCACGTAGTCACCAACACGATGAAGCCTAGATCTTCGCTTCTCACGCAGACTTCTATCATATTTGTAGACGCTGAGCAGGAGAGAATTATCACGAACTTCTACAGGCTTCATACGAATCGTTCGATGGTAAGTATTATTGTAGGTATGAATAATTCTAGGTAGTATGTTTATCCATTGATATGAGCCTTGAACAATAAATTCCTTATGCAAAATCAGTTTGATCGTTCTTATTAAACGTTCCACTGCAGCAGCCTTAACGTGTGTGAATGTACTGTAATGATTAATATTATTACGATTCATTAGTTCGCGGAAATGTTTATTGTAAAACTCCCTTCCTTTATCAGATTGAACATTCTTCGGAAACGATTCCATTTCATTCAATATCTCCTCCATAGCAGTCGAAACGTTAATACCACTTTTATCACGTAATGGTCGTGCATAAGCCATCTTGGAATAAAAATTGCATGCAAGAAGAATATACTTATAATTCCTATTGTCTCTTGCATAATTAGACATGTCCATAAGATCTATTTGTACTAAATCGTTCATTCCTTTGCTTATGATCTTACGACGTAAAAATCGTCTTCTAGCTGGTGCATGTAACTCGGTTGCAATGCGACGTTTTATCATGCTATAATTTTTTATGTTTTAAGTTCTGTAATAATTTCTTCTATCTCGGGTGAGTGATTCAAATTACCTGCATCCCTCGACGCAACCAATAATCTTAATCTGTTTATTATTTCATTCGGATCGTTCCAGTAGACGTAATCTAATTTTCTCTGCGGTACATGTTCTTTCCAACGTAAACCAAATCCAGTTCGATTACTAACAAGGTCACGAATGATATGACGATACTGGAACCCTCGATTTGCTCTTAAACGTCCATCTCTTGAATAACCGTGTCTGTAAACTTGAGTATTCTGTAAGATTTGCGAATACACGTCTAAATCATCATCTGTGTACGATGTCTTGCGAGGTAAACGTTTAAATAATAATTCATATAAGCCTGCTGTGGGTTCATACGTTTCTGTTCCTATCTGAACACCATCAGATTTAAACACAACTGTCTTGTTACCCAATTTATACTCATTATCCTCGTAACGTATGCCGTAAGTATTGTCCATGTCACTCGAACTGGCAGTTCGAACCTTGTGTAGATACTTTGACACGAGATCAGATCCGTTAGCATCATCTGTAGTTTCGTCGTCGTTGTTGTCTTGGTGTGCTTTCGCTATTACTTTCAATGGTTCGGTTACAGGTTGAAGAACTTCAGACATGACTCGTTGCGTTTCGAATTTCATTCCTTTGAGAGAACGTAACTTTTCTCTTATTGCCCTACTGTGACGGGCAATGGATTCCTTAAGTCTTATAGCTTCAGCATCCATATCGAAATGAATGTATAATTAATCAGCTACTGCTAATTTATATGAAACTATCAGTTCTATACTTAATATATGACCATCTTTAGCACGTCCGACTGGCGCTGTAAACGATAGAATATCGCCAGTTTCAACTCTTACAGGATATCTTTCAACTAATCTTCCGTTTATTGCAAACAATGTATCATTTACAGCATGCGGATGTACCGATGATACGATGGAACACGAGAGTACACTTCCATTTCCAGGAACTTTATAGTATTCGAGTCCCGATGTTAACGTATACCTTAAAGAGGGACCTCGAAACGGACGTGTTTGCAATGAAATTATGAGTTGTGCTTTCAATTGTTGTAACATAGTGTTTACAACATTTCTCATTCGTGTTTTCATAGTATGAATATCATTATTTATAGTGATTAGTTTATTATCAAGTTCCGTTTGTCGTGCGGTTAGTTCTTTCACTTCTTTTTCTACAGCTGTAGTAATAGTCTCGCTAGCGGAGGTGATTGTTCTAGTTAACTGACTTTGTAATTCATTCTGTTTCCGTGTAATAGTATCGACAATGTTTGTTATAGTCTCAGTTAAACCCGTTTGCAATTCATTATGTTTCTGTATAAAGAAATGATTAACATAACTCATGGTGACTGCATCCCTATCATCTATCGGGTCGGCTAAATCCTTCAATCTCTTCATTCGAAATGATAGAGTTTCATTAGAGTCGTGAATTGGAATCCTATCATCTACATATTTTTTATTAGGAACGTCGTGTTCGTGAAGGGGGTCCAACAGCGTTTTCATTCTTATACCATCTATAATGACATTATTTTCGGAATCACGTTTAAATGCATATTTACTTAAGTACTCCATTAAATTGTTGTATTGGATGTCGAGCGATTTTTGTATGTGATCCCTAAGCATAGCTTCAAACTCGCCCATACGCTGATACGAGGTCTGCTCGCTGAAGATCTGCATTCGATTCTCGACGTCAGCCGTATGCGTATCCACATAACGTTTAGTCGATGCATCGTCACCTTCTTCAGGGTCGTGAATATTGCACAACCGCTTTCCCTTGAATCGATAGTTTCCCGATCCATCTCTAGTTATGATATATCGATTGAACACACCCCTAGAGGGTATGATTCTTCGGGATCCGAACCTGTCGATACTCATTGCTTAAGTGATGGATTATTCTATTTATTCATTCTGATAAAGCGATCAAAACCGTGACGGTAGCGTCCCTCGTTCAGTGGATATTCTGGTACTATAACAACAAAGGATCGTTCATCACTCTCCCATATATGTTTACACATATTCTTAAATTCATCATAGGACATATCGGTATTTACATAATCTTCGTATATATGTTTTAAATTGAGATTATCCTGTCTAAAGAATATAATCATATTTGCATTATCTCTAATTAAATGTTTAGGTACTTTAGCATATGATTGTGCTAAATATATAGCATCGACATTACGATGTCTACCCATACTGTAATATGAAGCTATCTTACCCTGTTTTTCATTTATCACATCATCAAATACGAATATCGAATTTTCTCTAGCATCCGACGTTTGAATTACTTTATCACCATCATCGAACGTAAATACACCTATATCGGGTATAGTTTTCAGTAACCTGAGTAAATATCGATATTTAGGTTGTTGCAACGATTTCGAGTATATGTAGAGGTTTTCGAATCTCAGACCATTCTCGTGAATAAGCAGGTTGAGTAAAACGTTCGTTTTTCCAGCATTTGAACTGCCCAGTATGAGCGCTCTAACGTTACTCGGAAACAACGTACCGTGTCGTCCTTTGCGAATGTCATCCTCGAAATCTAACACCTGTATGGGTAGCGTACACTTTTGCTTTACTATCTCCATATCGCGACTAATACTTATAAAGCATAAGTTTTGTCTTTTATCTCGTTCGTGATAAGGGCAATCTATGTCTTTACTGGATTTAGCCAATCGTCATAGGAATCGTATACTTATAAAGCGCACGTTTTGCCTTTTTTATTTCATAGTGAGACATGCGCTCTACACGTGCACGCAAAGGTTCGGGAATTCTTAATTCCTTGATTAATTCATTACCATTTGAGGCACATTTACCAGGTTATCGTTTCTGCGGTCCCGGAACGAAACTACATAAACGCTTGCAGAGAGGTGACTTACCGGTGAACGGGTTAGATTCAGCGTGTCTCGATCACGATCGGGCTTACGCAGAGAGTACTGATACAGAATCTCGTCGTCTAGCCGATAAGGTGTTGGTAGAGAGAGCTTGGAGACGTGTAAAGTCTGCCGACGCTTCTTTGGGCGAACGACTTGCAGCTCGACTTGTGACTACACTTATGAAGGGTAAATTGGCAGCGGGCGCTGGCATGCGTAAACGTCGCAACAAGAGAGGTGGTTTCTTACCTTTGCTACCACTTTTAGCAGCTCTAGGTGCAGCTGGTGGTCTAGCTGGAGGTGCTGCTCAGATTGCTACGGCTGTCAATAAGAAACGTTCGGATGCAAAACAACTTGCGGAATTAACACGTCACAACGAGCGCATGGAATCTTTGGCTCAGGGCAAAGGTCTTCGCCGTAAGAGACGTCGTAAGGGTAGAGGATTATATCTTCGATCAAAAAACTCGGGGCGAGGCCTATATTTATCCCGGAAAAAGCCCTGAGTGCTAACGAGATCGATTCGTATGCACGACGTCTACGCATTCCACATTTTAGAGGTGTCTACATGATCGATTAACTACCTCCACATCCTCGATACTATGAGAGAATAGTAGTGAATCTGGATACATCAAATAACCCTGGTACACATTGGGTTGCTGTACGTAAGGATGGTGACGTTGCCTACTACTTTGACAGTTTCGGCGATCTGAGACCTCCGGAAGAGATAGAAACGTACCTTTCGGGTGTCAAGCTCCTATATAATACGACGAGATTTCAAGAATTCGATTCTGTGATTTGCCGTCACTTGTGCCTTCAGTTTCTCCTCGATGAGTTACACGATCACCGTGAGTGGTAGTGATACCAGCTTCTCTACATTTCTAAATCCACCATTACATCTGGATCCTAACGGACATTACGAGATAGCTCTATTGAATTTTGAGACTTTTTACTCAATTCCGAATGTGGACGAGAGTAATAATCTATTCCATTACGTTCGCGATGGAAAAGTCGAACGTATAGTAATTCCACCGGGTACTTATGAATTGGATGATATCGCCAGATTGATCAAGGATGCTCTCGACATCGGTGACGACTTTATTCTACGTGCTAATAATAACACCATGAAATCAGAAATTCAATCTCCCTATATTATCGACTTTAGTCGTGAGAGATCTATTGCTTCACTTCTCGGTTTCACCTCTAAACAGAGGGTACCGGCAAACGTGCTGACCGAGTCTAATGATTTGGTTAACATATTCAAAGTCAGCATCATACGTATCGAGTGTAGTCTTGCAACGGGATCTTTCATCAATGGTAAAAGTGGTCATTCTCTGTATGAATTTTTCCCATCGGTACCTCCAGGTTATCATATTTCGCAGGAACCATCAAGTCCTATATATTTACCAATCATCGATACGAATCTCATTGATCATCTCGACATTAGAGTGGTAGACCAGAACGGCGATAAGTTAGATTTCAGGAACGAAACCATCACTGTACGATTGCACATACGTCGTAATGGGTATAAGTTTTAAGAGACGATGCTATATTAAAAAACATCTCTCGAGATTGATCTCTACTCGATCATCGACCCGCAAGCTAATCACATCGTCTAATCGAAGATTTCTCGCTAACTTAGGCTTCAAGGTTCTATGATGGATGTGTTGGACGTGACCGGGATTCCGACCTTTGATGATAAGATCAGTAAGGAGGAAGAACACGTATTCCTACCGTACAATACGTCAGCTCTCGATGTGAACGATGAAATTAGAATTCCATGTCAAGCTGAAGATTTGTACACGCTTCCTAGTAGAAGTTATCTCTACATTGAGGGGACTCTCACTAAACCCGACGGCACCGTTGCCACATCGAAATTGAGTAACAATGCTATGGCATTCCTATTCGATGAGATTCGTCTGGATATGAATGGAACGACTATTGATAGAACTAGGAATCCGGGCATTTCATCAACGATGCGTAACTATGCTGCACTGAATGAACTGGAATTGAATCGTTTACTAAATGCTGGATGGATCTATCCTGGAGGTGTGGTAGACATCGTGAATACATCGAATGGTATCTTCAATGCTATCGTTCCTCTTTCGATGTTGCTGGGTTTCGCCGACGATCACAAGGAGGTCATACTTAATAGCAAGTTTGAACTTATTCTCATTAGATCTAAGGATTCTAATAATTGTATCATTGGAAACGATCCTACAACCATACAACTAACTAGACTCGAATGGAGGATGCCTGTACTTCGACTTTCAGATTCTGAACGAGTTGATAAACTTAAACTCGTCAAATCGGATAAACCTCTACACGTCGCATTTCGAACCTTGGACCTTCACACTCAACCTGCTGTACCTCAAACTAAAGCGTTCACATGGAACATTGCAACCACGACTAAACTTGAAAAACCACGTTTCGTCATAGTCGGTGCACAAGTGGATAGATTGAATCATCTCGCTAAGGATGCTTCTCTATTTGATAATTGTAATATCACCAATCTGAAACTTTATCTCAACAGTGAATCTTACCCCTATCACGATATGAATTTGGATTTCGCCAATTCGAAATTTGCATCTCTGTATGATCAATATTCCAAATTTCAATCATCCTACTATGGAAAGGAGAATTACCCTCTTTTGAAAAGGAACGACTTTCTGAAATATGCACCGCTATTCGTCATCGATTGCTCTCATCAACCTCAGGATACTGTGACGGGGGCAGTGAATGTCAGATTGGAAGTTCAAGCATCGTCAAATTTTCCTGCACAAACTTCATTATTCTGTTTAATTATTCATGATAAATTATTCACTTATAAACCACTAACTCATGTTGTACAATCTATCATATAGGTGTAATAAATAAAACATTACAAATTCAAATTATCTTTTTATTGACTTTAACATACATCTCCAATATCCTCTTCCTTGCACTCCTGCTTTTTGCATCATATGAACATAATGATTTATGAATATCATACAACTGATATAAATTTCTTTCAATATATGGAATTAGTCTTTTAAGTCCATTGAATGCAGTACTATTCAGATTTATACTGCCCACATTTAAACATGTATTCACAAACGTTATTTCTTGCATCTTATTCATGCATAACATTATATTAAATGCATATATTATATTTTCACTGTACGGTGCACATGGATGCTTACCATCTTTCAGATACGTATCCAAAACACACAAATTTGACATTATTACCTCCCAATCCTCTTTTGTAATATACACAAACGTATCGTCATGTGTGTCTTTAATGTAAAGTGATGGGAGTTCATTGTATAATCCTATGTTCACACGAAAGTCAATGCTGATGGAGATGTCGTTATCGTTCATGCACACACTATTTACCATCACTCGCAACTTCCTCCTCTACTTCTTCTGCGAAGGGTGTGAAGGGTTCGAACATCATTATGATGAAACTGTCTTGATCGAACGTCTTCTTGGCTTTGACGATTCTCGGTTTGCAGTTCGTCTTCTTCTTTTTCTTGTCTCCTTTCTTACTGGATCTGCGGACATACACGAACTGTCTCAACATCGTGAATATTTAATACACTTGTTAACGTAAAACTCTTATTATTTTATACTCACTTTTCCATGACTTCCTCCTCGGGTTTCGATGTACCGATATCCTTAAACGGACGATCATTGTACGGACCGCACACATCTTCACCTTGATCCTGTTCGGACTGGCATGCCACATCTTCACTTTGGGCTTTACTGAAATAAACATATTTATCATTAGTTATCTAACACATAACAACACTTTCACGTTAACACACAATTATAATTCTACTTACCCGAGGTACACTTTACAATTCTTTCCGCATTGAGCATAAGATGTGATCGAATCATGATGGGAAGGATTCTTGCAAATCACTTGATGCATCTTTCCATCACACGTTTCATCGTGGTGCTCAACCCAATGCTTTTGCAAATCTTCGAAATTGCGTAGATTCTCCCAGAATCTGGTATCACTTTCAATGATAGGTGTTGTTGTTCCACTCATCTTGACGTTGCGATGTGAAGTGAGAATGCATTCGTTCCCGAGTGAGCAGATGGGTGATGAAACGTGATCATACCTGTCTCCCCCCTCCCCATCCTATCGTCGATTGTACTTAACGGACGGAGGGTTTGTGTGAAGTGAGGACACGTTCGTTCCCGAGCTGGCGGGACAGGGTGAGACCTGTTAATTCGGATTTACTCACATATGCACAAATCTTGAGGAATGACAACACGTCATCACCCTTATACTTCAATGTGGAATAGATTTATATTTTCTCGTACCTCGATGTGGGAATGGAATTTAACCTTTTCTTAACCTTTACATCGCTCTTGGATATAATAGCTCAAGGAGAGATTCTGCATAGGGAACACCCCTTACCAGAATGTCTTATTACATTTATTTTCATAAATCTCTCCCAGTAAACATACCTAATCATTCTCTCGATATTCTTTTATCTAAAGAATAACGATACTACATCATATATCATACACTAAACGTAATAGATATCAAACCCTACACTCGATATTCATACATGAGAGTTCAAGCACAGACATCGAAGCACTGAACGTAATAGATATCAAACCCTAGACTCGATATTCATACATGAGAGTTCAAGCACAGTCATCGAAGAATTACTATCAATACATTTAATTCAAACATCCCCGGAACCCCCGTTACCCACACCGCCCCATCACAATATCGAACCCTAGACTTCAATATTCATACATGAGAGTTCAAGCACACACACACATCGAAAAGAATTCACATTTAATTCAAACATCCCCGGAACCCCCCCGTTACCCATCCCACCCATCACACATTACACATCACACACACACACACACACACACACACACACACACAATCATCATCATCATCATCATCATCATCCCAACCCTCAAAAACATCTCACTGCACAGGGGAGAACGGCACTACGCCAACACTCCCCTTCTTTTACAACTCGATTTTCATATAGGAGAGTTCTAAATCAATGAGCATTCTACATCACTCATATATTAACACAGAGGAGAGTTCAACATCTTATCTACACTGTGCTGATTCTCTCAATTCTATACTACTTATATATATATATATATATATATATATATATATATATCGGGCCCAAATGACCTTGCTGTCGACGGGCCCTAAAACACCACACACTCACTCACCCCCTATAGGGATATGAGCAGAATAAGTTTGATCGACAAAGAAGCTGGACGCTTATGGATTAGTACAAATAATGTTAGAGAGTGAATACATTGGAGGGATTTTAATTCCATTTGTGCTATATCATCTTGTGTTAACTGGTCGAGATTCTATTGAAAAAGGAAATAAGTATTTTATTTTGGTAAATCTTTTTGAGGCAGAGAAAGACATCGGTTCTAGACGACGCCTTGAGATAAAAATCTTCATGTTCCGTCTGGGAAATCATCGTCCAAATCAATTTATAACAGAATTAATAACCATAGATTGAAAAGTTACCAAGTCAGTTTGTTACAAACTTTCGATGCTTAAAAAATTTCAACACGGAATTCATAAAATTTCTGCAAGGAACGCCGCAACCTGTGGTACAGTAAAGACGCCAGCATTATAAATTTCTTCTTCAAGGTATAAGTTTGCTCTGTCCACCATGGTTGCATAGACAATATGTTTGTACTGAAACAAATAATTGGAAAGCGTAGCGAATATAACTTGGAAAAACACATATTAATTGTCGACTGCAAAAAGCACTTCATAAGGAATCAAGGGCAAAACTACGGAATATCCTAGACAAGGAAGGCATACCATTACGCTTAAAATATATTATAGAATATTTATAAAGGAACAAAGCTTAAAATAAACCAACGATAGCCAGTAACAATAACAGGTGGAGTAGGACAAGGTTCTCCTCTATCAACGATACTTTTAATATTTACATAGACAAAATAATATGATTATGGGTACATAGGAGTAGAGTGGCAATTAGATTAGAAAAAGCAAATGTAAAAACTGTTTTATTTGCAGACGATCAACTTTTGCTCGCAAAAACTTAAGATGAACTGCGAAAGATTACATATATTTTGGACAACATTATACAGCATTTTAATATGAATATATCAACAGAAAAAAATAGTGGCATTTAAAAGTGTATACCCAGTTCGCTACAAGATAGCACTGGAAAATAAAATTCCGTATTAAGCATAGTCACATGTGAATCTGAAACATGGATTAATTCAAACCAACACCTGAAAAAAATGCAAATAGCAGAAATGAGATTTTTGAGGCTCATAGAATATACAGAATTAGACACGAAGACAAGTATTCGTGAAAAATTAAATGTAGAGGAACTAAATAACATAATTAAGAAAAATAAAGAAAATTGGAGGTTATGGAAGTCAGACAGAATTCCAAACGTATAAGAATGATTGTAGAAGGAAACCAGGAAGATCCAAGAAACGATGGTATCAGCAATTTGGAGCCGGAACGGGGTAAAGCCCAAACCGTGAAGAAGAATCCTTCTGATCCTTCGATATTTTCTAATACTAATTCAGCAAGAAGTCCTGCGCCGTGGCGTAGCCTTGGTCCCTGGCCACGGAAGGCAACCCGGCTTCGATTCCACCCATGGGGTGTAAGTTTTAAGTCCCGGGTATAGGACCGGAGCCCACTCATCGTAAGGAGCGCGAGTTTACGCTACGTAAGCGGTCCTGGTCGCAAAAACCAACATTCCGGCTGGAGGATGCCGAGATGCTGACACTTCTCCTCCCCGTATCGGTTGGATGATCGCCCACCTCTGCCGTGCGTAAGTGGGCGTGAGGCCGGCAGTCGGGTTGGTAGGCCTCTTAGGGTTGTCGTGCCAGGGTTTTTTCTTTAATTCAGTATGAAACGACTTTATTTTTTTCTATTACTTAGCTGTAGCAGTAGTAGTAGTAGTAGTAGTAGTAGTAGTAGTAGTAGTAGTAGTAGTAGTAGGAGTAGTAGTAGAGGTAGTTGTTGTTGTTATTGCTCTTGCAGCGTCTGTAGCGCATAGAGGGATTAATGGGTGTCCTAGGACCCTCGCAGTTTGACCTAAATATATTTTGTGTTATCGTTCTCTCTACCAGGAGTTCAGTAAATTAAGCATTAGAATTGAGAATTTTTTAATTTACGTCCTACAACGTTGTCATAACGGACGATGAATGAAATGGGCGAAATAATGTTCAAATGAATCCAGTTCCCATAGAGATTAGAGTTATCCGACATTCGTCTTTCAGGATAAGGGAATACCCTGCAAATAAACGTTCCCCAGATAACTTTCCTTGACCAAGATTCGAACCAAGGACCCCTTTATTTAAGTAAAACGTTTATTTCAGATTTATTTTATTTTACTGCAAACTGATGAAACATTTAAAATCCGCAGGAACCTACAAACAGCTTAGCCATCAGTTTTTCACCAGTTCTGTGTTAGTGTATTAAATCTATCCTTGAAACATGCAGCAGCTATCTTTACTGACACACAAAGACGACTTATCACTACACATAATAGTAATAAAGATATACACTATGAAAAACACAAGTCTAATGCTCAGTCTAAGTATGGTAACTGTTACTCCTAAAGGTTCTCAAGACAAATAATATTTAATTTGTAAAATTTTCTCTTAGTAATGATGTCAGTTTTGGCATTAACTTTTAAAAGAAATACTTTTGGAAGTTTCCTTAATGAATCAGAATTATCATCTTTGAGTTAGAAAATGGCAGTTGCATCTTTAGGTGGTTTGATATTCCTCTGAAAATATTCAATACACAACGACGATCCCTACCTAAAATAGCTTTTAGGTTTATGCAAATATGACAAAGTTTTAAGTCATGTATTTCTCTAGCACCAGTACTTTTACATTTCTGTTCCCATACTGAAAAATAAGCTTGAAAAATTATATGTAATTTGCATAGAAGTAAAAAATGGCACACCATTTAGCTATTAGTATTTGACAATATCAAGTTTAAACTTAACGTGTGTCTGAAGATTGCATATTTAAAAAATACTATCAAATTTTTTACCCACTGACCAGTTTTGTCACATTATAGTTTTGGCTTGAACATGAGACAGATGCTACCACCTACGCTACCGAAATGGGTCTTTGAAACAGCCTTAAAATCTCCTCGCTAATGGCTAGGGTCGAATACGAGAACATTCCATGGCTGGGAATTAGAAATACTAATACAGTGTCAAAGACATACTATTATATTCTCTTTGAGTATCGTTTACCTCGTAGATGACTTAGTTCGACTTTCAATTTTTCCTTAGTTATCTGAAAAACAAGAAACACACGACAGCTACAATGTACAGAACTACACAATTTCTTAAAACAAATATTCTTTGTCATAAATTGCAGATGACTTTGGTGGCAGCAAATTAAGATTAGCAATTCGAGCTTCTTAAATTTCTTTAGGTATAAAACTTTCGTCGCCTTAATCGCTCATTTTGACATACGCTTTAGCATTTGTTATTTTTGCATCACCGTAGTTATGGGCCTTCGTTATTCAAAGCTTGTAATATCATCTTACACCTAGTGAAAACATTGATTCTAAAGCTTTTGTAAAACGATTTTTAATATTTTTATATTTCATAGTTCAAGTCGATTTTTATTAGGTAACGGATAAAATTACGTATGGTACTAGCTGTTGAAATTTAAGCCCTCGGGGCTAAAGACTAGGGCATTACGTTTTTTACTCGCTAATAAATATAAGTTTATCTCGAAAGTCCCATAAATAACACCACGCGAGATGGTGCAGGCGGTTTCGTCTGTGGCCCGTATTCGGGAGGCCTGGGTTCGATTCCCGTGGCCGACCGACCTGACCCATGGGGTTTTTAGGGGGTTTCCCGGTGGCTAGGCGAATGAAGGGTAGGTTAATTACCTCCCCAGAATTTGCTGTCCCTCCATTTCATCTCCATTATCATTTCACGTCATCTCTTATCTGGTGGTCCCTTTCAGGGTACAAGTGTCGGCGGGAGTCTCGGCGGTGCATGACGGGATGGTATGCTCTGAGGAAAACTACTTCCTCCTCCAGTAGGTCGGTTGCCGGTCTTCGCTCCTCCACTGGGACCATTTCGGGACCGCCAGCCAGGGACCTGTGGGCTCGGATCATCTGCCTGGGACCAGTAGGGCTCGATTGCTGGGGAGCGAGTTCGTTGTCTTGGTCTGTTGGGGGAAGTCTCTATCCAAGTAAACTGTAGGGACCCTGCTCTCTGTACTGTCGTGGCTCCTTGGGAAGGCCGCCCTCTATCTCCTTCGTCTCATGACCCAGCATGGTGGCCGAGCATGGTAGCCTACGTACTGACTCCCCTCCGTAATGAAATCCCAATTCCATAAATAACTATTATTAGGTAGAATGTAAGACTTCATAGATTAGATTAGATTAGATTGATTTGCGTTCAGTAGGTTCACTTAGCCAGAAAATGCTGTGAACATTGAACATGTCCAGAGGTATAAAGTTTAATAGCATATATATATGTACAAAAGTTAACATAAGACACATATTATAGTATACAGGCAATATGAACAACAATATGGAAAACAAAGCAGGGATAATTATATATGATGCAAAAATCAAACACTTTTTAAACCAGCTTTCACTTGGCTTATGTCAGTACGTCTCAAACTTTTTGCAATGGATGCCATTCTTGTTATTTATTAAATACATATACATTAAAAATAAACTTTGAACTTGCATCAAATATTTATAAATAATGATTTGTCATTGGAACAGTTAGATACTACTTATAGAGCTACAGAAGCATTATCAGGATAATTTGTCATTCAGATAATCTTGGACAGAATAAAAAGATTTTGAGCAAAGGTACTCTCTAACAGCTTTTTTAAAAGCACCGAAATTATCAACTTTTTCTTTAAGAACATTAGGAAGTGCGCCAAATATTTTGATAGTTTCATAATACACACCTTTCTGAAAGCAAGAAAGTTTAGCACTGGGATAATGGATATTATACTTCTGTCTAGTGTTTATGTTGTGAATTACATTATTTGTTGCAAATAAGGCACGATTGTATACAAAGAATTTTAGGATCGAGAGTATATACATGCAAGGAAGCGTTAATACCTTCAATCTTGTAAAAAGATCTTTACAGGAGCATCTGGTGTGGGTGTTAGTAATGATTCTTATAACCCTCTTTTGCATAAGAAATATTTTTTTTACTTTCTACTGAGTTGCCCCAAAATAATGTTCCATATTCCATAATAGAGTTAAAGTATGCATAATATACTAATTTAAGTGTGTCAATAGAACTCACATTAACCAGCTCTCGGATAGCATAACAGGCAGAGCTGAGTTTAGGTAAGATATAATTTATGTGAGCTTTCCAATCTAAACATATCATATATACTTAGTATATAAGCACTGTGTGAGTACCAGTGAAACAAAGAAATATACGTGCACTGACTGAATTCATTCCCATGAATCATCACAATGGCATCTACGTGAATTTTTCATCACTCTTAAAATCAAAAGAGAAATAAATCTAAAGAGTCGTGCTTCACAAACTTATAAACGTTAAAGGGTCATTTGGTCCCAGCAATAGCTTCATTTTAACATCCCCAGCAATGGTGCAAACGTTCTATGGCCATTGCTGTCTACAGTTACCCAAAGAGAAAACAATTTGTCCCGTTAACAAAGGTGTGGCAACAATGACAGCCGCAGTATATCACGCGGTCTATGAGGCTAGAAACTTCATGACGACGTAACAGATTTTACGACTTCTTTGTCGCCTAAGTGCGACATAGTACCGTGACAAATGGAAGGTTTAGCTACCCACACAGAAGTTGACATCGAAAAGAAAAGAACCTCGGGTGAAAGAAAGCAACTAGTTTATAATAAAAACATAATCTCTGTCTTGGTACTCAATAGCCGTCACTGTTAATGGTTTCTAATGAGAATATAAGACTGCTAGGTACATACCTTTACCAAGATATATCTGAGGTGTTCGGTTGTGAATAGTGATAACTGGTACTTGAGTGCTTTCAGAATTCAGTAGGAAAATTCTAAGCTATTATACAAAATTCATATAGACAGCGGACTGTTAATGTAATTCCAGCATCTGAACATAAGGCTTCCATAATTCAATAAATTATTTTTACAAATGTTTATTGTTCTACGTACTTCACGTGAGCAGAGTCATGAATATTTCGCACATTAACACAGACCACGGGACCTCAATGAGTAAAACGAACATAATTTTATCACCACATATCGAAAGATAAATGATTATGTATGGCTTACTATTCAATAAAAGCAGTTGCACAGCCTTTTGAGCAGAACTTTCTATTTTGACACGTTTCTCTTCGTTCTCTTTTCTCTCTTTCAGGACTGCAAGTTTAAGACAAATAGAGATGTGTATCCAAATCAATTTTAACAGTGAATTTACACATTTTGTCGCCTAGGTTTACTGTATAGCTTACAGAGCATAATAACTAACTATTCGGCTCGTTCAATTCTTTTTATCTCCCCTCCCTACTACTTGCATAGATGAGTAACCTAGCAACGTCGTTTGAGGAAACGTACTGGATCGAGGATCGGTGGGGGGTGGCGAATTGTCCTTGCAGTCACATACGCATGTTAAGCTTTCTTGAATATATTTAAGACTACAGAATTGTATATAACGTATAAAGCACAAATATTCAAACATTGAAAAAAGGATTCTACTGATCGTCCCTGATGTGACAATCGTAATAATTCTATAATCATAAAAAGTAAATACCCAAAACCACACTCAAACTTGAGTGAATCAACACTTGATTTAAGACTAGCAGAACTTTGCCTATCAATACATAAATTCAGTAAAACAGACCCCTTTGATTTTTGTCACGTTCAACTATGGTGTGGATACCAATGAGATTTCAGTCCACCTTTACCAATAACTCAGAAGAAACATTCAGTGATTATTTTATTACACTTAGTTCCCAAAATCCCTTTAAATAAAATGCGAGTAAAACTCAAAATAAATATCTGAACTAAATAGCCTTGAACTTTCTCACCCTGCTCGTAATTAACATGGATGAAGCAGTAGGCCCTACCGACCGCTGGAACCTTCCTGGTTCTAATGTTACTTCCGTCGTAACTCCCACTCTGTAGTATGGCTTAGCGTCGTAGACTCTCATATGCTAGTCACTTTGTGACTGACTCCCAGCTATGACTCCTGTACCTGGCGAACTCTCGTCGTGACTAGGGGAGGGGATGCGTCCCCTTCAGCTGCCGTGGCGCGGGCACTGCAGACCCTTAGCACTCGTGATACCTCTGACGTTACTAGAGGAAACTCGGGCCGAACTGCCAAGCCCCTCCCGTAGGGGCGTTGTTTGGATTAGGTTGGACTCGAGGGGGCAGTGTGTTCCCGACACCCACGGGGAATTGGGTACTACCGGCCAGGCTACGGCCGCCTGGAGGGGGAGAGGTTTGCCTCATAAGCGCCGGGTACTAGCCTGTAGAGCTAGTAGAAGGTGTGCTAGATCACCAGGTGACCCCACCGAGCTTTTTCGGTAGTCATCCCTGCGGGGTTGACGCGCGTAAGTGGCGTATCCACTTCCATCACGTCTTGACATTGTGCTCAGCGGGGGAACTTTTTTAAAAATTAGGTATTGCCCTATGGAAAGAGCCCCGGAGTATCCATCGCTCCCGGGTAGAAAGAGGCCCGGGTCCTTGGTCCTACGGGTCCAGGACTAATGGGAGTAGAACCTCTGCACACTTAACTAATAACTAACTGCCTGCCCGTACTGGGGGAACTCATCTCTTGACCGACCGACTAACCGATGTGCTGGCTGGCTGGCTGGCTGTATAAAGCCAGAAAGTTTTTGCTGCGTGCCCACTCTTTAGGGCTTTTACCGCAGTTAGAGTTTTTCTTTTCGGGATTTTGTAGGATGGGTTGTTGGTTTATAGGCAGAAATTATTTCAAGGTTATAAATTTTAGGTACCTCAGGTTGTAGGAATGGATGCAAAATTTTGCACCCTTCATCACCTCTTGACTCGAGGGAGCAGGCCTTATATAGTAGCCTGAGTTGGGCGGGGCCAAGCCTTACAGGGTTACGGCAACTTAACGGCACCAAATATCTTACGGCCGCCCTCTTCGAGATATATCGTTGAGCGAGGTAACGTTCATAATGTAACTATTTACTCACCTTGAATTTAATCCTTGGTTATTGTTTAATATTCATTCTCAAATTTTTATTTGTGGATGCCAAAAATTACAATTTTGCAGATGATATGGCATGATGCACTTAGGAACACGTTCAAACGTTTCAGACACATTTTCTTGCAGACTGGTATTTTTGTATATGAATACCACAGCAGTCCACAATCCATTTTACCATAAAAATATTTTTCACGGCATCATGTCCACTCCTTCATGAATGTCACCGACACATCTGGATCAGTCATGAACTCTTTGAATATATTCCCCATCCCCTGCATCAGAAACTTCAGTGTCTGATACACCACTTCAAAAGTAGACATGCTTTTGTTTTTTCAAGTTTGCATCATTTAACCTGACATAAGAAGTTCCACTTAGTTTATCCCACAGCACAGACACAAACATTCGCGAAGTCCACAAGATCGCAGTATATAAAACAGAAAAAACAAAGAAACAGTTAATGTAAACTTTCCCCTAAAGCTTTAACGGACAGTTAAGTGAGAAGATACTGAAGAAGGGACAGTCTCAAAGCGAAAACTATTGGAGGGGCAAAAAAGAAAGTGAGATCTCCGATTCCTTGGAGCTTACAGCTGTAGTTGGGGCTTAATGAGAAAATTTGTGGAATAGTTAACTACAGAAATCGTTCTAAGTACAAGGGAAATAAGGCTTAAACGCTAGAAAGATCTTCAAGAACGGACTTTGAAATTGACAGAACATTGTCTTCTCTTTGCATCATCACGAATAAGCGAATGTGAAGCTGTTGAAACGCCAATGACATGTTTATGAATGTATAGCATTCTTCCTACCTGATTGGTCAGCGACTTGCCGAGCTCTTGTTAGCTGTAATGCCGTAAAAGTTTTAATCATAGAGTAATATTCTCCACCATAATCACTTAATGAAGGTAAAGTACAATTTTTATCTTTATACATTAAATATAGCTACACTAAGCTAAAAAAATTTATAACGAGCATCATATATTCAAAAGTTTCACCTAAGTTGGTAAATATAAGAACCAGGAGTTGATTTGGGTGGGGGGTGAGCGATTGTGCCCCAGTAGCTATTCCTCCTGTAGGACACACGCTGTGAAATTTGAACGTTTATGGCTCAGCGTTGTCTGGCTAAATGCCACAGTCTAATTGATTGATGCAGGTTCAGAATTAGACGAGGATCGCTACTCCGCTGTTAGTAATGTGGATCGAACACCCGCTGCGACCGAAAGGACTACAAAGAACTGCGAATCATGGCATTTCCTCATAGCGCAGTTCAACATTTATCAGCCAGTAGCAATTTGAGGATAATTCAAACTGATACACATCGGAACAAACAAAATACCGCCCTAGTTATATACCAAACAGTTATTAACAATGAGAAATACTGAGAACCGAAGAAGGCTTGTATGATTTCAGAGCCCTATTCCAGATTATACGTGAAATAGACTTCTGAGCAAAATTAAGGCTATCAGACCTGAGGATTTTGTAGGTGCCATTAAATCTATGACAAGGGGCCGTGAGCTTTACTTTCATTCCAAAGAAGGCCATGCTAAGGATTTTTATACTCGAAAAAATCAATCAACCTCTGCAAGAATCAGAAGTTAACATGTTACTTTTAGACCACGTAGTACGGCATTTTTAATTGACAATATTTTACGGTACAATAACCTGAAAACACTCTTCGGAATATCGCAGATAGTAGAGAGAACACGGTCAACCATACAGAGCATCATTGACAGGGTAAGAGCCAGGAAATCCGTCTTAAGCAAACCTAGAAGTGGTCGGCATAACAGTTGAAGGGAGCCTTTCCCTGCTCTGTGGCCATTTTGAGTTTGCCTCCAAGAGAAGCACCTGCTAATTTAATGACAAGTTTTGTGAAATGACAGTCGCGTAATATTTTGTAGCGTTCGGTATATCTGAACACGTGGACTAAATGTGAGTAGTTATTCTATATTTCATATGTAATCGTAAACTATGTGTACTGAATTAACTGTGGCCGCGCCGTGGCTCAGTGGTTAGACCGCTTAGCTCTCACCAAGGCGGCTCGGGTTCGATCCCAGGCGACCGCAAAGTGAGATTTGTGGTGGACAACACGGCGCTGGGGCGGGTTTTCTCCGGGATCTCCGGTTTCCCCCGCCATCTCATTCCACCGATACTCCATCTTCATCTCATGTATCATCAGTGTCACCGCCTGCGGTGCCGTATGTAGTAAACGCGGGCGTTAAACACTACACATTTCATTTTACTGAATTAACTATCTCAGTTACAATTTACTTAATGCGTATAATGTCTTCCGCTCTATGCACATTTGCTTTTTTTCTGTGGAGGGTTCACATTATCGGATAGCTAGGAGGCTAGCAAAATCGGATATACGATATTAGGCTTCGATTAGTAATTTGAGACTGACATTTTTATTTTACAGATGTCCACTTTAAAAAATTCTAAACATCAGAAAAAATAGAATCACAACCGTTAATGCTGTTAAGCGGAAGAAGATGGTGTATTCAAGAGCTTGTAAGTGTACAATGTGCCGAAATCAACTCTTGAAGTCTATAAAAAGGTGAATGTCTCATGTTCCAAATTAAAATTCACCAGCAACACAAGGTCAGTCTAATAGACCTAACACAAGAGGAAGACCTTCCGAAAGAGCAGCTACTATAACAAATTTCCAATTAAAAGTGCCCTTGCATAAAAACTGCAAAGCCATGGCGAACCATGTAGGCCTGGGAGATCTAGAACAACACTGGTAACTCCGCATCATCATCATCATCATCATCATCATCATCATCATCATCATCATCATCATCATCATCATCATCATCATCATCATCATCATCCATCATCATCCAAGAATGTTGCAAGTGCGGTTCTTAAAGCATCTTCGTCGTCTATCCAGCAGAGCAGGTCAAAACAAAACAAAAGAAGCTGCAGCCCGTCATCGAGGACGATTTTGTTCCCCTGGTCTCAATGGATGAGGAAGACATTGTGGATGACGAATGTCTTTATTGTAACCATCCCTATTGCTTAGACAAATGTGGGCAACAGTAAATATGCTGTACCAAATCTCCTGGATAGTCTCATAAACGTTGTTCTAGGGTCGAAAGAATGAATGGAAGTTGCACTGAATAATATAAGGTTCTTTAAATGATTATTGTTACTATCTGATATTAGGCACCCTAAAAAAATTTCAGCATGTGTGCATCTCTTGCAGTGTATATAATTGTTTAAAGAAGTAATTTAAATAAATAAACCGTTTTTCTTTGTTACCTTCTACAGTGTTCCTAATATGTATTAATATGGTTTCTTGTCATATAATAAAATAAAATATTATTTAAGCCGCTTTAAAAAGGGTATCCGATATTCGGCTCCTCTCTCCTAGCGTCGCGGCTAGACCTGAGTTCAGCATTCTGCATTAGCTGCATTAAAAAGGAAATCCGCGAATGACTAAACCTCAAATTGTTACTGACAAGGGAACTATTACTATGCTCACACCTATAGGCGCTTGAGAATTTGACGATATCATCTCTGCTCTATGTGTGGAGTTTAGCTGGAAGTAACTGAAAATGTGTCCAGAATACTTAAGAGGGATTTTACGGGAGGGATTGTTTACCACTGATAGGCAGAAAGCAGCCACTTGCAGGTTGGTCGCATGCGGCAGTTTTCAGGCTTCAGTTTTGGATGTTGCGGTACTGCAGATTTTTGGTTCATATGGTTTATATATCGCAGACATTATACCATCAAATTTTCAAGTGCGTAGCGGCGTGAGTACAGTGATAGTTCCCTTATGAGTTTCAGAGGACAGGCATTACTGCTTCACCAACTATTGCAGGATCATCAGTCAGCAATAACCAAGTATACAAAGGCCGGATATCACGGAAGAAGTTCTATGTCAGCTCACAGAACTGGAAAAAGACGCATAGAATTCCTGGTTTCTTATATGACATAAAATGTTATTGGACTCTCGTCTGTCCTTTAAATATTCCTCAAAATATGAATTTTGTTTAGATATATAGTGGTGGTCGACTACTTTCTGTTATCACTGTATGTCTTATATCTTTGTGTACGGGCCATTGACCCAGTTGCACTCTGAACTGCACGTAACCTTGATATCACTGCCCTATTCCATAGAAAGTGTCAAGGAAAATAGGTAACTGAAACTTTAATGTAAGGGTTCAGGAAATTTTAAGTAGTTGTGGAAATCTACTCGTCAGACGTAATAATGCCGTCTTCAGGCCTAGACTTCTTAAAATTATCAGTTTGTCCACTTTGCACTCCATAAGAATAAAAACTTAAAATAAAATTTTCAAGCATATTTATTTTGATGTGCACCTATGATAAAAAAAACAGTACAACACAAACTACAGTACGCGCAAGATAAGTTGAGCATTGGATTTACGGTTTGGTGCGGGCAGAGAGGAAGAAGCGAGAGCTAACACTCTTTTGTTTCTGCAGTGTGGTCAACCTTGAAAAACACAGTTCAGCAAAATAGCGTTTAAGATAAGCGAAGATATCACAAGTAACGTTGCATCCTCTGAAAACATTCCTTAGTTTTGCCCACGCCAGCTCAATGGCATTCAGATCACAGTTATACGGAGGTAGACGAATAACAATGTGTCTCCTTTCGAGAGCATAACATCCACAAATGTTCATACAAATTTAAATCACTTTCAAGTAAATACTGATGTACATCACCACCTCCCTCGTAACAAGGATTAACTGGCAATTCGAGTGCACCAAACGAGCCTTTATGAAGGAAGCTTTAACTACAAAGGGATAATGTTATATAATAAACTTCCAAATTCGTTTAAACAAGCTACATCATAAAAACACTTTAAGAATAGGTTATGAATTTTTTTCATGCACACTGTTTTTATACGGTTAATGAATATTTAGAACTATAGCAGTGGGAGCATAGTACATTCAGAAACCTGTAATATTTATATTATAGCATTTCTGGTAGTAAATTAGTCTATGCAAATGCCACATGAAACCATATAAAAGCTACTTACTGTGTATATTATATGTAATCAATTTGACTTTATGTATATATTGTATTTATACATATTGACGTGTCTCATAACATGTATATGTTGCCAAGGACGAACTAAAATTCTAATTCCAACATACAATTGTTGTAAACTGGTTAGCTAATTAACCTCTAAATTGTTCTAAACGAAATATCACGGACACGATAAAGCTTAGCGTATTAGCCACTAGATGTCAGTGTATAGCGTATTTCAAATTTCAAAGTTGTCATCTGTGTTCACGGAGTTAAACGAAGCTTATCGAATGAGGACTTGGAACCCGATCGCTGCTCTTATCCCGCGCATTATATAAAGCTATGAAAATTAATAATATTACATTTTAAATATACATAAATAGATGCATTGTTATGACCAAGAATTTTCACTTGTTCAAATAATAGTTTACATATTCCCAATAAAATGAACTAGTAAGTGTCTTTAAACTTAGAATGGTTCGTGTATGTTTAGTTTGTTGTTGTAGTTCTAGGGTATTGCAGCATCTCCATGACTGGCTGTTTTCTTCCATCCTTGACTATAGACATCAACATCTACCTAAGCCCAGAGAAAGGTGTTGATTCCTAACGATTAAACTCAAAGTAAAAATCAATAAGTAATGGGCCATTCAACTGCGTTGCACCATTAGCTACCAGACTGTCTTGTGAACGCCCAACTGAGCATGATGTACGACGACATTGATGTACTGTGAAACAAGTTGTGACCCGGTGACCTCGGATGACGTAAAGAAAATGCCTGAGCAAGGTCAGGGTAGGAATTTTCTTCATCCACGTGTCCTGATTGATGGAAATTGCTTTCTAATTGATTTGCACGCAGCAACTGGAAACGCATGATTTGTACAGGACAATTAACGTCACTGACCAGGTGCTGTAGCCGAGGTCCTGCCTCAGGCCCTGCATTCTCGGACGTGTGCAGAATGTATCATAATTATTACTCAGGCCTGCAAAAACTCTGGCTTGTAATTTCTCATCGTCTGGTTGTTAGATTAATAGCAGTTAATACAAGATGCAAATTGTTACGCTCAAGTTTCTCAAATGTGTTTGAATAGTTTCCATGCAATTTGTTGCAGTAATTGGAATATAAGTAAGAATGCTGAAATGGTTTTAGAAATTGTATTATGAGAGAGAGAAAAAAGAATAAACACATCTGTTTCATATGACTGTTCATATGTACCTAGTCTATGCAATATTTTAACAGAAGATTGATTTTATCCTTCGAGTTTATCACCGAGTGAGCTGTGTTCGTGATAACGTGAGGTCGCTGATTGGATTCCCATCAGGACGATTACTCTGACGATTATTTTCTTTTCATGGTTCACTCGGGTTGGCTGGGAATTATATTGGTTCCTCATATATATGAATTTCCGGTCCAGATTACTTATTTTCATGTTTCCGAGCGTAGGACAAGCTGGTGACGGTTGGTTTGATGGGGCGGGGCGGTGGAGTTTACGCTATGCAATGATTTCAGCCTGGTGCTTGACAGAACTACTGGGACCTCCCTCCTTCTTCTTGTGCCTTGTCCACACTTGACTACGCAGGGGGGGCATCTGTCACCTTCAGCTGCTATGGTGTGAGCGCTGAGGAACGTAGCACGTGGTACTTCTGACGTTACTAAACGTACATCGGGTCGAAAATTCAAGTCCCTCCCCGATCGGAAGTTGTTCGAGTTGCACTGGCCTAATGGGGGCAGAGGGTTGCCTAAGAAGTCCCGGGTAAGGACTAGTAGCTAAGTGTGTTAGATTACCGGTGCCTCTACCATGGTTGTTCGGTAGTCTTCCCGGATGGGTTGACCCGCTGAAGTGGCATATCCACTTCCACCCTATAATGGGGAGGGTGTTGGCCTTCTGGAAACACTGGAAATGGAGGCAGCGTTCTTTTCTACCCATGAATTTTAATTGTCCACACTCGGGATCCCAAAGTTATAGGTATTTAACTCAGCACTATCCGGAGCTAGGACTGGCAACAAGCTGGAAATGTCAGGTACTTCCTCGTCCGAATCTGTCGCCCTTTGGTTACCTCTTTGATCCTTCCTCCCAGGGATCACTTTGGAAGTACGAAGGGCGCATTGCGTCCAACGTGCGATTCTATGCTCCAGCTGGCGAAGGCCTCTTCTTATTACTTCTAATCTTTTCTTCTTCTTCAACACGGTTTACGCCATTTAGCCTGTTTCGGCTCCACAGTTTTGCAGCTTCCATGTTTTTCTCAGTCTTCCTAGATTTCTTCGTCCTTGAGTTTGGTAATTATATACTACTTTAGGAATTATATTTTCATCCATTCCATTGAGATGTTGCCTCCATTTCGTTCTGTATTCTATTATTGTCTTATTCAAGTCTTCTATTTTTAATTGTCGTATTTCATTATTTTGTTTTTTGTTTAGTTTTGTATATCCAGTCCTAAGGAACTTCATTTCTGCTGTTTGTATATTTATTTTATGTTGTGCCGTCATTGTCCATGTTTCTGAACCATACGGTTACTTTGCCACCGCCAACTTTACACTGTATACATATTGTTAGTTTGTGGGTTCGTAGAATTAAAAGTTCGAGTTGCAGCAATTCAAAACGTCCTTTAATTCCGTAAAAATAAACTTACAGCAGCAGGATTACGTCACACACACAATTAAAATCTTCCAAGGTTACCGTCGACACACAAAAGCGTTCACACAATTCAGTTCTTATTACACTCTCTCAATAAGGCACTGTTTACTACTTAAAACCTGTCCCTTGGCGAGTCACGGCTTCCTTATATATACCACGAATCATATTACTAGACATTTTTCGCATATTCTGTAACAAACAAGAAATCCACTGTTCTCTCTCAATCAAGATATCACTAGGTTATTCAATTTACCTCACTATCTGTTTTGGTATGCCTTTTATCTCCGCGCTATGTTTATCTCCTTATGCCCGCTCTTTATCTCCGTGGTACACTACCCGTCTGTTATCTCTCCACGCCGAACATTTTGTACGCGTCTCAGTGACGATATGTTTGCAAACAGTTATTCTCATTGGTAAATAAATATATCATGCTATGCCTTATAAAATTTAAAAGTGTCAAAAAATACCACTCCCTGTTTCAACTTATTCTCTCCAGGTTTCTGGTAAAAGTTCTAACTAGATGGTCATAGACTGTATTTAAAATGCACAAAATCGAGACAACAATCACAGTTGAATGATAGGTATTGAAATAGGCTTTAAGTAGTGTTGGGTATTTAAATAGTCACTTGTTTAAGGTTTAAAGCGCTCTGACGGAAAAACTATGTTATCTTGAGTTAAAATGCGACATTTTGTTGAAGATAGTACGAGGCATGTTTTTTAAGTCAGTGCCGTTTTGCAATTCCGCCGCCGCAGCGTTACGGTCGGCGTTCCGGGCATGCGCGCTGGTTACCTAAATCTCTTGTCTACGCACTGACGCCATTACAGTCTGATTCTCCATTGTATACGTTGGTTACTGTGTGTTTAAGATGCCTCTGACAATCGTGAGTGCCGCCGATTGTGCAGTTGTTATACGATTTCTTAGTGCTAAAGGCGTAAAACTGATCGATATTCATCGTGAGATCTGTGAAGTTTACGGTCAAAACATTATGAGTGATGGAATGGTAAGGAAATGGGTGAGAGGATTTAAAAATGGCCGCACAAATGTGCATGATGATGAATGCAGTAGGTGTCCTTCGGTCGTTACTGAAGATTTGGTGCAGAAAGTGGACGAAAAGGTGAGAGAAAACAGACGCTTTACAATTTCATCATTGTGCGACTACTTTCCTCAATATTCTCTTAGTGCTTTGTATCGCATTGTGACTGAGAACTTCAAGTACCGTAAATTGTGTTCACGTTGGTTTCCGAAAATGTTGACGGATTTGCACAAAACCCAACGTTTAGGCAGTGCATTGACTTTCCTTGAGTGGTGCCACAATAAAGGTGAAGATTTTTTAGACCAAATTGTTACTGGTTACGAAACATGGGTGGCCTACGTCACACCAGAATCGAAACAACAATCCATGGAATGGCGACATTCATCATCATCCACAAATCTGAAGTTAAGCAAACAATTTCTGCCCGGAAAACCTTGTGCACATTTTTTTTGGGACAGATAAGGAGTATTGCTAGTGGTGTTTCTGCCTCGTAATGAGACAATCAATGCAGCGTCTTATTGTGAGACATTGAACAATCTGCGCCGTGCAATCCAGAACAAAAGACGTGGCAAGTTGAGTAAGAGTATCGTTTTGCTGCATGACAATGCCCGTCCACATGTGGCTAATCGGATCAAAGATGTCATAAACTCTTTTCAATGGGAAATTCTAGATCATCTATACAGCCCTGATCTGGCGCCCAGCGACTACCATTTGTTCCTGCACTTGAAGAAACATCTGGGCGGTCAGCGTCTTCAAGACGATAACGAAGTCGATACAGTGGTTAACACGTCAGGCGGCAGAATTTTATGAGGAGGGTATTCAAAAACTGGTGCCACGTTATGACAAGTGCCTCAATATTCACGGAGATTATGTAGAAAAGTAGACTAAGGTACAGGCTTCCATGTAAAAATAAAATTATTGCGATATCTATGCACGTCTTTTCTTAATTCCAAAACGGTACTGACTTAAGAAACATTCCTCGTAAAAACGAAGATTTATTGAAGATTATCGAACTAAGCATGTTACTCATGTTACTCTAAAGTATATGTTTTGATTTTTTGATCACTTTCCCCCAAACATATCAAATTTAATGGTAATTTCCTTATAAAGATCATGGCCTCAAAATCGCTTTGATGTGCCCTGTTACACTTGGTCCCTGGGAGCTCGATATCTGCAGAATGTATCGATTCAGAAGGAAAAACTTAGACTAATAACTCAATGTGTAGAAATAACAGGCATAAGAAACAATAATTGATACTGTTCTTTAAGTTTTTAAGTTTAACTTATAAACTGACTTCATATTTTGGTTTTCAAGTACAACAAAGAAAAGAGCTTTTTTTGGACGAAGTCAACAATCAGGACAAAGTGTATGGGCAAGGGATATGTGAAACACTTTTGAAATGCTATACATCTTTGTGCAGTAAGGTTTTGTTTACATGTTACATTCACTAATTATACATTTCATTTTTCATAAAATATCTTAAACATGTGGCATTTTGATCAAAGTAGTTAAGATCACCTCTGAAAAAATTAATATTTTGAAAAATAATTTCGTGTAAAGGCTAGCATCGGTGGGAGATTTTCTTGAAAATCTTCGTGTCACATCATTGAAATAAAAAATAATAGTTAAATAGAAATTAGTAAAATAAATTTATTGGTTAAATATGGTTAAGGGAAGGACCAATCAAGTGAGGCAAGAAGATGTAGGGTAATTGGAGAAAAGATAATGAGTGCAGTGAATAAAGTTAAATTGTGAATAGAAAGGAAAGGCAATAAGAAAAGACAACTGTTATCATGTAATAAAGTATAGTTGGAGAAGATAGATTCGATAATTACAGGCCCCGCCGTAGCTGAGTGGTTAGACCTCTCGGCTCCCACCAAGACGGCCCGTGCCCGATTCCAAAGTGAGATTGGTCGTGGACAACACGGCACTGGGGCGGGTTCTCCCCGCCATCTCATTCCACCAGTGCTCAATCTTCATCTCATTTATCAACAGTATTACCGCCTGTGGTGCCGCATATAGTAAAAGCGGGCTTTAAACACTACACATTTCACTTAATAAGAATAATTAAGAAAAATGAATTAATGCAAGATAGATAAACAAAAAACACGTGTATTCTGCCGATCCTTAACATAATAAAAGTGGGAGTAGATAAAAGTAGAAAATTAGTTTATATAGTGGTAGAAGTTAAAAATTAAGAGTCGACAAAGAAGATATAAGTAAAAGAAGATGAGATAAATTGAATAAGGTTGAATAAGGTTGAATAAGAGGGGGAAGTTAGCAGAGGAGAAGAGAAAAAGGGGAAAATTTTGTAAAAATGATTACAAATAAATGTTGAGCATATTAGAGAAATAAAAAATTAGCTAGCACTTGTCTGTTATATATAGGGTGGTGTCCCTCCTAACTCTGCGACCTCAACTACTTCCGATGAAACAAAATATGAAAATTCCAATTGGCCAGGTATGTACCTATGTCAGGAGTTCACACAATGAGGAGGTATGCATAATCCATAAAGGTAAACAAATAACACTTGCAACACCAAGTTGCGTATTTTTTAGTGGAACATGTATGTTTGTTCTAGCAAAAGGACAAATAGAGCTAGAATTAGTGATAACACACTTGGTTCCGCTTTTCTAAACACATTTACTGATGGCCTATAGCTCTCAGAATCCGCATTGTTGTGCATTACATCCAGCATGGAAAATGCACCCACAAATCACCAGTAGTGTCTTGTCACATGAAACCGTCTCACTTCAATAAATATTTGAATTGCCTTCCTTTTGTATCAATGCATTTCTGGAATCTGGTAACAAGAGAGTGTTCCACGGATTACAGTGTTTCTACAGATATTGGCGCACACGATGCAGTAATCCTGGCGGTTCTTGATACACACTATCACTGTGCCCCAGAGAAAGAACTCTAATAGCGTCAAGTTCTGGGTACTGAGCCGGCCATCGCACAGGACCTTCGTGCCCTATCCACCTATTTGAAAACTTCACATCCACAACGTCTCTGGAAAGTTGTGCATAATGTGTGGGACGTCCATCATGCTGGAACCACATTGATAGACGCGTTTCCAATCCCACATCCTCCATGAGGAGGGGTAGATTGTGTTGCAGAATTGATGCATATCGCTGTCCGTTTAATGTTCCCTGATAAAAATATGGACCTAAAATGTGGTATATCGACTACATGATGGAAACTAACACGGTTTAATGTGTCAATATGCTAAGCAATATCTGAAATGTACGTGAATTACGTTACACTATAACAGCAGACCAGATCAGAAGACTGAAGCTAGAACTTGTCGAGCTGATAACGGTTTGTTTACAGCAGGCTACAGGCCAGTGCAAGCAACCCCTGCTGTGAACACAGAAGTGCATTATATCAGAAACGGTGGCACCATTGTCATCCTCTAACGGCCACGTATTTCAGAACGTATGAGATTTAGAAACCTTAGAACAAGTGTGTTATCACTAACTGTAGTTCTGGTTGTCATTTTGCTAGAATAAGCATACAGGTTCCGTTTAAAAATACGCAACATGGTGTTGGAGGTGTTAATTGTTTACGTTTACGGTAAACATACCTTGCCACTGTGTGAGCCCCTGAGATATGTACATTCTTGACCAATTGGAATTTTCATATTTTGCTTCATTCCGGGAATATTTGATGTCGCAAGGTTAGATGGGACGCCCTGTATATATAGAAAGATGAGTATTTGGCTTCCCAGTGACGATAAGAACAGGGATCTAAGTTCATAGGTGGCCAAAAATGTAAAATGTATATTTAGTACTCAATTAAATTAATTTTAGCTATTTCAACCATTGATTGAAAGAAGCCAAATTTAATTACTAAGTTTGATATTTAACCAACATTTTATTATTACTTTTTGCTTCTCACACTCAGAATTTTTTTCTAAAGTTTTATTTGGGTACCTCGGTGGAGTGCAATACTTCCCCTATTTGTATAAGCGGACAGTAGAGAAAGTTAAAAATGAAAGCTGCAAAAGTTTGTGGAGCTTGCCCTAAGGAAGTATGTCCTAAGATATATTACTCAACTAATAAATACGCCGAGAGACGAGCTTTAAATCATATTGTCTGTGACGGCGAGTTTTCTTGGCCTGAGGAACGGAGAAAAGGAATGAGTAATTTTGTTGGACTGCTAGGTTGCGACTGTGTTTAATAGGTCGGCCGATGGTAATTTTTCACACGCAAACTACCTGTTGAAACAGTATGTTGTGAAGGTGTGCCTCACGTGGCGCATCAAATTAGAAGACAACCAGAAATATTTGTAAATGGACGCTTGGCAGTGTAACTCCATTAAATATATTTATGTCTAAGAGAATATTCGTGAGGAAACAATTTCTCAGGCACAACATAAGAAAAATAGAGAGCAAGGGCACCAGGAGAGAACTCTTGAAGCCTCTGCTCCACTAGGGAGTAGAAATGGGACTGTGGGCAGGAATTATTAATTTTTAATGGTACTATACCTAGAGCAAGTGTTTTACTTTTACAATAAAGTGTCTACGCTTCTTTGCTCAAGTGCTCATATATCAATAATATTGACAAATATAAATAGGTTTCACTAATGAAACATAGTTGATCTTGCTTGTCATAATGCCCAGTTCTTTCACGTGCAGAAAATTTGTTTTTAACCAAACATTGTTGCAAATAAGATTGTGAACGGGAATGATTTATATCATATATTGTGGATAGGACTGTGTATAGTTAAACGGAGTTTTACCTTAAGGGTTTACAATCTACTTTGCAACTGCGAACGTAGCTGAAAGGATAGGGTATCAAATGGTAGAACTGAAATGTAGAGGGAGTTTGCAGTTAGGTTAACGATAGATAAATAGGGACAACACAAGTTCCTATAAAGTGACAATTTACTGTATCCTACTGATTGGGTCTGAAGACAAGTCACTTCCAAAGTCTTGAAGAGACTTCGGGTGGAATGGTGTTGATAATTACATTAGCATATCAAAGACCCATCAGGGCTTACCTTGGAGATGTGTATTTGTATATAGCTGAGGATGCGAAACGAAGAGTAGCCACCGCTGGTTGCCGGCATGACGAGCCTGAGTTTAGGACCAGCATGGACTCAGGAGGAGCTAGACTCAATGAGTAACTTGCCGCATGTCCCCTAAAAAATCTTCCAGCATAATGACCAGCCTAAAGTCCACCCTAAAGTTCCCCCGTGCGCTAACTCAACCTAGCTTAAATAGGGGTCCTACCAAAAGCCAAATCAGCAATTCACACGCTAGCTATTATTTCCCTCTCAAATATTGCACCCGTCCAAATACATGTTTTGTCAGTCATCAGAATTTAAGCTTAAACATCAACCATCAACTCAAGGAACAGGAAATGAATTTTAAATAACAATAACTATCGTAATTTACAGATCTTGCTCAGCCCATATACGTAACAATATATTTTTTTTAATTCAATGTCCTCCAAAGTAGATCACACCGGATCATGAATGAAATGGGTGAAATGATGCTCAAATGAGCGCAAATTCCCCACAGGTTAATGTTAACCAAGTTAATGTCGTTAAAAGAACGGAAATTCGCGGTTCAAATTCAACCAAGACCGTTCTCGCTAATGGTTTTTCCACGTTTCCCTCAGAGCTGGTAAATGACAGTAAGGTACTCTCAATTTTGACCTGGAACATTTCTTCTCAATTATCATTCCATCTCGTACATCAGTGTCTACCTTCTGCGGGGCTGCATGTATTAAGAATGGTCGCTGAATATTATTCTTTTTTTTTTTTTTTTTTTTTTTACTTCCTGTTTGTGATTTCACTTTTGTTGGTGCTCTTGCGGAAGCTACTCGTGTTTGAGGTTATGCATTGTTAGCTTGCCAGATAATAATGCTAAAACCTTTGTGAATATACTTGATATGCTACTGTTTTCCGATTATCGTTAAAGTTAATCGCATTCAGCTTTAATACTGTCTTACAATCATATGAAGTGAACTATTGAAATGAAACAAGCCCGTTGAATCCTCCAAGGCAATGGCTTCCTACTTACTATGGGTACTGAGTGAGGTGCCCTTGGCGGTGACGCTTTGCTCGCTCCCCGGTTACTGGCCACTCCGTCCTAAGGATTTTTCTCGCATTAGCTTGATAAGTAGGCGAATGCTGTGTTGGTTATCTTCCTTAGCGCGAATTTATGTTCATCCATTTCATTCGTACTTCATTTTCTATCCCGTTTTTCAGTGTCGAAAGTGACATTTTATGGTCCTGGTGTAGTTCCGCTATCTGTAGTGTGGCCATTTTCCCACAGAAAAAGAGAAGTTTGTCGAGACGCGTGGTGTCGTTAACGCGCCCTGGAATTGGGATGTACTTTCAGCAACTGCTACGGCCTCCTTGGTGCCTTTCGTTTTACTGCATCTGCTCTGCGACTCACAGTTTGCACACTCCTCCTCTCCTGTCACTGGACAACAATAACTTGCAGAAAGTTCAGTACGGTTTCCCCGTGCATGCTTAAGGGACAAAAGAACAAATAACTTCCCATTTAAGAAACGTATAAGTATTAGAAACTGTAAATATATATCAAGTAATAATTAGGAGATCATATATTACACAAAAGTTTATTAACATTTTTGCAATCTCTTATGGTTTACCAGTTATGCAAAGATGATTAAGAATTAAGAGACTTTTTTTAAGTAGATCTCAAAACATACATTTCCACTAAATTCCTGGTATTGAATTTTTAGTAGAATGTACGTGTTTACAAACGTAGAAAGGAATTTAACATTTTCGCCGCTTTATAATATACGCCCCGGTCATCCAGAGACCCCGTGACACTAACGACTATGATTAGCTATCCACTTCCAAACATAAGAAACATTTCAGCCTTCCAACGGAGAAAGCTTTACCTCGTGGTTTTCTTTGTTAAGAAAAATGAAACAACGCTGGTAATATTATTATACATCCACTACCAAGGACGCGTCTCAGAAGTGTTATAAATGTATTCAAATCTGAAAAGTCAACATCGTCGTCTTCTGCTTACGCTCTTGCATTTGTTTGTGTACATTTACCTATAAGCTGAGGCCTCTACTGAATAAATGGAAGGTTCTTATTATCATTCTACGAAACTCCAGCAAATCCACCAGCAAAAATATAACACTAAATTCTTGCGAATACCTTCAAGTGTTACCACACTTAACCAGAGCTAATATCAGTTACTTAATTCTTCAGCCAGTTATTAGGAATTTTCTTTTTGTATTTAGACAGGCCATAGCAACTGCAATGCCATTTAGATACACATAACAAATAAACCAGGCTTCTTGTAGACTGTTATGAACTTGAACGAATTGCAGCCTTGGCATTGTCTTCATTAGCACATAGACTTATACAATATATTGCCTTTCATTCATGTGTGGACAAGGTCAAGAGAATCGTGCAGGAAGAAGGGATTCTCGTTTAAATAATGAACTGCTTGCGTATTTTTTACTCGATAATTTATTGTACATGTGTCAAACAGGAAACTGCATATAAAGATAACTAAGTATTACTCAATCGCAAGCACATAACTCGACTAGACACAGCAAATCTTTGATCCTGATAGCCTTCCAAGTACGTCATCATTGCCTTGTTCCTATGTAAATCAGTTCAATGTATATAGGCGAGTTTCACGAACGAGTATTATTTGTGGATGCTGGTAATGATTAAGTAAATATTATTTTTGATATTACTTTTTTATTGATAACTATGTATCAGATTCCACTGAATATGAGTTCCTTAATGTTCACCGAATTAAATTTATCTTGCGCGCGTGTGTGTAACTGTGTTTATGAGCAGAGGAACTTCGTACCAAGCCGGAAGATTTTAAAACTTGTACCTAAGTACCACTTACCTTACTTGTGACTTTGTGGGTTCGTAGAATTAAAAGTCCAATGTGCCGAAATTCTAAATGTTCTATATTTCCGTAGAAATACACTGTTCAATTCTCACGTAACAACATTACATCACATATACACAGTCTACCAAGCTCGATGACCGTTACAACAGCGTTCAGTTTACAACCTCAGCTTTCGTTACAACACTCTAATCTCTGTTTCATATAACCTTGCCGCGCTGACATGTATCCCTCCGCGTGCAGCCACCTTCCCCCTCACCCTAATTGGCTAATGCTTTCGTGCCATAGGCCATAGGCGGTGCCATCCCGTCACATTTATAACCTGCAGTAAACGCCATAATAATTGCCGGAAGATAGATAAAATCATACAAATAAGAATATAAAGGCATGCAAAATTACAAGTTTATAATGAAACTGAACCAGTTGGAACTGAATGAATGTGCAATGAAACTGAAACAAGTTTATAATGAAAGGCCTTCGGCCTTTTCAACTGGGATTTTTTTAAACCAGCACACATACCTGGCAAATATGATTGTCTTTCAGTCTTAAAAGTTGTGTCACGCCATACTTTACTATTCGTGTGTCCTTCTTTCACCCAAGTCTCGTCAAGGTAGCATATTTTGGGACTTGTTCTTCGGTACAGTTTGATTGTCCTTAAATAACGTCTTCGCCACACAGCAATATCGCCCCTGGAGTGGTAAGCTTTCCTGTTGTCTCAATTTCATGTCACTATGTCCCTACAGATCTAATACCCCCACCTGTAACTTCAGAGAATAGCTGTTCGACTTCCCTCACTGACAAAGACGGATTCTTCTCTGTGAGTGCATTAAACACATGCATCACAATTCTTGTCTCGTCACTTTGTAAAGGTTTTCCCTTGCGATGCTTCAGCGAAAAACTGGCGGTAGACGTTGCCATTATACATATAATAGGTACACGCGCAATAAACGATCAATAAAATAATTTAGCTCTCGCATTCGGCACAGCACAGCTTCAAATGGCGCTATATGACTAATCCAGTTCAAAACAAGATCGTGATAAATCATATAAACAAATATGTCATCACTACCGCTGAAGCACGTGCTATCGTGCCATGTGAAAGGCGGGCTTAGAGTAAAGGAACCTCCTCTTTACTTTGTTTAAGAATTAACATGCATTTCAGATAAATTAACTCTGTTGCGTAATATATTTAATTCAGACAGTCATGAGAATATAAATTTGACAATTCTCTTCCATCATATAATATCACCATGTTAAATAACGAATTAATTTTTGCCGCACAACAGTCTGCGCCACAACAGCAGCCAATGAGATGTGATAAGGTGACGTGACCATTAAGAGATACTGGGCAAGCTTACGTGAAACAAGAATTAGTTATACAACTTTCGTTCACAGCTGTTGACTCACAACTCTGTTTACAACTCGTCACTTCCTTAAATACCTCATTCATAATTCGAGAGATTTCCAGAACAATAAAGAACCCAAAATAATCCAGATGTTACCAGAAACTTCCATTTATCTCAGTTGTTTGTTTCGGTAAGTCTTTTATCTCATTTATCTTCATTTGCGGTCTCTTTGTGTACACTAGCCGCGCTATCGTTAACTGCTTATGCAAGCTCTTTATTACCGTGAAATACTATCCGCCGTCTGTTATCGGCCGCGCCGTGGATCAGTGGTTTGACCGGTTGGCTCTCACCAAGGTGGCCCGGGTTCGATCCCAGGCGACCGCAAAGTGAGATTTGTGTTGGACAACACGGCGCTGGAGCGGGTTTTCTCCGGAACCTCCAGTTTCCCCCACCATCTCATTCCACGGTGCTCTATCTTCATGTACCATCAGTGTCACCGCCTGCGGTGCCGTATGTAGTAAAATCGGGCGTTAAACACTACACATTTGCCGTATGTTATCTATTTGCGCCGAAACCTTTATGCCCGTTATCGCGATAATATGAACCTCGCGCCTAAGAGATCCCGGGTTTTACTCTCGTCAACCAATTACGTTTTTTGTTAAAATTTAAGTTAATTAAATTGAAGTTACTGTACAATAAGTTGATAGAATTGTTTTTCCTATAGTGGCTTACTATTTTCATACTGACCTTGAGTCTTTCGTGACTTTCTCTTGGTAGATGAATGCTGGACTAGTTTGTTCATTTGCAACATTTCCTTTCCTTTCCTTTCTCTTTCATTTCGCTTCGTTCTTAACTGTCGGATTTGATTTTAGTGACGTGGGATATGCAATGCCGAACAATTGAGTGGATAACGTCCAAGGAAAATAATAACCAGTTCTTAAATGAAACATCTCTTTCACGAATTCCTAACACTTATTTCCAATTAGCACACTCGTTTTATTTTTCGTTATTATGCTTTTAATTATTGAAATACCGAACTTCAGTGGAATTATCTCTTCCTTTGGACTATTATTATTGTTTAAAGTGGAATTTTACATGTTGTCGACTTGTTAAATGACAGAAGGTTATCTGACCGGATCGTTACCAGCACTAAATAGACCTTGTAAGAATGGGCCTAAAACAATTATTTTTTAATGAAACTCCTGTAGGGTTTCTGTAGTTTTCATAGTATTTGAAATATGTTAAAATATACCTGGATGCGTGTTGTTGATACGCTGTTGGGTGCGACAGAAAATCTACGGTGTATAGCGGTATGGACAACATAAGACTGAAATAATGAAATAGTGTGGGTGATGGGGGTAGTTCGGATTGAGCCGACTTCACCCGAATGAGCGTCACATATTCCAACGTGACGGCTCAGTTTAATTCACCACCCACAAAAAGTGCTAAACGCGCCTAAAGAAGTTGTCACTTCAAAAGGCATTCCCTACTAAAGGACTGTTCAGTAGGGTGCCGGGGTAGCGCCAGAGTTTCGTTCGCAGCTACTGTGTAAAGGGTGGAGATTTTAAGTGGGCCCTATCCATGCCTTTACCTTTGTCTAGCACATGTGAAGTTTTCGCTATGCCCAACGTGGTTCGGAGTCCACGGTATAAGCTGTAGGTCCTCTCGCCTCACCGTCATCTTCACTATCACTCTAATAGACACCGTCCTCTAGATGCCACCATCTGAGAAACGGGTCCGGTCATCACGTGGGAGGGGGCGAGGCTACCCCGAAGGCCAAAGGCGCTATTTGGGGAGTATTAGTATCCAACCAGGACTGTTTGGTTGACAGTCTTCTGGGCAGCTCCAGTAGTGGGATAGGTCTTCGAGCAGGAAATGTTAGGGACTTATAAGTATCTCTAAGGTCTATCTGTCTGCGGTCAGTGGATCCTGTGGCACCTTTTCTTCACTTGTTCCAACTGAGGGGCTCTTATAATCTGGCGCTTACATTATTTTTTAAAAGGTTTAGGCAACAGTTTGGACAACAAATTTAAATCTTCGGGACATTGGCATGAAGTTTGAGGGTTAAGTGGAGAGATAAAAGGGGTATGTGAGCTAAGTGGGGGAAGAAGAAGGCATGGAGCATTATATGACAGAGTGCACGGAAATAGCGGAGAGGAGAAATAAGGTATGGGAGGAAGATTTAATAAAATGCATAAAAATGTAATAGCAATGAGAATGTTGACAGGAGAACAACAATAAGAGCATGGGGGAGATTTGAAAAAATATGAAAGAGAAATGGAGTAGGAGAAAAAAAGAGGAGTAGAAGAGTATAGAAAAGGGAGGAGAGAAGGAAGGCAGAGACTAAGGAAGAAGCAGAGGGAGGGCACCCCGAAGTGAGCTAAGGGCCATGGAGCCAGGCAACCAGGGGCCAAGGGGATAATGAACGGCAAGACTACAATTTGTGCTTAGCGAAGGTAGGCAATAGAATTATTGTGAAATATTGTAAACTATGTAAAATAGTATGAATGAATGAATGTACCTTTATTTCTAAGTCTGATATTTAACAGCATTTTTAATTTTGAGATATATTATCCAAAAACAGACTTGCGCGCCCACATAACGTTTTAAAAGGCGCCTTTTGTATTCAGAGAGTCTCAAAGCATGCATTTCCGGTAAAATATTGACATCTATTTTTTAAATGGGATAAAAATTCTTGTTTCTACTTCATGTAAGTACACAACAGAGTCAGTAATATATTCTTCTTATATTTGAAGTGTTAGTTACACATTTTCGGACATGACAAATTTGATCACACATTTTCCCTAAATTTCTGTTACTAGGGTGACATCTACTTTCACGGTACAAATGGACGTCTCGGTTGTAACATTGCGGGAAGGTAATTCCATTGTTGTTAATGTGGTCTATATGACACTAAAGCCCTAAATTTGTGATAAAATCCTTCTGGTTAGGTGGTGTGATTTACTTAGGCTACTCCAACAAAGTTCTACCGAATAGTTACAAATCTTATACAATGTTGCTACTTCAGTTTAAAAACGTAAACAAAAATGAACACCTGGAAGAGATAAAATCTTACATCTGTGCTTTTAACATGTTTAAGTCTCAACTCTGTTTTTCCGAACATCTGGCTTTTATAATTATTGAGTTTAAAATGAATTAAAAAGAAATATCCATTAGCTATTTAATACTAACGGGAATTAGAAATTACTTTGTAATTACATCTTATAGCTGAGGTTTTTACTCGGACAAAAAGGTAATTAGAATTTCAAGTGAGAAAGACCTTTCCTTTACCAGGTGACCAAGTAGATAAATACGGTATTGTGCTCCATTCAAAAAATTCTATATTGATATTTTATATTGATAGATTTCGAGGCCCCGTGAATATTAAAAGCGATTTTAAGAATACGGCCTGTGTGTGATGGTGGTGCAGATAAACAGACTAATTTAAAACCAAATTTAAGATAAATAAAAATTTGGTATTTATGTTCACAGACAAAATTATAAAAAACCTCCACCTGAAGCCATCTTTACATGAAGAAAGTTTACATTTTCGATTTTCTCAAAAATGGCTGTAATAATTTTAGTTAAAATACCACATGTTTAAACATTTGCTTTGGAAATAAAGGGTACATCTTGAATTTTCTGGGAACAATTTGTATAATTAGCTTCATTATGAAGGATTTTTGTGAAAAATAGGACATAATAAGATATAACTTAAGTAAATACTGCTGTAAATGTCTACTCGTTAAAACATAACATGTGATTCAAATAACCTTTTTGTGGCTTTAGCCGCTTCGGAAACATCGCTTAGTATTGGTTTCAATTGTTTAATGTTTTGTAACATTTTTCAGATGTTGTGACCATGTAAATGTCTCTCGGGATATAATGGAAACGGTATAGCATTTTACATAAAGTCTAGCACCCTATCATTAAACAAATTGGCACCTTTTTCATTCAGTTTGCTGTATTGCCCTTGTATCTACAAACACTGTGTGTAATGAAACCATTTCTGCAAATGTTTTGCGAGTGTCGCATATCGGATTTTTAAACATATTTTGTTTAATGGACTATGATACCGAAATTATGGTTTTCCAGAAGCAAAGAATAATGATAGACGTAAAAGGAATGTTTGTTCTTTGTGACGACCCAGGGCAAGGTCAGTGAGTTGGGGAAAGTATAGTAACAATGCCATGAATGAAAGACGCAGTGTCCTTAGAAGGTTTCTAAAGGAATTGTCACTTGACGTATAGGAATGAATCGTTTACAATGGCGACCAAAACAGCCACAAAAGGTCTTTGGTTTGAAAAAGGAATTTGGAGAGTGAAAGTTATATAAAGACACACGCGCAGCTGTGGTGAAGTCAGTCGTCGTTGTATGGCCGATATGGCTATATCGCGGCTAGGAAGCCATTACGAACATTTATCGGCGTGTAGCCGATATAGAGAATTCTGAGACGTCAAGCCGGTTAGAGCGGTCAACTTGTTCTGTCTTGAATATTTGTCGGGTCATCAAAATTTATCGAGAAATATAGTTAGCATTCAGTCACTATAAACCGAGATTGGTAACCCTCGGTCGGCAGCTTCCATTTCGAGGTTTGAAATAAGAAGCAGTGAATAAATAATTTGGAAACGGGCATTCCAGTGTTGTAAAAGTTCCTTCTCACACACATCCACGCATACCCTGAGAGAAACCTCATTGCTTGCCGACTTCTGTGTTCGCCATTATATTATATTTGCATCAAATTGGCCTACAACGTGGAGCGGTGGTAACCTGTGACCACCACCATAAATTAGTTACAAACTGGCGTTCCAACGTGGAACTTGTGTACACCCATAAGCAATTCTGCTTCAAACTGGCGCCCAACGTGGGGCACGATAGGAGAAGGACGTTCGACAACAAGTGGAGCCCGATACGAGGAGGAGATTCGGCACGATAGGAGAAGGACGTTCGACAACAAGTGGAGCCGGATACGAGAAGGAGGTTCAGCCCGATACGAGAAGGAGTTTCAACCCGACGACGAGGTTCAACAAGAGAAGCAGATTCAACCTAGAAGGAGGTTCAACCTAGAAGGAGTTTCAACCCGACGCCGAGGTTCAACAGGAGAAGGTGGTTCGACAGGAGGACGGTCGACCCATCAAGAAATTCGTCAACAGTACGACTGTAAAGAAGAAAGGAGACCGGCATCGTCATCAGTGACATCATCAGGAGCCAGTAAAAACAATTAAAGGTACAGAGTGTTACATTATCTAATAGATTATTGTGAATATATTTGAGGAGGAAAACAAATGTGTTGAGTAAAAAAATCTGTAAAAAAAAGAAAGAAAATGGAAGTTCAGGAGGTTTATAGTAATAACAGTGGGCAGGAAGTAGTTAAGGTAGCAGAGTGTGGTAGAACTGTAAAAAATGATGTAGAAAGGGAGCAAATTATGTTAGAGGAAATTAGAAAAATGCTCGCAAGTTTCAGTGAAAAGTTCATAAAAGATATGAAGGATAGCAATCAAATTTTAAGTGAAAGTTTAAGTAACAAGTTAGATGATATGCATCAACGTTTAAGTAAAGTGATAGATGATAATTATCAAAATTTAAGTGAAAAGATAGATGATAACAATCAAAGTTTAAAAAAGATAGAAGGAAAGATAGAAAGTGGTTTTCAGAAGTTAGAGGTAGGACGAAAAGAACTGGGAAAGAAGTTAGACAATCGACAACAGGCGTTAGAAAATTTCGGGAAAGTTAGTCAGGAAGTAGAGAATGTAAGAGAAGAAGCTCATCAGGTAACAGACAGTTTAGGGAGAGATGTTAGTGAGGAGACGCAGAACGCTGAAAATGAAGTTTTGAATATAGTTAATGAAAGGTAAGATAGTGAAAACAGAAAACTTGGGGAGGAAATAATGCAGAAATTAGACGAAGAAATAGGAATGGCTAGAGAAGAGTTAGAAGAAACTAGGAGTAGATTAGAAGTATCAGAATGGGAAAATAGAAAACAGACGAGGAACTTGGAGAAAACCACAAATGAAATTACTGAGGTAACAATAGATATCACGGCGACGAAAGAAACATGGAAAAGCATTCAAAATTCAGGGATAAACGAAACAGAAATATTAAAATATTTCGGGCAAGGGGCACAGTTCCATCAGAATATGTGTAAGAAAAATAGGAAAAGAGATCGATGTACGATATCTAAGCTAGATATGGAAAAATCATGGGGATGTAGAATAAATAAGTCCTTTATACATGGAAAAGTCCGCAAAATTCTCTTGTATTTCGAAGTACGTTGTGGGATGATGAATTTTCTTGTAAATGGTGGGAACTTAGGCTAAAGTATTTAAAATTGCCATAACAAATTGTAAAAGGAGAAGAAACAAACTTGTAAAATGTATGCTAAGTATAAATAGTGTAGTGTAAAATGTATAGGTTAAGTGTAAACAGTGTTGTGACAGTGCAGTGAAACTTAAAACTAAACAAGTGAAAAAAAAAATATAGTAATGAAAATCAGAACACTTAAAGACTTTTGAAATTAATATTTATATAGAATCATAAAGAAGTATTCGTAAATGTATAAAAAGAATTAACCAGTTAAAAAAATATCAGAACAATGAAAGACTTTTGAAAAGAATATTTATATAGAATCAAGAAGAAGAACTCAGAAATGTTGTATACAAATATAATCTTATTAATGTACCATTGATTTAAACATGGGAGTGTATATTTAGGAATTGTTTCAAGTGTAACAACAATATGAATTAATTTTAAGTAGATCAGATGGAGAAAAAGAGAGATGAGGTAAATTGAAATATTTTCTGAGTAATATTTAAAAGTTGAAAATTGCAGAACAGAATGTTGGTAAATTTTAAATGAAATGTTGTTATATAACCATGTGAATAATTTTCAGGAAATGTCATGTAAAAATTAATGTTGTGAAAAGAAATTGTAAAACGAATTGGAAGTTGCTGACAAAGTTCTAATATTTTGCGTTATATTCGGGCAAGACATATATATTATTTCATTATTGGATAATAAAATAATATCTATGGGGGCATTTGATACCGAAATTATGGTTTTCCAGAAGCAAAGAATAATGATAGACGTAAAAGGAAGGTTGGTTCTTTGTGACGACCCAGGGCTAGGTCAGTGAGTTGGGGAAAGTATAGTAACAATGCCATGAATGAAAGACGCAGTGTCCTTAGAAGGTTTCTAAAGGAATTGTCACTTGACGTATATGAATGAATCGTTTACAATGGCGACCAAAACAGCCACAAAAGGTCTTTGGTTTGAAAAAGGAATTTGGAGACTGAAAGTTATATAAAGACACACGCGCAGCTGTGGTGAAGTCAGTCGTCGTTGTATGGCCGATATGGCTATATCGCGGCTAGGAAGCCATTACGAACATTTATCGGCGTGTAGCCGATATAGAGGATTCTGAGACGTCAAGCCGGTTAGAGCGGTCAACTTGTTCTGTCTTGAATATTTGTCGGGTCATCAAAATTTATCGAGAAATATAGTTAGCATTCAGTCACTATAAACCGAGATTGGTAACCCTCGGTCGGCAGCTTCCATTTCGAGGTTTGAAATAAGAAGCAGTGAATAAATAATTTGGAAACGGGCATTCCAGTGTTGTAAAAGTTCCTTCTCACACACATCCACGCATACCCTGAGAGAAACCTCATTGCTCGCCGACTTCTGTGTTCGCCATTATATTATATTTGCATCAAATTGGCCTACAACGTGGAGCGGTGGTAACCTGTGACCACCACCATAAATTAGTTACAAACTGGCGTTCCAACGTGGAACATGTGTACACCCATAAGCAATTCTGCTTCAACTATCATAAAATAATACTTTTGAACATCCGTGTAAATGAACGTAGCATCTTACCTAAAATGTGTAGCACTTGACAAGAATCAACATTACTCGACACGGAAGTAGGTGAAGGAAATTATTGCACCTACCCTCACTGACGTATGAGTTGGTGCAATTCAAAGAGAGCCTCTGTTCAGAGATGATTATCTACTAGAAGAAATCACACACTCACCCACGTAATCCTCCAGTTAAGGAAACTAGGAAAACGCTGAAGTCATGTTACCAAAGGTCTTTGGCTCCGTTTGTCATTGATCTTTGTACAAATCCTGATCGTGATCGCCAACCCCCTCCACCGAACAGCTATCTACCGTTTGCTCTAGATGTGAAAGACAGTGAATTTGAGACCCTCAGGCCCTCGCATTGAATTCGCTAACAACTTAACAGCTGATCGGCTGTACTGATATGGCAATCTATGTAATTTGTGCGGTGGTTCGCTACAGGATTGTGTTCTTGGACAAGGTGACGTTCAAGATTATTGGGACCAGCATTTTGCATGACTGGAGTTAAGGGCATTGTGTTAGTAGAGAATTTAAATAATATTTCAATTGATCTACTGCAGGGATGTCGAAGGATTACATTCATATAGGATAGTCAATTATTAAATGATGTAGCACGAGTTGACGAAATGATATGTGCCTCAGATTTGATACAGTATCTCCAATCTTTTACCCCGAAGAATTTGCTGCCATCTGTTCCAGTATTGTGCTACTAAATCCTTTTCTTACGGTTTGCATGGATGGGGTGACAGCATTAGTTACGTTGGTATATAAATTTAATGGAGGCTAATGGTGAGCGAATTGTCAATTGTTTGAGATTGAAGTCAGGAACACAAACTATAACTAAAGTATATCTACTAACTTTTAAAGTATTCAGACGTCACGCCCGCCTTAGAAGCGTAGATGGTAGCGTCTCTGCCTCTTGTTGATGAGGTCCCGAGTTCGAATCTCGGTCAGGGCGAGTTACCTGGATAAGATGGAGTCAACATGGAAAGTTCAATGCCATGGCCGGGATTTGAAACACGGATCACCTGGTTTCCGTCCAGTCGCTCTAACCCATTGAGCTACCATGGCCAACGTGCCCTCCTGACATTTAATTCTCCATTTGACTCGTATATTTCCCCGGTAAACCACTAGGGGCTCTCACATCGTTTTTGGCGACTTACTATCGTAAGTACTCGAGTCCCAGGCTTCATCACTTAACTCCTATTATTTTAGTTAATTGATGGAAATTAATCATTTCTTCACACCAGCCATAGACAGGTTAAGGGGGTTGATAGAGTCAACATGAAAAATTCAATGTCAGTATGGCACGTTGGCTATGGTAGCTCAATGGGTTAGAGCGACTCGAAGGAAACCCGGAGATACGTGGTTCAGATACCGGTCATGGCTCAATATACAGGCTGATATGTCGAAAAGTAAAGCAAATTTTACTTTAAGAGTTATTGAAAATAACTTATGTATTTATTAATTCACCCTCGGACAAAGTGTATTTTTGGTAATCCGCGCTAATCATAAGCTTATCTAGCGGCACTCTCTAAATCTAGGTATACAATCTAGCGCAGTCTTTGGTCTTAAGCTTTTGATAATCCATGACAATAAAATCCATAAGATTATACACATGAACGATATATACAACTTCTAGAAATACGAGCTGTTTTATTAGCTTAAATTTATTAACTACATACATATCATATTGCCAAATATGGTGTTTTCAAATGCTAGGCTTTGGCAATGAAGCCATTAGCTCTCTTGCTCTCCAATATTTCTGTGAAGTGGGTCCGGTAGGTAGGGCTTCACAGGTTAAAAGATGTTCTTCAGTCATTCCCTCTTCTTTGTTGCACAGAGGACAATTTGGACTTGTATAAATTCCTATTCTGTGTAGGTGTTTGGCCAAATAATCATGTTCCGTAAGTAATCTAAATTTTGCTGCTGCAGTTTTACGTGGGATTTCTGGAATAAGTTCTGGATTTTTAATTAAAATGTCCCATTTTTTTTTATCTTTGGCTTTGTTAGATATTGATTGGTTTTGTTTGTTTTTATATTTATTTTTAATTAGTCTTATTATGGATGTAAAGGGTAAGTTTTTACTTTTGTTCTGAATTAAATTTGCACCTTTTTTGGCAAGAAAATCAGCTGATTCATTTCCAGCAATTCTACATTGTGAAGGTATCCTCTGTAATATAATTATTTTCTGTAGTTTTTGAAGTTGTTGGATCATTTTGTAACATTATTTAATTTGGATCGACCTCATTTTATATGAACTTATTGCACACAATGCTGCTTTAGAATCAGAAAGTAATACTGCCTTTTTAAATTTATCTATTCTGTATATATATATATTTATCTATTCTGTATATATATATATATATATATATATATATATATATATATATTCCCAAATCTTAAAGCTGATAATCCACACCTGAAACGCGTTTTCCCTCTGTGAGTGCCCAACCATGAGGTTAAATTTCCTTATTAATTTTCAGATACCAACTACATCAGCATTGCTTGAATATAATTGAATCCCAGGAACTTGTTGAGCCTAAGCTACACGTACCTTATTAATGATCTTCTTCTCAGCTCTTATATTACATCACTATGATTCTTTTTCATAAAAAGTGTCCCCTAATATTTCTGCATTAGGTATTAATTTTAATATACAGAAATTATTTATCAGAATTAATTATAAATTTCCTTATAAGGTACCTCAACTTATCTTCAATAATTCACTATCAATTGAAGCAGGTAGTGAGACAATTCGACACGGGACCAAAAGGTGGACTTGTCGCAAGACAAATACACTCTATAATCCGCACCAAAATTATGGATGAGGGTGGAAAGAAATAAGGATATATAACAGTCATATCAAGGATTTCCTTAAGCAGAGATTTTCAATTCACAGATGTCATAAGGAAATACTTATTCCTATAATGAAACTGCGACCTCCGGCAATAAGGAGAACGATGCAATCTCACATCAATTGCCTACGCTGGAGGTTAATGATAACGATTCCGTGGAGTAGATGGAGTTTCTTAACGAAACTGTACTGCTCAGTAATAAGCGTCACCTGCGAGATATCAGAATCCACTTGAAATGTAGGTACAGCGATGTTGAGTTTAAGAAGGAATGTGGTTGTACCAAAGCCGCTGTATCAATAACTCTAAGTTTCTGCTACATTAAGTAGTCGTACACAGAGGTTTATATCGATTTCCACAGTTGAAGATTCAGAGAGCACTAGAATTCTGTGTAACACTACATTTCAAATAACCCTTTCTCACGTCAGTGAGAGCAAATCGAGCAAGATGACTCTGCGGTAACGTGGGAGCTTTACATTCGGGTGGCCACGTGTTTGATCTCCGTCGCCCTCCTATTACGTATGTTTTTTCATAGGTTTTCCCATGGCAAGGGAATGCTAAAGGAAGGTGTACTACCAATATTCTCCTCTCTTCCATTTATTGTCTTTTCATCTCCCTCTTTTGCCCTCAAGAAGATTCCGGGGCTATGCCGGTTCATGTCAGGCAGGTGGTGCAGAGACTTGCGCTTTGAAATTTCTTCTCGGCTCCACCAGAGAATGGCAGTTCGAGGCTCCACTGCCAGCGTTCACCGGTTCCTGCTGGTGAGGAGCGTTGAGCCACCCTCCTCCAGCGGCTTGGGCAGGTCTCCAGGAGCACTTTCCAGCCGTATTGTCGAACCAGTAAGTGCTAGGGAGCTGGACGTTTCTGCCGCTGAAGTTGTCAGTTGATGTAGCCCATATGTCTGCTGCGGTTCCTTCATTTAATCCGTTCCTCCTGGAACTCTACAAATGAACCCATTGTGAGTTGGAGTACTAGGTGTTTCCTCCGTTACCAATCTACCTCTACTCCTATAATAACCCAACATTATATTTATGGATAAATGATACACAGAGAAATATGGGTTATATTTGCTTTTATCAAAAGAAAATTATTTTTGCTTAAGCCTCTCCTTTAAAAATTAGCGACAGCTGTGAACTAGGCCCTATAGTTGAAAGTGGCGCAGATTTGGAAGGTCTGCGACAGAACTATCGACTAGTTAAAAGCTGAAGAAATAAATTATTAAATAGAAGTTGCTATATATCTATACTTAATGGTATCCAAAATAAAAGTATATGAGAGTAGGTGCAATATTAAAGAGAAACTTTTAATAATAATGGAATAATGATCATAATAATCGTCGTCCATCATCATCATTATCGCCAAATAATAAGGATAATAGTAATAATAACGATGATAACATTAATAACAACTATAACAATAATAACAATAACAATAATAACAATAGCAATTATAATAATAGAGCAATATTAAGGAGAAAGAGCTTTTAAAATTTTTAACAATAGGTAAAAAGATAAAAGGCTATATGCAGAATGCATTTTAGTGTGTTAAACATATGATTGGGACACTTAAAATATTTATAATTTTATGTTTATAAAACAAAATTAAACTTATTTATATTTTAAGCTTAATTTCTAATGTTTTGCAATTTGACTGTCATGTGGTTTAACTTACTCTAATGCTCCTTAATTTTTATCATTTAAAGTTTGTATTCACCCAAAAATGAATTTGACTGGATAACATATCCGACTATGCATTTTTACCATTTTAAATGGTGCTTAGCACCTAATATCTACAGAGGAATTAGCAGAGTAATTAAGGAAAATGTAACAAATTTGGCTATTTTTGTAATGATTACATGTTTAAACTGTTCATACTTAGATCTTGGCATCCAAATTACTTCGATTATACTTTGCATCTCTCATATGTATGAAGATTTACTATTTGCAACATCATTAGAAGTTAATATGTGTCCCTTTTCTAACCTAACTGCTGGAGGTTGATTGAATATGTATACCTACACTGCTTGCTTTGGATTGGAGGAAGTTTGGCACACACCTACAAAATATATGAGAAGAAAGAGAACAGGTTTACGACATTTGCCATAATTCAACAGGAGAAATCTCATCACAGATTCTGACCGAGCATTATGAAAAGACGCCCTTTTGTTTCGCAGGAGGGTCCTCTTTGTGTACTGGAGCCATTTATTTATATTTGAACACCTAACGACAATTCATTTACCTACCGCTGAGCTCTCACAGCCCACCTCGTTCTTTGCTAAAATTGCGGCAGCGATAAATCTGCAAAGTAACAGAGATTCTCTTCAACAAAATGTATGTAATTCTTAGTCTTGAAAGATTGGTATTTATGTCTGTTTGCGTATTGAATGTATATATCTTACAGCAAAAGGTATAGGTGTTTCTAGCTTTCCCATAAATAAACATTTAGTAGGTGTAATGGAGAGGACATAGATTTTGTACATTTCTAGTATGCAGACGAGACATTATAAAAGGATTGTAGTGACTAATTTCTTCATAAAATAAGACCTGTATCTTCCCTGGTGACGAATATGCTCAAGTTGTTCTGGGGAAGCAAGCCAGGTGAAAAGACGATTAGAAATAGACGTTCCGGGAGTGTGCATCTCTCCCATCATTAGCATATTTATTAAATGTTATGACCACAAATGAATCACTGTGTTATATCCAGTGATTCATTTGTGGTTATAACATTTAATAAATATCCTGATGATGGGAGAAATGCACACTCCCGAAACTTCTACTTCTAATCGTCTTTTCAACTAACTTTCTTCCCGATAACAACTTGAGCATAGTTTCTTCACCTTACAATACAAATTGTCATTTATTTGTATATTTCACAGATCTAACAGTCAGCAGTGGTTTGGTTTCCTGGTTCTAAACGTGGATAAAACATCTAACCTTTAAATTTTCCTAGATGTTCTAAAAAGGAGATTAGTAAACCTAATATAGTGCGATCCATATAAACCTGAACCAATAACAGGATATGCTTAGCAACTTTTTTTTATTTTTTTATTTTATTCAATGCTCGATCAGCAGTACATGCTTTACAGATCCTTGTTGGCTAATTGAATCTCTATGAACTATATAATAACATGTATGGAAAACAAAGTTGGCTCCTATTATCTTCTTAACACTGTGAAGCAAGAGAAAATAAGTTAATTAAAACAAACAAGTAATCAAAGAGATAAGAACAACAGTCATTGTGAAACAATATTCATAGTTTTTTTCAATCAGAGTCACTAAGGAGGAGATCCTGTGGGAGTCGTCTCTTCAGGCGCGTGGGCTGGCGGGTTCGTACGCCGATGTCGTACATCACAGCTCCTGGAACATCTGGCAGGTTTGAGAAGAAGCGAGAGGCGATCTGACGTATGTACTGGTGAAGAGGAAGGAGACCAAGTTCTTTATGCAGTTGTTGATTTCTTACGTACCAAGGGGCATCCGTGGCGATGCGCAGAAATCGATTTTGCAGGACCTGTAGCCTTCGGAGATGAGTGTTGCTAGCCGTGCCCCATACCTGGGAAGCATATGTGATAAGTGGCCGGACAAGATATTTGTAGAGAAGCAGAGAGCATTCAATCCCAAGAGGAGTGTGTCTGTGAAGTAGCGGACTAAGTTTTGAAAGTCGTCCTGATGCCAACGAGATAAGTCGATCAATATGGGCTCGCCAAGTAAGTCTAGTGTCCAGCATTACTCCAAGGTATTTGACGGAGGTGGTAGGAGGTAGACAGGGGATTGATTCATGCTTTATATGCAATTCGGGAGAGTTGGAAATGCGACGTAAGCTAAAAATCTTAGCTGCGGTCTTTTGAGTGTTTAGAAGTATGCGCCAAGTACCGAACCATTCAACGAGGCAGTCAAGAGAGGTTTGTAGCGTAGGAATAGTTGTAGGGAGATCTGTGCCGGAATGATATAAAACAGTATCATCAGCGTATAAGGCTATGGAGGTAGGGGCCAAGTCAGGAAGATCATAGGTATAGATACTAAATAAGATTGGGGCCAATATGGATCCCTGAGGAACTCCTGCTGTTAGCAACTGTTGGAGAATATAATACACAATTGGGAGATTACATTACACAATTCACATCTCAGAGAAAATGTTGGAAGTGTCCTCCACCAGCATCTATCTATGTTTGCACTCTCCTCGCCATATTGTCTGAAGTTTTACGGAGATGATATAGAATTGAGAGAAGGCTACTTCCAGCAAGATGGAACAGCGTGCCATACATCTAATGACACCACGGAACTTGTGACCAGTTACTTTGATAATCGAAGAATCTCAAAAGGTCTGTGGCCCCTACAGATCCCGTGACCTAACCTCACCGGTTTTTTTTTTCTTGTGGTGCTGTCCAAAAAGAGTGTACAAGAATAGGCCACGGTCAATTGATGTTCCCGAGACTTCCATTCGAACCAAAATAAATAACATTGGCGAGGATACTATGAGATGTAAATAGTGTAATGTAATCTCCCAATTTTGTATTATATTCTCCCAAAGTTGCACGTATGTCCTATTATTGTTTCAAAAGTTATAGCCTATTGAAATAGTTCAGGTTTATATGGATCGCACTATATATCTTCTTCTTCACTTCATGGCATAGGCAATCAAGTGCAACTTCCGCCTTCGAAGTCCTCCAGCCATCGTTTCTTGGGTCTGCCCACCGATCTCCTACCTTTAGGATGATACAGTAATATTTGTTTTGTAAGTCTATTATCTAGCATTCTTTCAACATGTTCCTTCCATTTTTGCTTGAAATTTTTTAACCTATCATTCATACTAAAAATGTGCAGCTCTTCTCTTATATTTTCATTTCTTATTAAGTCCCTCTTCGTGCATCCTTTCACACTTCTCAGAATTTCATTTCTGAAGCCTGTATTTTACTCTGTTGCTTTTTAGTTAACGTCCAAGTCTCACTTCCGTATGTCAGTATAGGTACAGCCATAACTTTGTAGAACTTTAATTTTGTTTCTTTACTATTTTGTTTCTAAATGTTCTATTTATTGTTCCACACACTCTTTGAGATCTGCATATTTTATTGTAGACATCATATTCCTTGTCATAACTAACATCAGTTCCGAAGTAGTTAAAATGGCTTACCTGTTCAACGCAACGATTATTTATAACTATTTTTGCTCTAATTGGCTCTTTCCCAATGAATGCCACTACCTTTGATTTTATAAAAGATATTTTCATATTATATTGCGTACAAAGTTCACTAAGTTTAAAAATAAATTTTTGCAGAGCAGACTCACTATTTTGTACAATAACTAAGTCGTCAGCAAACAATAAAATATTTAAAAAGTTTTTATTTGAAATTTTAAAACATACATTCACTAGCCGCTTCCATTTGCACACTAGGTCGTCAATATAAATACTAAAAAGTGTAGGTGATAAAGTACACCCTTGTCTGACACCCTGATTAGTAAGTTTTTTTTTTAGTTTTTTTATAGAAATTTTACCACTGTTCCTCACATTTATTTTGGTTTGGAAGTAGAAGCATTGTATCATTTTTACTAATTGTTGTGGTTATCCTCGTTCTTCTAATATTTGCCACATTATACATTGGTTTACCCTATCGAAGGTTCTTTCAAAGTCAACAAACGCCATATGCACTATATATTATATAATTATTATACGCAAATAACACATTAAAAGTTAGCAATGTTGATAATTACTACTTCATTGTTTTTATTTATGTTTTTCAGGAACTAAACATTGAAAATCGGAAGATTTTACTATTTTAAGAATAAATGAATGGTTGTGTAAGATAGATCTCTTTAACAATATCATGTCAAAATTTATTGGAAGAGCTAGATAATTTGAAAGCGAATGGTTTGTAACAAAAGCCTTAATATCTCCAACTCTAATAATCCCATCAAAATTAATACTTCACGAGTCTATCTTGAAAAATTTGTGTACCAAAGCTAAGTATTAAGTTTAAGTGTTATAAAAAATAATCCATTCCTCTCTTTAAGTGTATAAAATGTCAACAAAATTTAAAACAAATAACATGACTCAGCTTTTTCTTATTAGTCGGAAATAGTTTTTCAAAGTTCTAAGGCTTTCACGGCCGGTGTCAATACTAGATACAATATTTACCGGGCTTGTGGGCCAATAGACCACGGCCCACAAGCCCGGTAAATATTGTATCTAGTACGGAAATAGTTTTGTAACAAAATTCTACACCTGAATTATCCAATGGTATCAATTTTCTTACAAATTCTATCTAAGGAATATTTTCCGTTTTAATAAAAGTAAGGAAGTAAGTCATAAAAACTGCACGTAAGGATAAAATACTTGTGTTTTATCTACTTGTTTCCAAACCCACATTACAATCTAATTCTCAGCTTCAGTGCCGTAAATAGCTCCCCTTACTTCGCAAACACACTTTCTTTTCTGTCAACATGTTGCGACTGATAAAGAATCTGCAGCAGGCTTGTTTATGAACTCCTCTACACTGGTTTTGCCTTCAAAAGCTATATCTTTGCCCCAGACTCCTCCGCCCACCAGTAAATTAACATGCTAGATGTCCAGGGGGAAGTACATTGATTCTTGCCAAACCTAAAACATTGAATTCGGCACAGATTGAAGACACGATGTCCGCCGCATATTTCTTTAGGGAAGACACAATATATCAATGTAATTAAACAGTGAATGTCTGGAATTCCTACATTTTAATACCAAATAATTATATTCAAGGTATCGATAAGCCGACACTTAAGAAAATGATAAATCAAATGAACTGGAAAGAGAAAATGAAATAACTCTAGCTGTGCGAGCTTGAAGTTTAATAACTATTCGATGACTATTCATTTATTTTCCCTCCCTCCCTCCCTCCCTCCCACCATCCCTCCAACCCTCCAACCCTCCATCCCTCCATCCCTTCATCCCTCCATCCCTTCATCCCTCCAACTCTTCATCCCTCCATCCCTCCATCCATCGATTTATTTATGCTACAACAGAGCAATGCTCCAATTACAGTAGCTATATACATAATAATTTACAAACATGGTTTAAACATAAATCTAAAAGTAACAAAAAGGACAGTGCTAAATGTAATACAAAAAACTAAGACTAAACCCACAGAAATTTAAGTAAAATACAAAGTGTAACATAAACAAGAATACAAAAAACTAGGACTAAAATATATATATATATATATATATATAATCGAAGACAAGGGACTAATTTATGAGGTAAATTACTGCAATTGTTGCAATTGGAAGGCTAATAACTATTCCGTGAATAATTTAAGAAAGTTTGTATTACTGTGAGTTTCCCCTTAGTACTGCTGCTTGTCAAACCATAGGCCCAGGTTCGATTCCCGGTATCCGTGTGGAGATTTCCTCTCTCAAATCTCTGACAGGAAACGTGACGAGTTCCTTAACATTAAGGAAGTAGCGGTCTCTCACTGCGATGACCGTATACGCCGACACCCAGGACCGGGTCGCTGACCATGTTCCACCCTCCAGTACTGCACTCCACTCATTACGCCAACAGTATGTAGCTTTTGGGTGGTAGGTTTTGGCGCGGAAACAAGTATTGCGTCATGAGGAAGTTGTGCTAGAGACGTTACTTGAATCCTAGTCGTAAGAAAATATATGGGAATATGCAGGCTAAAGAGCTAATAAATCACGATTGTTAGCCTCAGTGATTATTAAACAATTTAAAGACATCTTAAGTCCAGTGTTAAGTAACTACTCACCTCGGCTGGAGAAGCTTCTCGTACGCTTTTCAAATTCTACCCACATACTTTACAAGTACTAAAGAATCTTAGCTAAACTTACTGGCACTTTTACCTTGAAGTGATGCGACATAACCGATTACTTGATGTGTCCTGCTTTCACCCTTTTTTACAGTACTTACCTATTAAAATATTTACCATTTCTAAAGCAATACAACATGTAAATGAAATATACATTTATCATGTCAACAGGGACGTATTTCATCAAGGAAAACCAAACTAAACTGCTGCAGGGTAACTCCATCCAGTGAGGTAGATCCTGATCTACCGGACCTCAGAAAGTGTATCCTATGAGCAGAAAGCAGGCGTGTGGTTATATTCATTATCTGTCGATGACAAATGGCTGCTCCAGGCCCCAACCAAAGTGTGGTCACGACCCTGATTAGCATCTAGAAGACAATCGCTGCAGTTTGGTACCCCCCAGCTGTACTTATGTCACAGCAAACAGGATGATGTTAATCTTTCGGCTTCGCCCAATCCATCATCTTTCCTTGGCACGAAAACACCATTCATGGGAAGTATTTCATTGAGCACGTAGGGGCTTTTTCTGCTTGGCTGACTTTTAATTGTTATAGTCAATTTGTCAAACTAGTTAATAAAACACTGCGCAGTAGTGATTTAAAAGCCGGTCGGTTTAGCATGACATCATACTTTCATGGCGGTTTGGAAATTAACGTAAAATGGTTTGCAGGTCCCAAACTTTCTGGCGACTGCCAGGTGTGTGCCTCCACTTGGCACGAACTATAAGATATCTATCGAAATTTTATCTTTATGAAGCGTTGATAATTGAATTAATACGTTCATTACCTATTCACAATATCCGATAGCTTATGCCCATAACTTGGATCACAGCTCCTGCGAAAAACGAAACTACCTGTATCAATAGTAATACTCCGGAGTATGTACAGAAAAACTAATGTTTGAAGGCAAGTAAAGCGTAAATATGTTTTAATAATTCTATACATTCTGCTGCTTTTTATATTAACACTTACTGACTTTTAGATTGCTCCGTGATAACACTAGGGGCTTGAATTCGATTCCTGGAGGCCGTCACTGTGATCAGGACTTTTTCCTGGGTGAATGCTAGGTGGGGGTAGGGTGTCTTCTATTCATTTATTGTCATTTTGTCCCCCTCTTTCATGTTATGGCATGTCGGTCGACGTCAGATAGATTTTTTTTTTTTTTTAGATAATTCTACGTCCTCCAACCTGAAGTCATATCGGACTGTGAATGAAATGCGTGAAATGATGCTCAACTGAGTCCGGGGTCCATGGAGCTTAGAGCTACCTGACATTCGTCATTAAGGATAAGGGAAAACCCAAGAAAAACCGTTATTCATGTAACTCACCCTGACCTAGATTCGAACTCGAGACCTCTTAAACGTGAGGCATGCACACTGTCATCATCCGCATCAGACAGATGGCGCAGAGCTTGCGCGTTACAACTTCTCGGCTCTACCAGAGGGTGTCATTTGAACCTCAGCTGCCGAGTTGAGCTTTCTCTGGTTCGTGTTGCAGAGAACTCTAAGCCATGCACCGGCAGACTGGGCGAATAACCACCGAGTGCCTCTCATCAGATGCTAAAACCAGTAACTGTCTGCCGCTTACGTCGTCCTTCCCTGCAGTCCATTCGTCTCCTGCGGTTCCCTCATCTCATCCGTTCCTCCCACCAATATAAGTACAAAGGATCGAAATGGCGTCGAAGTGCTAGGTACTTGCTTTATTACTTAATCTAATCAACCTAAACATATTGGTTTAAGTTAGAAGCAAAATGTTTCCTTCTCATTTCCCAAAATTTAACACCATCGATCTTGAAGCAGACAGATCATTAGTAAGAACGGGGCGCTGACTATTCCTACATGACACTAATTCTGACACCAGTTACCTCTGCCTCAGCAACTCAAAATCCGTGTCCCTTGCACAAAAATAAAATGAGAAGGAAAAGTGAACTAGTTCACAATATTAAGGTGATAATGAATGTTGAACTGGATAACCATTACTTTAGTGACTGTGGGAACTTGGACAAATTTAAAATATGAAGTCAGTAAGAGTACTTTTCTAATGTACATAGACCAACGGATTGCTGGTCTCGTCTCTAGTATACTCTTTTCCTTTTTTGGGACTACGATAGGAACACTTTCTCACAGAAGGTGCTATTTTGGATATTAATGCAAATGTCCTTTTTCAGGATTTTAGTGCAATGAATGTGTTTGAGTAAATAATATTCTATCTAGCTTTTATGCAAGTTGTACATATTTGTCTAAGAAATGTAGAATGCTTTCAATGCTTCTCTCTAATTGTAACCATTTAGAAAAAACGGGGCTACGATGTGGCTGAGTGGTTACCCCGCTTGGCTCCCACCAAGGCGGCCTGGGCTCTATCACAGGCTACCAAAAAGTGAGATTTGTGGTGGACAATACGGTGTTGTGGCGGGTTTTCATTCGAATCTCCGGTTTCCCCCGCAATCATTCCACCAATTGCTCCATCACTTATATATTCTGTTAGCTTAATGCGAAACAAAGATGCCGTAGTAGTTTCACTGTTGGTACTCCTGGTTCCCGCCTGTGAGAACCAGGCAAATTCAGGTATTTTCAGTATCGCCTACCACAGCATTGAAGGTAACACGCCAGGAACAATATGTGGCTTTAAAATTCTGCTTTAGTCTCAAGAAATCTTCAGTTGAGGCCTGTACAATGTTACAGGAGGCCTATGGAGAGTCTCTTCTTCGCTACAGCACAGCTCGTAGGTGGTTTAAAATGTTTAAAGAGGGTAGACAATCAATTTCAAAGGAAGGTGGACCCGGTGCTCCACTTGCTGCTCTTACAGAAGAAAACATCAACACTGCTGCTGCCATTGTGAGAGAGAATCGACAAATTACCTTAAGATCACTTTCAGAAATACTGAACAATTCATTGGGTGCCACCCACACGCTGGTGACAGAAATATTACACATGAGACGTGTTTGTGCGCAATGGGTTCCAAGACTGTTGATTCCCGAACAAAAGGACATTCGCATGCAGGTCTGCATACAGTTAAAGTTGATGTTAGAGGAAGATCCGGAGTTTCCGTCGAACATAATCACTGCTGATGAAACTTGGCTAGATCATTTTGAACTTGAGAGCAAACTGCAAAGCTCAGTGTGGAAATCTCCTTCATCACCTTCTGCTGGGAAGGTTATGGTCATCTCATTCTTTGATTTTCATGGAATGATTTATCAGCATGTTGTACTTGCACGCACATCGGTAACTGGATAATACTACAGGGATGTCCTGAAAACATTGCAAGTCCATTTCAGACACAAAAGACCACATATCCGTAAAGCAGGCTGGATGCTTCACCTCGATAATGCGCGGCCGCATATTGCCAATGTTGTTGCTGAATATCTGGCAAAAATTAACGTGAAGTGCATCCCTCACCTTCCCTATAGTCCGGGTGTAGCCCCATGTGATTTTTTTGTATTCCCTAACTTGAAGAACGCCTTCGTGGGAGGCATTATCCATCATCAGAAGCAGTGGTGAAGGTTGCGCAGGCGATTTTGAAGGATCTCTTAAAAATGATTTCCAGCATGTCTTTGAAGACTGACAGAAACGCTGGGACAATTGTATCTCATTCAGGGGAGACTATTCTGAGAAGGACTATCAAAATTATGAGGATAGGTAAAGGTACGTTGTAAAAAAGTTATCATTCTTTAATGAACAGCCCTCGCACTATCAGCCACTTCCTTCAGCCTTACACCAGGCGTCGGGCTGATCACCTATCCTGGTTCTCTCAGTTCCAAAGCTTCGTTTTCTCAGGCGCGACCTTAAGGGGTAGAGGAACAGGTATCCCCTAACACCACTGTAAGTGGTTCTACTAGGGATAAGGTAAACAAAAGAAGAAAAAACAGAAAACCTTATTAAATATCGTATGTAAAGCGCTGGAGATCCAAAGTTTTACTTGAAATTAAAACAAATTAAGCAAGCTCAAAATTAGATTAAAAGGAACGTTTGCGGTAAAATGCAGTTTAACTGCCTTATTAGTAACTATAATTATCTGCATATAAATTTCTATGCTTAGGAATGCTAAAATACTGTGGTTGGAGTAATCTCAAACTCTCCATGAAGAGCTTCGTTTTCCTAAATCATAACCCACCTAGCTGCAAAAACAGTCATTTGTCTTTCTTTTCCATTTATACAACTCCATATAACTTGCGTGATAACAATATCAGAGATTTGAGTATATAAAAACTCCTTGTTTGTAGGTTTTCGCTTTTGTTTTTACTTATTTGCATTAGGGAACATTCTATATTCATTATGCAAGACCTTGTGGAAGGTAAAAAGTGATATTTAATAACAAAAATTGCCTTCAATCTAACAGGGAAGCCAACCTGTAACCTCTGTGTTAAGAGGCCAGAACACCAACCATTGTATTACAGCGGCTGTCAATGCATTTTATTTATTTCGATAAATCATATTTTACAATAGAATCTTTGAGGACAGAATTTAAAGTATTGATTGTAAATCAGCACTGAAATTGCCGCGACGCATTTGATTACACACCCACTAAAGAAAATAAGCGATTATTAATATTTGTCCATGACTAAGACCTGTGTTTGTTCTTCATTATTGAAAATGCAATGCTGTCAAATACATAATAAGTGGAACTGACCCTGAACAATAGGGAGTAATGAACTGGATTGCAGCAAACAATCCATATTTGTACTGAACACGACTAGCAAAGGCACGAACAAGCTGAATGCTAAATAACATCAGCACATTTCAAGACGTTCTAGTCAAACTGTTGTTGTTATAGACCTTAGAACGATTAACACTTTTAGTTAATGCAGCTGAGAAGCTTCCGGTGAAGTATTTTTAAATCCAGATAACCCCTAAAGTAGTACAGCAAATATCTATCATACTTTGATAAAGTCAACATTTATTCTGTTCAAGATATAGCACTGCAAGGTCAAACCAAATTATTTCTCTTCTGCTATCGTAAAGTACAAAAAATAATGGTCCGATCCAGAAGTTTCTACAAAGGCGGTACTATGTCCGAGTGTTTGGACCACTTGTCCTTCACAAAAGCAGATTGGGTTTGATCGCAAGGAAACTGGACGTGTGAATTTTGGTGGAAAAAGTGACGCTTGAGCTGCTTTTCTCCGGGTTCTCCCGGTAGTCATTTCACCAACTGCTCCATGATCTGTTATCACCTTTCCGTTGCTCCGTTTCATCATTTCATATCATGTCCTTTGTCCCACACCAAGCTTTGGAATAATATTTTTATGTCTTTCTAATGTTTTAGGAACATAAAATTAATTTTAGTTAATTGATGGAAATTAATCATTTCTCCACACTAGCCATACATAGGCTAAGATTTTTGATGGGTAGAGTCAACATGAAAAATACAATGCCATGGCCGGGATTTGAACCACGGATCTCCTGGTTTCCGTCCAGTCGCCATGGCATTGAATTTTTAATGTTGACTCTATCCATAAAAAAACTTAGCCTATGTATGGCTAGTGTGGAGAAATGATTAATTTCCATCAATTAACTAAAATAATAAAGGCTAAATGATGAAGCCTGGGTCTCAAGTACTTACGATAGTAAGTCGCCACAAACGGTGTATCTCGGATGCGAGAGCCCCTAGTGGTCAACTGGAGAATTTAATGTCAGGACGGCACGTTGGCCATGGTAGCTCAAAGGTTAAGAGCGACTGGATGGAAACCAGGAGATCCGTGGTTCAAATTCCGGCCACGGCATTGAATTTTTCATGTTGACTCTGTCCAACATAAAATTAAATTAGAATGAAGAGAAACTCATAGATTTGTATAAATTATTCCGGATATTTCATTTACCTCATTCTGCTAGTGTTTCAAACATTATTACGATAATTATTTGCAAAGAACTACTAGGGCTGCCAAAATCGTCACCAAGAAAAGTTGCATTACTAGAAATGGGTAATACAAAAAGGAGAGGAATAATAATAGAGAGAACACTGAAATTATGGTATAAGTACATTAAAGGGCAGAAAGAGGAATTATTGAATCCGTGCATGAAGCAACAGAAAAATAGTAAGAGCACAAATAGTTGGCGATCGGATATGTAGGGATATCAGAATTTTGTGGAGATGAAGAGAACACTGCTCATTGCCTGATAGAATGTAAGGCGTTAACAAATTGCAGAAGAAAAATAGAGGTCGTGGTAGCCACCTTGTTATTACCCCATCAAAATTTAACTAACATAGGGAGTTTAACAAAGAAACGCATATGGCATTTGTTGACTTTGAGAAAGCCTTCGATAGGGTAAACCGATGCAAAATGTGGCAAATATTGGAAGAACTAGGATACCCACAACAATTAGTAAAAATGATACAAACAAAAGTAAATGTGAGGAACAATGGTAAAATTTCTAAAAAAATATTACTAATCAGGGTGTCAGACAAGGGTGTACTTTATCACCTACTCTTTTTAGTATTTATATTGACGACCCAGTGTGCAAATGGAAGCATCTAGTGAATGTAGGTTTTAAAATTTCAAATAAAAACTGTTTAAATATTTTACTGTTTGCTGACGACTTAGTTATTATACAAAATAGCGAGTCTGCCCTGCAAAAATCTATTTTTAAACTTAGTGAACTTTGTAAGCAATATAACATGAAAATTTCTTTTATAAAATTAAAGGTAATGGCATTCATTGGGAAAGAGCCAATTAGATCAAAAATAGTTATAAATAATCGTTGCGTTGAACAGGTAAGCCATTTTAACTACTTGGGAACTGATGTTAGTTATGATAAGGAATATGATGTCTACAATAAAATATGCAAATTTCAAAGAGTGTGTGGAACAATAAATAGAACATTTAGAAACAAAATTCGTAAATAAACAAAATTAAAGTTCTACAAAGTTATGGCTGTACCTATACTGACATGCGGAAGTGAGACTTGGACGTTAACTAAAAAGCAACAGAGTAAAATACAGGCTTCAGAAATGAAATTCTTGAGAAGTGTGAAAGGATGCACGAAGTGGGATTTAATGAGAAATGAAAATATAAGAGAAGAGCTGGACAGTTTTAGTATGAATGATAGGTTAAAAGATCTCAAACAAAATTGGAAGGAACATGCTGTAAGAATGCCAGATAATAGACTTACAAAACAAACATTACAGTATCATCCTAAAGGTAGGAGATCGGTGGGCAGACCCAGGAAACGATGGCTGGAGGACTTCGAAGGCGGAACAGGCACTTGATTGCCTATGCCGTGAAGTGAAGATGAAGAAGAAGAACAACAACAAGAAGAAAATTTAAATCTATAGAAGTAGAGTTCATGACTTCTTACATAAGTATAGGCTAGCAAGTGGAGAACAGAATTTAGAAAATTGTTAAACTGATAATATTTAATGGTTAATATTATAGTCTAAAATTGTCATTCTGTTTGCAATATATTGCACAATTATCTTGATGGCCGTAAGGTTCAACGTCTGTTTGCGGAGCTTTGAAAGACATTCTCTTAATTATGTTGTTTATTTCCTTGTATTTATTGCTTTTTTGCTTTTAATCACACATAACAAATTACACTAATGGAGCCACGTGTTATGGCGTGCGTACTAGTGTCCTTGAACAGATTTCCGCCAAAGAAAAGCAGGTAGGCGTTACTACATTAATTAATGCTTAATTCTTTTGTCAAATTATTAATTGCCTTACGAACTATAAGAGGGGCGGGGCATATGTGCACTCATTAGGGCACAATAGTAACGCAAGAATCTCGACTATCAAGTTTCCAATTGCGGAAGAAACGGTGTGTCAATGTAAATAGCGAGTTCAAAGGAAGGCTTCAACAACTGGTTTTCATGATCGGCGAGCAAAGAGAAGGTGTGGTAGACAATACGTCCAGCAAGGTCAATCCAGTGTGTCCAGCTATTCATCATTTCTACCTCTGGACCTTGACCAGAATCCCAATTGCTATACACAATTTAGAAAACCTTTTGTTCTTAGGTTTTGTTCGCACAAAATATGAAGCAGTTACATTGTCTCTCTTGAGTGGGTTGAAAATAACGATACGTATATGCTGTACTCCTTTAAGCAATACGTTATACGAAGCCTCATATCAGCATTATTGTAATTTCAGGATTTTAAGCAAAGATTTCCAAAGATTTTATAATTTCTTTGAAAGGCTGTATCCAATGTATTTTCGGCCCACTTTTCGTATTGCTCCCAGCTTGGCTTCTCGTGAATGCCTGGAGTAACTTCCTGTCCTTCCCTTAACTATAGATCAGCAAGTATGCTTTAGAGATGATTGATATAGAAAAACATAAGAACAGGACACATAAAAATGGAGGTATCCATGAATGGCCCTTCTAAATAAATATGGCAGGATAACTGCAACACAAAGAACCTAAAGCCTCATGGCAGTATCACACGTCAGGGCTGTCTGTGCTAGAGACGTCACTTTGGAGATCTTGAGAGAGCTAGAGGCGAGCTGGTTGGCAAGTGCCGATATTGGTATATTTATTTATTATACAATTTTTTGATTCCTATTTTACCCAAAGGTATATTAGGAAGATAGTGTACAAATTTATGAATATAATACAATTTACAAGAACATAAGAAATGCATAATCAAGCTGACAAACAGTAAACATCAAGATGAATAATTTAGCTTAAGAAATATTTGGTTTAAGAAAGCCACGAAATATTGATAAGTTTTGTAATTCATCAGAATATGTGTAAGTGGTTATGAGAAAGTGTAACCTAAGGATTGAAGCGATAATTCAAGTTCGTATCTTTCAAAACAGAAAAACGGCAATCAAATAAAATGTGAGGGACATCTTGAAAATGATTTCCACAAACACAATCACACGTGGATTCGATTTTGAATCGAAATAAGTAAGCTGATAATTTGCCATTTACAGTTAAGAATTGAGTGAGAACATAGTTAGGATTAACGAATTTACATTTATGTCTATCAGAAACTGTTGGGAAATATAAATTCTTAGTCAAAGCACCACAATCACCTTTTAACCAGTATTAATTCCAGTCATTGATGATTATCTCCTTTACTGTTTGCTTCACATAGGAAATGGGGCACAGAGTGTATGTCTCTGGAAGATCTGAAGTCGCAGCTCTCTTTGCTAGCTCATCTGCACGTTCATTTCCGGCAATCCCTACGTGTCCTCTGACCCATTTAATACACAGATGAGAACTACATAATAATTGACTTCTTATTTCAGCTGCAATAGGACTGCTGTTTTTGGTATCTTTCAAAGCTACAATTGCCGCTTGTGAGTCACTGTAAAGGCGAGCGGTACATTGTAAGTTGTTGCACCATTTCACTGCTTCACGGATTGCTACTGATTCAGCTTCAAAAACTGAACAATCCTTGGCAAGTCTGAACATGGAAGAATGGCATTCTATGGAGCAAGAGAATACCACAAACGCACATCCTACTTTAGCACTTTTACTGAGCCCTTCAGCTATTCGAGAGTCATCTGTGTAAATGGAGTACTGGTGATTGGTATAGTATTGGTATCGAACGGTTACCATGGATTTATCTTTGGTAATAGATACCTCTCAGTTAGCGCACTGATTATTCCACGTGGAGTGAACATCTGTCTGGCATTTGTGATTCCTGTGAATTCTATTGGCTGAATTTGGTGTGGCGTGTCTCTTGGGGACGCCTTTTGGTGTGGTATGGCAGGATGGTTAAGGATTACGTGTCGGTGAGCAGGAGTACTCTCTCAGGGTCCAGCAGTTCTCACCAGTTCAATGAAAAGTCGTGCTTCAATTTACTGTGGATTGTTTATTCCCACAGATCCTACTTGTCGGATTGCTCTGCTTTTCTCACTTGCTATCACTCTCGTTGCCTCGCCTTGTCTCTTTGTCACGTTTGAAATGTAACTCCGCTACCACCTTGCCATCAGATATCAAACTAACGCGTCTTCTCCCTTTCTTTGTAACCAACAGTGACACTTTTCACTTCACCCTACTCTCGGCTGCTTCCTAGATTTATTTTTCTATCTACACTCCTTTTCTATATGTTCTGTTTCACGCCTATCACGTGGTGTATGGTATGTTTTATTGGGGAATTTATTACTACGATTTGAACTTATTGGCCGTTTACATTCACCTTCAACTGTGCAGCAGTCAAGGGTCCACCTCCTAAAGTTGTATGATCGTTTGGCGCCATAACGGTACTGCATCCTGCCTCTACATATTTTCCTTAAACCTCGTTATTGTTTCTGGATCCGTGCTGGCGAAGGAATTTTGGGCTTCTCTTGTCCTATTGTTTACGTATCTGGCCTCGCCTGCCCGTTCTAGCTTAAGGTAACTTTTCCCCTATATTTATTTCATTTATGTTATTCCTATTGCAGTATTCCTTTTGACTTTATTTCTTATATCATATATTCCCAATTGCTTATTAATAATTTATATGGTTTTATCATCCCTTTCTTACGTTGTTCTATCGGAGACCTGTGGTTTCTGCTTAAAATTACTGCGTTCATTGGTGTTTAGCACAGGACCCACTCACTCTTACAAGAATAATCAATACGTTATCTGAGAGGTTTCTATTAACAATGATAAAGTCATGGTAACCATTCGAGTAGCATGACTATATGTGCTGTTACATTTCCACATACCTCTTGGAGATGGTGGAAGAAAGGACTTGCCAGCCGTCGGAGTACTGTTGAACGGCTAGAAGACCAAATTCGCAAAGTTGTTGATTTCAGACGAACCACGGAGCATTTGTAGCTGTCCTTCCCCCAGGTGATTGCTTTCGGAAGCTCATGAAATGCCAAAGCTACCTTCAAACTTTGTATTAGCCATGTAGTAAATTTCGCTGCACCAGTATGACTGTTAAAGAAATTAAGCTCCCATATTTTCTAAATAAATAATTGTACTAATGGTGAGGAAATACTATGAAAGGTTTATACTGTGTTAGTTCTTTTTTTTAAATTTACGTCCTCCAACGTTAAGTCATATCGGACGGTGAATGAACTGGATGAAATGCTCAAATGCGTCCAGGGTCCATGGAGCTTAGAGTTACCCGAAATTACTCTTGAAGGATAAGGGAAAACCCCAGAGAAAACCTGATCCAGGTAACTCACCCTGACCGAAATTCGAACTCGGGACCTCTTGAACGTGAGGCAGACACGCTACCATCTACACTACCGAGGCAGGCTGTTACTGTTTACTGTAGAAAATATATATGGAAGGTTACTCATTGCCTCAGAACATAGCCCACTCACATCGCTCACTGGCATATAGAGGTGGTTTTATAGTTTAAAAAATAGCGGCCAAATGCTCTTGTGCCAGCTGTCTTACAAAAGTGTCTACCGCCAAGTGTATAGCATCCCTTTGTGACCTTTTTTCTCCCCCGCTGCGTCTGCTGCTACTCTGTCTCTGGTATCAGCCACTCTGGAAGTGACCTTAACAGCCTGGATTCCGGTGATCTGGTCGCCTAGTAGATTGCTCTATGATTTGACTATTCTTTGCCCTGGCTAGTCATTAGAGCTGAGACCACGCTATCTACAGGGTATGCGTGAGATAGGTTGACGAAATAAAAACAACACAGTTCATACTATCAGCTTTACTATTCAGTTCGTTTCGTGCTTACAGTTCACCAGGAGTTGCCGCCGCGTTCAGATCGAATTACTCTAGATTTCCACTATCACGTTAAAACTATACTGAATTGCTGAAATCTATCACGATGGAATAAATTAATAACACGGTTTTGAAAGTATACTTCGCCGCTTAATTAACTGCTGGGAGATCTTGTTCACTTAATAAGATTCTCATTACTGATTATACTTCTCGGCGCAATCCGACGTTTGTGTCCCCGGCAGGCAAAACACGTCTACACGGTATCACGTCTCAGACTAGAAGACCGACGCTAAAACCTAATATTCCTTACCAAAACAGATATAGCCTCGCCTCCAGCTGGATTTCTCTGAAAAACTCTAGTTAGCGAGCTACAACCACGCGGACGTTTCCCCGAAATACTGGTTTGGGCCAGGTTTGGACCGGTCTACTAATTACCCAGGTAGCGACCCAACCCGTGACCACAGCCTTTCGATGGAACATTTCATCCATATAGACCAGCAACTTTATTATATAGCTCTGGGTTAAAATACTTATTGGCATTCTAGTAATTGAATCTAAATGCTGTTGCTTCGTTTCATGAACTTATCCATCTGTAATATTCATTATCTTAAATTCTTTCACCTTACTTCCTCATTATAATTTAATTATCATTTTATTCATTGTTAAAATCGTATTCAATCATACGGCTGATAAATACGGCATCAAACTGCCCCCGTTTCATTATTTAATTATCCCATAATTTAAGAATGGAACGTCCTTGCCCGAATAACATTACTATTATTATCAACAACTCCACACGTCGGCAACTCTGGTTCAGTTTACAATCTTCTTTGCATTTCAGCTGCGTTACATACAATCATAGTGACAAAATTTATAATACTAGTACATAATTTCTTTTTGTCTTCAACACTTCACATTATAAACATCTGAAATAATCCAATACATATTAGTTTACTATACGCTATATACACTCCACTTCTGAAAGTTTTACATTTTCTTGCGTCATACAACAAACGTTTACATCGTATTAGTTATGAACTACGTAATACTTAAGCTAGTTTACAAAATCTGTTTGTCTTCTGATTCTATATAAAGGTGTAATTTGCCAAAAGTCCTTGCACCTTCTTGGATTTGTACTCAGTTTTGTTGCTTTGAGTTGGTTATTTTCATAGGATTCACTGCACTTCCACTTCACTTTAAAGTCTTAAAAGTACTTATCACCACAAGTTTTTTTTTCCTTCACAATTTCGATATTTTGTGATTGGATACCATTAAGATTATATATATTTGTTCGTCTGAATTCATTTTCATTAATTGAGTTGTATACATTTTCATCTATACCTTATCCTATATGCCTCTGCATGATTATTTGTTTATGTCCGGTACGGACGGAGAAGTTGTTTGTGCCACCTACCCATGAGTTTTCTATTTACCGCATCTACTATTTCAAATGTATGTTCCCCAAATTTTTGAATAATTTCCCCAGGACCTTTATATAGTAACTCCATGAGCTTGTTTCTGTTTTTCAAGGCGCAGGACAACTTGTGATCTTTAATTAATACTAGATCACCTATGTCTGGGTTCCATTTGTGCCTTCTTCGTTTTCTCTTCGATTTCCTCTTTTCGGCCTTCTCCTTTATTCTTTTCGAAAGCTAATTTAGCTCTTTGTTCTTCACTTAGGTTTTCATATTCAATACTTACTTTTTTTCAATTTCCTTAAAGATGGGTTCGGGTTCTTCGTTTAACATAAGTGTTACGGGTGCAAATCCTGTAGTCACATTAATGGTGTTATTTATTATCTTTTCAATGACTGGACAATATCTTACCCAATCTTTGTGATTCTTATGTGTCAGTATCCTGAAATAGATCCCAATATCGCGTAGTACTCGTTCCGTCGGGTTTCCTGATGGAAAATAGGATGAGCAATAATATAATTTTATTCCGTGATCTGTGAGGGTTCCTTTAAAGCATTTACTCCGATGGACGGTCGCGTTAACAGACAAGACCGCTTTTACTGGTCCGTATTTCGGCATATAATCATTCACTATCTTCCCTACACAAGTCCTGCTGCTTATGTTTCTTACGGGGTATATTTTTACATATTTGGTGAAGACATCATGAAGTACAAAAATGTATCGGCACCCAAATTGACCTCGAGGTAATTCTCCGTGAGCGTCCACTGTGACTAGCGCATTCTTTTCATCTCTTAAAATCGCTTGAGGTTCTGTATCGAATTGCACATTGAATGGTTTCGCTCGTTGGCACATGTCGCAAGTTGAACATATTTTCCGTACTTTTCGGGCTAAGTGTTTTATGTAGCAGTGTTCACTTATTACCAAATTTAGTTTCTCACTGCCGGTATGTGCTAAGGCTTTGTGATATGCGGTAATTAACCGGTTTTCGATCCCTCTCGGAATCATGACTTTCCACTTCGGTTCTGTCCGTCCGTGGAACTTGTAAATTTTTCCGTTGTATATTCCAATGTTCTCCTTTAATTCTGCTGTAATCGGTGACGCCTTTTCTCGAAGTTTCTGCAATTCTTCGTGTTCTTCCTGGAGCTTCGCCAAGTTTCTCAATTCTTTCGTGAGTGATCTTCCTTCCATTGTGTCTAGGTACAAGATCGTGACATCGTGTTTGTGGTCGTCGATCGTGTCTGGTATTGGGTAGTTTGTCTTCATTCTGGATAGCAGGTCGCTGAAGATATTATGTTTCCCCGGAACATGACGGATTTCTATTTGGTGTGACGTAATCTCGTGCACGTATCTCGATATTCTTGTACTGGTTAGCTTGCAAGAGTTCATAAAAGCCAGACTCACATGATCGGTATACACAATGATGGGGTTGTTGTAAACATATTGTCGGAATTTCACCAAGGCAAAATAAATCGCAGCTATTTCTTTCTCAGTCGTGCACGCTCGTGTTTCAATTTTGGATATTCCTCTGGAGGCTACTGCTATTAAGTGGTCCGTTCCATCTTCATCCCTTTGGGTCAATATCGCTCCGTATCCCAATCCCGACGCGTCTGTGAAAATAATGAACGGCAGATTTTCCCGGGGGTTTTCCAGTAAAATGGAAGCTGCGAATAATCTTTTAACACTCAGAAAGGCCTCTTCTTCATCCTGCGTCCAGCGCCATTTTTCATCTTTCTTCAACAACTGTCTCAAAGGAGCTACGACGGTTGCGAAGTCGAGAATGAATCTGGATTGATAATTGAGAATTCCGAGGAATCGACGTAACTGCTTTATATTCTTCGGAGCCGGAATTTTATTTATGCTGTCTATCCGTTCCGGATTTGGTCTAATACCTTCCTGGGAGATGACATATCCTAGGAACTCGGTTTGTTTGACGAAGAAGGCAGTTTTACTTGGTTTAATTGTCATGTTGGCAGCTTTTAACCGGTTTAAAACGTAATCAAGGTGCTTCAGATGTTCACCAATTTCTGACGAAAATATGACAAAGTCGTCCACATATTGAGCCACGAATTTCTTTATGGTTTCTCCAAAAATAGCATACAATGCTCTCAACAATGCGCCTCCGCTTGTGTTCATTCCAAATGCGCAGACGGTAAACTGGTAAAGAATTCCAGAATGTAAAAATGCAGCAAATTTTCTCAATTCTCTCTTAAGTGGAATCTGCCAGAAGGAGGCGGTCAGATCTAATGTAGAGAAGAATTTTCCTTTATGCAACTTGCTCAACGTTGCATCCACGCTCTCGGGTCTAAATCTGTCCGGTTTACAATGCTTGTTTAGCTTTCTTGCGTCTAGTGTTATTCTAATTTTCCCACTAGCTTTGCTTACTATGCACAGGGGGTTCACGTATATGGAGTCTGAAATTTCGATAACCCCGTCTTCTAGCATGTCTTCTATCACTTTATCGACTTCTTCCCGAATAGCGGATGGTATGGGTCTCGCTTTATGTGTAAACGGCTCTATGGGCGTCATTTCGAAAGAGTGAATATATTTCGTGCATCTTCCTGGTTTATCCGAAAATACCTCCTGGTGTCGTACTAAAATCCTAAATAATTCTTCTTTCTGCTCTGTATTCAGGTAGTTAGGCTGACTGACTTTTTCTCTGAACAAATCTTCCAAGTTTTCGTAGTTTTCCGCCTTGTGGTACAAATTTGTAGTCTCATAATTCCAATTCCTGGCGGGATTTTCTCGGGGTTCAGCTTCCACATATTCCCTAATCGTTCCAACATCTTCATCATACATCTCATTGTTACTCGATTCGGCAGCATATTCTTCGACGTTTATCTCGCCAAGCTCCATTGCTCCAATTTTTATGTACTCAACAAAGAATACGTCTCCCCGGATTTCATCTTCACGTTCATCTCGTACAACTTCCTCTGAACCGCTATCGTCGACAAATGGCACCACTACTGTTTCTTGCCCTGTTTCTAACTTGACAGATCTGTTCTCGAAATTAACAATGGCTTTCCATTCATACAGGCAATCACATCCTATAATTATGTCGGTAACGAGTCTGGGTACGACCAGGAACAAAACCTCAATAATTCTACCATTTATTTCTACGTTGAGCATGACTTGAAATTTCACTCTTTCTTTCCTCTTCCCTACAGCTAGTGAACAAAATATACCGCTTACTGGTAAAGACATTATCTTCAAACCCCGGTTGATTAGTTCTTCATAAAACTTTTGCGAGCACACTGTACTGTTAGCTCCAGTGTCTATTATTGCAGTGTCCGGAATACCGTTAATGGCAACTGCTATTCGTGGTGGTTCAAACACTTTGTCACTGCCTTCACTTCTGTTCCTCAGATTGGTTTCCTTCTGTAACATCATTTGCCCTCTGACGATCTTATTTTTCGCATACGGTTCACATAGTTTCCTCCCAGTCTTCACTGAAGGCGCGTTTGACTGGGTACATAGTTTCCCTGAGTCTTGCTGTAAGCTCCAGTTCTCGTTGCATTCTTTCCTTCCAAATTTGCTTCCTGAGAAGGATGGCCGCGGTTTTCGAACACTTGCCTGGTTACTTGTAGGACTTCGGCCCTTTCTCCATTTATCGGCGAATTTCTACCGCTCCTGCTCCTTTCTCCGTGCTGCGGCGACTTTGGCCTAAATTCTGGAATGTTGTCGACCCTCCAGTAACCATTTCCCGTGCTCCGTTCTCCCTGCCTGGGTGACCTCGGCCTAACTTCTGGTATATTGTCGACTTTCCAGTAGTCATTTCCTGAATGTCTTCTTTTTCTCTCGTTCCATCCTCCTCGGTTCCTTTCATGTCTTGCCACGTTTACGTAATTTACTCGTACATTTCTGTTGCGGTCGTGCCCGTTGCGGTTCCTCTGGTTGCCGTCAAAATTATTTCGGCCTCGGTTCTCCCACTGCGAATTTCCTCCTCTGGGTGCGGGACCTCGGTATCTATCTCGGACATCCTGGTTTTGATTGTAATTGATATGTGCCCCTTGCCCGAAATTATTTGAAATTTCCCTTTCGTTGCTCGCTCCAGGCCTAGCGAAACTTTCATTTTTACTCTTTGATTTGTTTGTCTCCAATGCCAACAGCAAATCGATCATGGTGGCGACGTTTGTGGGTTTAGCTATAATTAAATAGTTCTGGAGTGCCTCTGGGAAGTGTGTCGTGATAATGGCGATTAATTCTTGCTCACTCATGGGTGGATCCAACATTTTAGATTTCCTAGCAAGTTTCGTGAAATAATTAACCATCGACTGATCAGTTCTTGGGTCATACTTTCCACTACTCAGTTCTAATCTTATGCTAGACTGCCTGTTATGTCCCCAGTATCTATTCATGAATAAACTTTCAAAGGTCCGGAAGTCATTATTATTTCCCATTGATACCTCTAACCAGTTAGCTGCATTTCCCTTAAGGCATTTCCTAACAATTGTCATGCAATACTGTTCAGGAATACACTTTACAGAAAAATATTCATGCAGACTCCTCATAAAATCCTTAGGATTATCAGAATCCTCATGTTCAAACACAGGTGGCACAATTTCATTTAAGATGTGGTTTGGCCATTGCATTTGACCACCACTCCTTTCAACATGTACATTATTACCTCTGGGTTCATAACTGGAGGTACTTGGACCCATATTAAGCATCGAAATGTCGGCTGAGGCACTTTGTCTCGCTTCGTTTCGTGCAGAGCTTTCACTTATCTGACTAGCATTAGAATTAGGTTCAGTTACACACAACCTCAAATTTTCTAATGTTTCCTTCATTCCATTAATTTCTGTAGCTACCTCTTTCATTTGTTCATTTATTTCGTCTACACCCCTACCTTGACTTCTAATTTCCCTTTCTGCTTGTTCTAATCTACTTCTATTTTCCCCTGATTCTTTGCTAGCCGTTTCTCTAATTTGGTCTAATTCCTTGCTAACTATTTCCCTCTCTTTTTCCAATTGCTTTGCTACGTCCTCTCGTAATTTCTTGTATTCTCTGCCTGACTTCTCACTTACTTGATTACAAACTTCGATTCTTATACTTTCTATTTCCCCCCGTACTTCAGTTCTAACTTGGTTGATTTCCCCTCTAACCTCTGCTTGAAAGGTTTCTAATGCTTTCTGCTGACTTTCGAGCTTCCTAACCAAATCTTGCTGTCCTGCCTCTAATTTTTGACTAGTACTTTCTAATTTCTAACTATTACTTTCTAGTTTCTGGTTAGTACTTTCTAATTTCTGACTTAATTCTAGGTTATTACTTTCTAACCTCTGAGTTAATTCTTGGTTGGTACTTTCTAATTTCTGACTTAATTCTAGGTTATTACTTTCTAACCTCTGAGTTAATTCTTGGTTGGTACTTTCTAATTTCTGACATAATTCCTGGTTATTACTTTCTAATCTCTGGTTCGTACTTTCTAATTTCTGACTTAATTCTAGGTTATTACTTTCTAACCTCTGAGTTAATTCTTGGTTGGTACTTTCTAATTTCTGACATAATTCCTGGTTATTACTTTCTAATTTCTGGTTCGTACTTTCTAATTTCTGACTTAATTCTAGGTTATTACTTTCTAACTTCTCCATTATCGCTTTCATCATGGCTACCACACTCATATTCGTATCTGAGTCATTTACATCTACCCCCTGGCTATTATTAGTTGTTTCCTTAGCTACACTAACCTGTACAATTTGATTGTTACTACTACATTCTGTATCCCTTCCTACGTTATTTTCTAGACCCTGAGCATTATTACTTTCCATTGTCTTTTCTAATCTATTCTGTATCTTCTGAGCACTTTCTCCTATTTCTGCTACTTTCTCTTTAACAATTTGTATAGTACTCCCCTGCACGTCTATGATTTGTGAATTTGACCGACCTTTCACCTTCCCGTTTCTTAAAATACTCTCCATCAGTTCATTGCAGCAACGACAACAACACTAAAATGTTACACTCAGTACCTTTGGTTTTCTGCTGGAGCTTCCGACGATCCTGATGCTGGTTGCTTTTCGTCTCTCGAAGCGCCACGTTGGTTCGCCAAGTTTGTGACCTTTTTTCTCCCCCGCTGCGTCTGCTGCTACTCTGTCTCTGGTATCAGCCACTCTGGAAGTGACCTTAACAGCCTGGATTCCGGTGATCTGGTCGCCTAGTAGATTGCTCTAAGATTTGACTATTCTTTGCCCTGGCTAGTCATTGGAGCTGAGACCACGCTATCTACAGGGTATGCGTGAGATAGGTTGACGAAATAAAAACAACACAGTTCATACTATCAGCTTTACTATTCAGTTCGTTTCGTGCTTACAGTTCACCAGGAGTTGCCGCCGCGTTCAGATCGAATTACTCTAGATTTCCACTATCACGTTAAAACTATACTGAATTGCTGAAATCTATCACGATGGAATAAATTAATAACACGGTTTTGAAAGTATACTTCGCCGCTTAATTAACTGCTGGGAGATCTTGTTCACTTAATAAGATTCTCATTACTGATTATACTTCTCGGCGCAATCCGACGTTTGTGTCCCCGGCAGGCAAAACACGTCTACACGGTAGAAGACCGACGCTAAAACCTAATATTCCTTACCAAAACAGATATAGCCTCACCTCCAGTTGGATTTCTCTGAAAAACTGTAGTTAGCGAGCTACAACCACGCGGACGTTTCCCCGAAATACTGGTTTGGGCCAGGTTTGGACCGGTCTACTAATTACCCAGGTAGCGACCCAACCCGTGACCACAGCCTTTCGACGGAACATTTCATCCATATAGACCAGCAACTTTACTATATAGCTCTGGGTTAAAATACTTATTGGCATTCTAGTAATTGAATCTAAATGCTGTTGCTTCGTTTCATGAACTTATCCATCTGTAATATTCATTATCTTAAATTCTTTCACCTTACTTCCTCATTATAATTTAATTATCATTTTATTCATTGTTAAAATCGTATTCAATCATACGGCTGATAAATACGGCATCACCTTGTAAATCTATTCAAAACAGACGAAACTCCACGTTCTATTACCCATCTTCAGAATTTGTTTCTCTTTTGGCAGTTATAGAGAAATTTATAACAACTGCTGTACCTAAGCTACCTAAAGTATGTGTGAGAAAAAGCCTAGAGGAATACATAGTGCCACCAATGCAACATTGTTCTTAACTCGTGTGTGCAGAGAACTCAAAGAATTCAGAACTGCTAAGTGAACTGATATGCAAATATTATATTCCTGTGACATTATAGTGTGTTGCTTCTGCAACAACGGAAGTGTTTGAAAAACAAATTCCTAAACTGTAAACCATTGCATCCGAAAGTTCTGCGTCTGTAATGTCAACACATTGCAGCTGTCCGCTGGAAGAGGGTTGCAGAGGGGTCATCAGCCAACGCCGCACGGTGAGTAACCAGCGGTGTGTAACTTTTACTCAGCTGCCGAATGCCGAGGCATAAAGGGATGTGAGCGGGCTATGCTCAGACTAACCTTTGCATCTCGAACCACGTAACACCTCTTCGTAAGTTGTCCAGTCGTCAGCATTTTGGCCAGCATGCTGAATAAGCAAACTAACTTTGTAAGAAAATATAATAAGTGTGAAAGTGTGTCAAAAGTGATAAATTCCGTCTACTACTGGAAGTGAAATTAGGATAGATTATGCAGGGATGACATGCTTAGGTAAATGTGAGGATGTATCATAGTGATGGAAACTAAAAACAAAAACTTACAGATAAGGGCTAAAAAGAGTTAAAAATTTTAGAAAATTCACAACAAGCAGTGCTTTTGAATGTTGAGTGAAATACAAATACCCAGCTAAAATATCCGTTGTAAGCGCGGGCGATTGGGATCGGAGGGCGACTCGGATAAGTTTTTCAAACTCTGCTCCCTAGCTGGCGGTAGTGTATTGTGAATGACCTATGTGGGCGAAGTTAACTTCCGGAGACAGTTAAGTGTGTAATACGATTGTGTTTCTTCAGTCTAAGTGAGAAATAGAGCTTTTCCGGAAAGGAGGTATGTGCTGTACACCAACGCAAAGTAAGTCCCTGAAAGGAATGCGCTACCCTTACAAAGTGGGACAAGGACAGCGAATGTGTGTGACAGAAAAAGCATGCTACACAAGGAGTAGAACCGTTTAAAAACATGCGCCATATTCACTGAGCGCTAAAACCGAGAAGATTCCTTCTTCAACCCCCCTGCTTCTGATTCTCCGGAGACTTTACTGTGGTATAGTATAATTGCTCGATTTCTGTCGTTTTTTAAATATTTTAAGATAGATTTATAACGTATGTGCATTGAAATTGCTCCGAAAACTTATGCAATAAGAAAATTAAGACTTTCTTACATCCATAATGAAATGAAATGAAATGTGTAGTGTTTAACGCCCACTTTTACTACATACGGCACCGCAGGCGGTGACACTGATGATACATGAGATGAAGATGGAGCACCGGTGGAATAATATGGCGGGGGAAACCGGAGATCCCGGAGAAAACCCGCCCCAGCACCGTGTTGTCCACCACAAATCTCACTTTTTGGTCGCCTGGGATCGAACCTGGGCCGCCTAGGTGAGACCGAAGCGTCTTACATCCATAATCCTCATATTTGTTATGATAGATACTGACACCCAATAATCGGAAGGCACGACCAACTGACAGCTGAGTGAAGGACAGGAGGCATTCAGCTCACGGCTACCCATTTATCTCGTGTCACTAACTGAGAGGCTGATTAGGAAGTGTCGCTGACCACCTCTTTCCCCTCTCCCTGACGTCTGGAACAGTCGGGATATTTTATTTAACCCGGAACCTTCTAGATAGGTCAGTTGGTCTTATATAAGCGACGCGCCGGGCTGGAAGAGAGTTCAGTTCTTGGCAACCAGCCGTGAGGAGCGCTGTGCTAGCGAACGGACTGGAAGACTTGTGTACGTGTATCAGAGGAGTTGTACGTAATTGTGAGTGTGGAGTGGACCTGTGAAAGACGAACTAGTGAATTGTAATTGTGTGCGCTACGTAATTCTATGTAATCGGCAAGTGTTCCAACTGTAATTCGGTGGAAATAAAGACATTTTGAGTTTGTGCAATTGGACTTTTAATTTCACGAACCCACAAAGTCACAATATGAAGGAATACTACAAAGCCCTTACGCGCTCTATAGCTTAACTCATTGTGATATTGAGGGCTGCATAGTTTTGTAAGGTTTATAAAATCTGACTACTTTTGGCAAATTGCTATTTACCTTAAAATAGAGCATTCAACCTAGTCACTTGAACTAATGACAAAATTAGTTAAAAGGAAATATGCAGCACAATCTTTCATACCACTTTGGGAGTGGTATGTACTGAGATTAGCCACAGTGGTGTATTTATCAATCCTGTAGATGAATAAATTCCTTAATATACAAGCGACCATTTAAAGAGGCATTAAAAATGCGAATACGCTAATGGATATTGCACATCCAAGCGTGACGTAATAATAATTACTGTACTCTCGGGGTATTAGAGCTAATCAGACATCGTATTTGTATGCAAATCCATATTTAGCCTGCTGTTACTTGTAATATAGAATTAAATTTCGCAATGTATTCATGTCCTTCTGTACGTCTTACGGTGCATATAATTGCAAATTGCCGATGTTGCTGCACTTTTATAATTTTTGCATGCATCGAGCATATTATACATAAATATTTGTTTTTAAAACTAATATTTAACTAAATATATTAGTGAAAAAATAATACTCGTCCATATTTTAGAAAAGAAAAACACACTATTATTTCTCAATAAAATCCAGAGTAAACTTAAGTGCTCCTCTAAGGTATGCAGAAAAATAAATGGTTCATTTTTAGTATTTAGACAAAAGTACTAACATTAAGCATTGTGATCTGTCTTTAAGGTAAAACGTAATGTTTCCTGAAGTGCATTCAAACCTTTCTCAATTCCATTTGTAGATATGGAAAGATCCTTCTTAGCACTAAAACTACTGTTCACCGAGAAGTTTTAGAAACTAATCACTGCTAAATAATGTGTTACTCAGGGGCGGCTTCTGAGGTAGTGCCGCTGTGCCATGGCACCATCTGTATGAAAACGAAAGAAAGAGAAGTGCATAGGAATTGCGCAAAAAAGATTGTATCTGAGTGCTTGAGTGTCTGCTCCCTCGTGTGAATAGGCGCGTTAAGTTCAAGCGCTCTGTCCTGATTGTTTTCCGTGGCTTGGTGCCAATTCCAGAACGGCACCGTCTACGCTCATAAGCGCCAGTGTTAAGGGCTAGGATGTCTGCTTATACACGGCTTCTTATGGGAGAAGATAGTGCCGAGATTTCTCTGGCGCATAGCTTACGCTTTATCCGCTAGAGTGCAGTAAAGCACGGGACTTAAGATATCTGTCTCTCTGTCGCGCAATCGTACACCAACGCTTCGTATCACATTCTCCATGAACTATATTATCAAACTTTTACAGCGCACATTACACCTGTGCGTAACAAGAGTACGAATGTAATAAATATCTATTTTCGTTTCCCTGTACGTTCTGTTTGGTACAGTATATTATAAAATAGGATAGATTATTGATAACATTACGTAAATCGCTCAAAATTGGTACACATATTTATATTTTAACAACCCTTATTTTTATTTATTTATTTATTTATTCATTCATTTATTATTTATTATCTATTTGTTTATTTATTTATTTATTTAATTTATATATTTATGTATTTGTTTATTTATTTATTTATTTATGGCACCGCCAATACAATGCCTCACCGACCGCCCCTGGTGTTACTTAAGTGATCCCTATGGTACAATGTACATTTTAAATATACCAAAAATATAAGTTAAGAAATCTTCCAGACTTTAAGGCGTGATCAGTGTATATTTTTTAAATTATTGAGTTCATTTTAAAGTTTTGACAGCCTAAGTGCATATGTATTGTAATATAACGTCTATGGCCTAAGGTTCGGGAGATCAGCGAGATAAACAGATAAGTGGCGCTCTCGCCTAGCGCAAAGACCGGAAGCATTATCAGCAGATAACGATAATATTCTTTGTTTATTTTCTAGAATGTTTTGTGAAAACTTCGAGCGGCTATATAAGCGAGTATTCGCCAGAGTTATTGAGTTATGAACTACGTCAAAGCAGAACGATTCAGTTTTAAACCTATAGTAAGCGAGAAAGAGATGCTATAACGATGCGCTCTTAAGGCGCCGATAACTGGATGAAAATTCATGAGTGTTTACGCACTGCTGTACCTCTGTCTCTCTTTCTCTTGTGCCATATGTTTACAACAGGATTCTTATAGTTTCGGACAGGTCATAGTAAAGAAGTGAATTTTTGGTGCTACAAGCGAGTTTGTCAAGTGCAAAAAGTGCTAATACAGCACGAGTGTGTTGTGTTCGACTACCGGGTGAAGAGGTTCCGTTACGGGTACGAGGGCTGTTCAATAAAGAATGATCATAATTTTTTACGGTGTTAATTTTTCGCACTAAAATTCAACCTTATTATATTGTTAGCTAAATATGAAACAAACACGCAGTAGTAGTTTCATTGTCGGTACTCCTGGGAGAACCAGGCAAGTTCAGGTGTGTTCAGTATGGCCTACCGCTGCAATAGAGGTAACACGCGAGGAACAATATGCGGCTTTGAAATTCTGCCTTCGTCTCAACAAATCTTCAGTTGTAGCCTAGACAGTGTTACAGGAGGACTATGGAGGGTTTGTTCTTCCCTACAGCACAGCTCGAAGGTGATTTAAAATGTTTCAAGAGAGGAGACAGTCAATTTCAAAGGAAGATGAACCCTGTGTTCTAGTTACTGCTCTTACGGAACAAAACCTCAACACCGCTGCTGCCATTGTGAGAGAGGAGAGACGAATTACCTTAAGATCACTTTCTGAAATACTGAACATTTCACTGGGTGCCACATGCACCACGATAATGAGCGGCCGCATATTGCCAATGTCGTTGCTGAATATCTTGCAAAAGTCAACGTGAAGTGCATCCGTCACCCTCCCAATAGTCCGGATTTACCTTTATGTGACATTTTTCATATTCCATAACTTGAAGAAACGCCTTCGTGGAAGGCATTATTCATCATCAGAAGCAGTGGTGAAGGCTGCGGAGGCGATTTTGAAGGATCTCTCAAAGAATGGTTTCCAGCATTACTTTGAAGACTGGCAGAAACGCTGCGACAAGTGCATTGCATTCAGGGGAGACTATTTTGAGAAGGAGCAGCAAAATTATGAGGATGAGTAAAGGTACGTTGTCTTTATTGAACAGCCCTCGTATTTCATTACGTCAATATGCTACGAACAAAGTGAAGTGACAGGGAGAACTGAACTAGTTCATTAGCGAGATGTCGCCGCAAACTAAGTGAAGTTTCAGTGAAAATGTGAACAGATCAGATTATTAAGTGGCGGTCAGAACTTGATAAAATGACAGTTGAACTAGACACAGTGACAATAATTTCGATATTTTAAGTGCATATTGATGTGCCCTTATAGACCAAATAGCACATCATATTCTGCCGCCTACGTACTCAATGAGAGACAGCTCCATTTAGGTGCAAAATTCTGTTCTTCGAGATGCTAATTTGTTTCTCGATAATGTATCGTTTGTAAATAAGGAACTCTTAATTGTACGCATGGACATTGCCATTACATCATACCTCCTACACTGAACACCCACAGCACTCCTTGACCTTGCTCACGCAACAATGTATGACCTGGATTGTCATTCTCTTGTTTTTTATGTAGTTTTGTTTTGTTTCACACTTGCATAATCATATTTGTAACAGGAAATTAATGTTGGTACTACGTCATTCCCACATCTGGATATTAAACGAAATTATTAACTGCAAACTTAAGGACATGCTGTTTAAGTAGTTTTTAATGCAAATGAATTAACAAATCTAGCTTCCTCAAATTGGAGACTGCCAAAACTAAATAATACCTAATCTCAACAGCAATTAAGTACGTAATTCAAGTGTTAAATAACACAAATAACTGACAGAATTGCAAGCAAATAAAGAACTTTCTGAAAGTAATGTGATGATGCATTATAAATACATGGAAATTGGCCTAATGAAAATAAAACAAAAATTGTATACATAAATAAATCACATAAATGACTTTTTGTTATAAATATTTACTCGTTAATAACACAAGGGAACTACTGTTGCGGAACTAATGTTGAATTGTCCATTGTAAGAGATGTTCTCTAGTTTTACGACATAACTGCTCCCAGCTTCAGTTAGTAAGACAGTTAAAATAAGATGACCTTTATTTTACAAGTAAGCCATCGGCACACTTCTGTATTTTTTCAGCCTACTGGTCTTAATCTGTTTCTCATCTAGTGGAAGGATCTATGATGGTTCCCGTACAACGTATGGTTGAATGGTAATATCACCTGACACCATGGACTTCCTTGTAAACCTGGTACATCCGTTTGAATCACTGAGCGCACTTGATGGTAGTTATCTAATACTCCCGATCATTCTTCCATGTAGAGAGGTCATATAACGACATATAACGAAAGGACTAAAATACTTTAAGAAAGTTGGGAAGTTAAAGAAATACATATTGTGACTGCGTGTGTTACTTAGATCCGGAAATCTGGTTTGCAGAAATTTAAAAACAACCTTTGCTGCAATATAAGGACGTGAAATTGTCAATCAGCTGTCTTCAGGTATGACTCGGTGCTTTGCTTGACGAAAACAAATGAACGAAATTACCGCAGTACACTTCAATCGTCGACTGTCACAATAAACAGCCAACAACTGCCGCTCTAACACCTTGAGAGGTATTTATACCTTCCCAGCCATTGCTTATAGAAAGCCGCAAACGTTCCGAGAACTTTCGCGGCCGGAACAAGGGGCAGAACATTCCGGAGCTTCTCTCTGTCTCTCTCCTGCCCCCGCGCCCGCCTTCGGCCCGTGACAGCAGCACAACAATGCCGCATGGTGACAATATATTATTATTGTATCCACGACATCATACCACAGCCTTTCTTTCCATTATGTGTTACACCTTCATTGCCACAGTTTTTTCAAAATACCAACAACACAAATGAAAAAGCGTTCTCTATATTTCTCAAGACCCAAAAAGCCACTGTGGGTTGCCTGGGGATCAGCACTTCTATAAAATAGTGTACACGGGCAACTCAAAATGTTCTCAATCGACTGCCAATCTAAGTAGTAAGATTCTTCTCTCTAAATATAAATCTTGTTACAAAAATGGAAAACATTTTTAAGACCTTTTCGGGTGTTTTCATGTTCTTGTCTGTCATCAAGAAGTACTTATTCTAGTTCAAGCGTGGAAACGCCCTCTCATCGCTTGCAGCAGCACCAAATTCGCTGTTGTTGGACTGTGGCGTTCTACAACTTTTTTTTTTTTTGTAATTTACGTCCTCCAACGTTAAGTCATATCGGACGATGCATGGAATGGGTGAAATGATGCTAAAATGAGCCCAGGGTCCATAGAGCTTAGAGTTACCCGACATTCGTCTTTCAGGATAAGGGAAAACGCCGAAAATCCTTATCCAGGTAACTCACCCTGACCGAGATTCGAACTCGGGACCTCTTGAACGTGAGGCAAACACACTACCACCACGCTACCAAGGCAGGCTACAACTGTTTTAACGCACAGAGGGATATCTCCTTATGTGAAAGACGGAGCAATTGGGCCTCCTGGTATGCTTATTTCTGCTTTTGTTAATATAAACCTCCAAGGAAACCGAAGTACGTCTCTGAGGCCTCTGGGATAGAGAAAATACTTAATTCGATAGACACATAATGTTTTTATGAATAAAGCAACAATATTTTTATTAAAATGAGCATGGCGCAGAGATAAAAGGAGTCAAGTAGAAAATAATAAACCCCACAAAGAACAAAGATCAGTCGAATGGTTACCAAATATACTGTTTATCTCTAACCATTTTTAAGGTTATTGTACGAAAAATTTTACGGTATTCAACACCCTAAGAAACAGTTTATTCAACAATAATTTTGTTATGATTTACTTTTCAAACAACGGCTAAGCCTTATTAAAAGTCGTGTACAATCATACTTTAATTGAAGGATACATTTTGTTTTCTTTTAAGTAAAACTATGTTTATTATCATTGAATTTATATGTTCTAAATAAAATTTACAGCTATTTAGTTAACAAAAATAAAAACGTCATTAAAATATATTATGTAAATATTTATCCTAGCCATTTCCGAACTATTCCTGATTTTATTTGTATTTAGTTTGGTATGTCATATAAAGATACTTGTTTGGAAACATGAAGTCAATTTTTTTACTAAGCCCTTAGTTGCACATAGTGACTTGTCATATAAACATTTGAAGTTGATTCTATATGTTGTACCCCATTGTTTTCCGTATTAATTTAAAAGCATTTCTGTACAATAATCTCCATTGTTTGACAGTAGACAGAAGAATGACTTTTGTCAGTTAGCCTTTTAAAACAGCTGGATAGGGATAGGAGTACCTGAAATGACGATGTGTGCCTTTAGCATCAGACCTTTTATACATTTTTATTTTGATTTTTTCTTTGTTTTACTCTTGATGAAATGCTTACTATACTCCTGTCGTCCTAAGAAACACACTTTCCTGTGAGAAAGTTCTGCGAACAGAACTTACAAACCAAACTTACTAGTAAGCTACTCTTGTGCATACAACTTGTTTGAATGTAATTTGGCTTAACACATGGGCCAAGTGTCACTTTCATCTGTCACGCTTGTGCACGTGGGCGCAGAGTAATACAAAAAGTGTTTAAGTCGGATGCAGTATAGTTGCTCCCAAGTATAATGTGCCGCTATGTTTGATGGCTCGAGCTGTCCAATCCCAATCGTAGTAACGAAACTGCATCTCAACACTTTACACAAATGTCATATTAATGTAGTTCTTTAAAACTATCACTTGGTTATGTGTATTGCGGAAGCAATCGATTTAAAAATAGCGTCCTGAAAGCATGAAAATTAGAAAATGTAGTACTTCTTATTTCAGAATTCTGATAGGTTTGTTTGGAAGCTGCTGGTGTGAACGCCTTGTACTTACAAGACTGTTGCACTGCGTCAGTTACGAGGAAATTGTGGAAAGGTTTCCATTTACTGCTAGTAATCGCTACATCCGTATATGGCACAAACACATCAGACATATGTAAATGAGCAGTTTTATGAGCACACGCAAGTGCTCTCGTTAAATCCAAGATATTCACTATGTGTTGTATCACTTTTTTGATAGGTTAATCAACAAGGCACCTTTTGTTTAGTTTTCCAACTATGAAGAAAAAATATCTTGAATTTGTTACTGAAAGTAGGTGACATTTAAATGACAGTAAAATACACAGCGATGCAATGGCTTTGAAAATTTATGCTCTTTGCGTGGATTCGATAAAAACCAATATGACTAAGCATGTTAAAAAGATGTGACGTGCTCGGCAATTCAAACCAATATTAAAGGTATACCGGAACGGTTTATTGCACAAAAAATATATTTGAACCAATTGTATGTTTTAACGAGACCTATGCTCGCCTCGGTAGCGTAGATGGTAGCGTGTCTGCCTCACGTTCAAGAGGTCTCGTGTTCGAATCTCGGTTAGGGTGTGTTACCTGGATAAGGTTTTTTTTTTTCGAAGTTTTCCCTTATCCTGAAAGACGAATTCGGGTAGATCTAAACTTTGTGGACCCTGGACTCATTTGAGCATCATTTGGCTTATTTAATTCATCGTCCGATATGACAACGTTGGAGGACGTAAATAAAAAAGATAACCGAGATCTATATTTTCTGTATTGTGACACTTTATATATATATATACATATATATAGTAATTTACGTCCTCCAACGGTAAGTCATATCGGACGATGAGTGAAAGGGGTGAAATGGTGCTCAAATGAGTCCAGGGTTCATGGAGATTAGAGTTACCCGACATTTGTCTTTCAGGATAAGGGAAAACCCCGGAAAAACCTTATCCAGGTAACTCGCCCGACCAAGATTCAAACTCGGGACCTCTTGAACGAGGCAGACATGCTACCATCTACGCTACCGAGGCGGGCGTAAATATAGGTCTTACGGTTTACAAATTATACAAAATTAATTCAAAATGAAAAGTCTTTATAGGCTATTAACAGAAAATTCAATTATTCACATTTTACTAATCATTTAAGAATATCTTAAACACCAGTCATTTAAAAAAAGGAAGCAGTTTTGGTAGTTTGAATCTGAAATTCTTTTTTAGAATATTTATCTAACATCCTTGATAAATACTGATCTTGAGTATACAGTTTCATAATGTAGTTTTGTTGATTAGTTATTTTATCCACACACATGCATATGAACTAGTATACACCTATCTACATGAATTCTTTCTTAAACTGCTCGTTTATATTTATTAAAAATATTTGTGCTGAAATATCATAACCAAAATTAGGGGAGAGTGCAATACTACTTAGCTATGGCAGATAGAATAAGTAAAACCAGCAACAGACTTGTATATAAACAATTAACGAACTTAAATTAAAGTTCGAACAGCTGAGCTGAATAAATGCATGTAAACAATGGACCCATCAGCTAAAATCAAGTTAAAATATACGATGATACTATCTTAGCGTTTGTTTACCCTTCACTTGAGTTATCTACTATTTCAGTAAAAGAGTTCTTCATCTATCAGTTCGGTATAACTTCTTACTTTTTTTTTTAAACCTCCAGTCCTGGACCCGTAGGAACAAGGACCCGGGCCTCCTTCTACCTTGGACCGATGGAAAGCTCCAGGGTTTTTCCGTAGGGCAATACCTTGAACCTAAAAAGCCCCTGCTACGTGAAAACACTTTTATAACTATAGCTAACCATTTTCAAAGTGAATGTTATAGGGAAGTTAATAATAGCTCTGTTGAAAAAATATATTGTATACATTAAGTTTACATCATAAGAATTACCAAAACAGTTTAATTAAAACATGAAAAATACCATACACAATCAAACACAAAGACGTTAATGCCCATGTTATTGTTTTACTTTCTTTACGTACAAAAAATATTGGGGAAATAATGGGTTAATGTAAATTGATATACGATTCACAAACAACAGAAGATGCAAATATATCCAAAGTTTTACTATTATTACTTTCAATAAAACTAAAATCCTTGATAATGTTTACTCATGCTTGACAGTACTAAAGAAAACGGACAAGTAATTTGAAGAGCTCAAATTCACCCAATGTTAGTATTTGATAGCTTGAAAAAGAAAGCGAAATAACAGAAAGAAATTTGATTCACAGAACTAATTCCAACAGAGATTTAAACGCATGTGCTTCACTGTAATAATTGCCTTGCTCTAGAAGGTGCTGTGTCCACTACTAGATTTTTCGAAACAAGATACCTACGTACAAAATATTAAACACTCTCTCCAGAAAATTAGTTTTTTCTAGATTCAGCTACCTTTCTATTTTCTTATAAACTGTTTCATATTATCGTGCAACATAAGGGTGGTGATTGCTGCATTTCAATAGGAACCTTATAATAACGAATTTTTAAGCATCTTTTGAATGAATAGATGTCACAGAGATAACTACTTCGAATAATATCGACAGTATTTATTTATTAATAGAATTGCCTCTGTTTAAGAAAGCTTACGGTAATACACGTACTATTTATTAACTCCTGAATTTATAATTTCCTCAATGATTTTGGTAGAGGTACTAATACAGATTATACCACAGAGATACACACCTTGCTCACCCAAGAAGAAGGGATGAAGTGAAGGTTATAGGACAGGAGGGCAAACCAAAATCACATGCGGATGTCGGAAACATTTTCAGGCTGGAAGATTCGTTCCAAAGTAGCTGCCTAGAGGGGCAATAAAGGACCCATCGATCAAACAACCCTTTAGTGTCCATTAGAAGTACCACTACGCGTGAAACAGTACTCTATGCTCCTAATAATCATATGTTAAAAGTTAATTAAAACATTTGTCAACTATATATGTATAAACGATATATTGTATGTTTCTACATGTTAAAAACATTATTTCCCTTGTAAAACACTTGTATGTGTGTATGCCAGGCAAACTTGAATTGGACTGTCGGTCAGAATAAGTGTTTTGTTCGGTAACAAAAGGCGAGAAGAGGGTCGCAAGTGGTACATTTAGGTTAAGTTCTGACAGGAGAAATCGGGTGAAACCTAAAAATAAAATTAGGAAAAAGGTTATTCCCTTAAAATTGACGCTATATGTATTCTATAAGGAAATTAATTTAAAAATACTTCCCGCAAAAATACAAAAAGTGATTTCGGCGGTTGTGACCGACCAATAAGAGAACAGCTACATCACTCTCCTATGTAAGCAGTGGAATGGGGTGTCTGTAAAACCAGTTAAAATAAAAAGTTATAGAAACCCGAATTTTAGCCAGTGGCTGCAACATACTTGGAGGAGAAAACACCTCTGTTAGCGCAAAAAGTTCGCGCGGAATTACGAGTCGCTGTCGTATACGTGGAGGCGAGACCATGTTTGAAAAGGTCGTGCAGAGTTATCAGTCCCATACGTGGTACAAAAGCTACGTCTCCTAGCGCGAAAAGTTTGCGCGCGTGCATTTCGCGGGTGTTACAAGCTACATTAAGGTCGCGCGAATATGTTGGATATCATAAGTTTATTTTTATAGTTCGGGTGAGAATTGCGGAGCTTTGTAGTATACTCAACAAAGGAGAACACTTTTGTGACGCGAGGTTCGAATACAGTTTGTCGTAAGAAACTTTTTGACTAAGAAAAATACAAGTGATTGCCATTAGACAAGAAAACTGTATTACCTCCTACGCCCAAGTGATCCACCCACACAACCCTGAACTTCGAGAGATCATTGCTTGTGACCCAATCCTAAAACCATAACATTTAGGAGAACGCCTAAAGCGTCCGCGGGTATCTTCGTTCTCGCCATCATCGCAGAGGAAAACGGTGAATACCAGCGTCAGCAGTTAAGACCGTTTCAAAGAACTAAAAGGCTCAAGGTGACGACGCCTTCAGCGCTACCGTGTGGATGACGTCAGCGATCAATCTAAGCATTATCGGGAACCATTGTCACCCAAGGGCAGGCAACTACACCCCTTGCACGCAACACCACCATACACCACGAAATACAGAGACATATCTGAAAGATAAGACGTAAACGGAATGAAAACGAAATGGGAAAAGAAATCGTGGTAAATGAGGAACCACATAGAATTCGAAAAAATTGAAACTTGGAATGGGGTTCGACGGCTTAAAACCTGTTTGTTAGTTTTAATTTTAAAACAGTTTGACATATAATATAAGCAACTTAAGAATTCACTCTATTCTTTTCTTTAGCAATTAAATATTTAAAGGTTGCTTTCTCCTCTCTGGTAGTTCTGGGATAACTGCCAAAGGAAGACCTCTTACTTTGCCTGTAATAGGATTTTTTGTTGTTGTAATTTACGTCCTCCAACGTTAAGTCATATCGGACGGATTGTGTGAAATGATGCTCAAATGAGTCCGGGGTTCATGGAGCTTTGAGTTACGAGACATTCGCCTTGAAGGATAAGGGAAAACCCCGGAATAAACCTTATCCAGGTAACTCACTCTGACCTAGATTCGAACTCGGGACCTCTTGAACGTGAGGTAGACTCGCTACCACCACGCTACCGAGGCGGAATTAGGATTCGTAGCTATCCCGCATCCATCCATTAGCAATCAATTCATATCTGAGTTATCCAGATAGAGACAGTTTGGATAGTTCAGGATTTCATCCCATTGTCGAATGGAGCATGGGTTAGGAGCTGGTTCCACTTTATAACTGTGAATATCTTAGTTCCATGTCAATCCAGTTATACAGCTCTGTGAGATAAGCTAAACTCCCTTTTCATCTTACTTTTTTCTCGTTTACCCTGCCTTGCAAGATAAAAAACAGACTTTTGACAATGCCATTCATCTTGGAAGTGGCACGTGGCCTTATAATACGCTTCTGTAACGCAGGAAACCTTGACTCGTGCCTTTAATAGCCACGTTGAGTTTTATAGCTAACAACAAAAAATCTGCCGCCTTACTGTCACAATTCACAGCATTATTTGTTTAAAGTGACAATAGCGTCTATGTGCCAATGAGAAGATTATAGCAATGCATTAATATGTATATTGCCAAAATGCATTCATAATGTATTCATCCTGAGTGTATTGTGTCGTACGCTTAGTACAGTGCGATCCATATAAACCTGAACCATTCAATGGGTCATAACTTTTGAACCAATAATAGGACACACGTGCAACTTTGGGAAAATATAATACACAATTGCGAGATTACATTACACTATTTACATCTCAGAGAAATTGTTGTAACTGTCCTCCGCCAGCATCTATACGTGTTTGTACTCGTCTCACCATATTCTCTGAAGTCTCAAGGAGAGTATCCTTGCCAATGTTACTAATTTCGGTTCGAATGGATTCCTTGAGAACATCAATTGTCCTTGGCCTATTCTTGTACACTCTATTTTTAGATAGCCCCACAAGAAACAATACGGTGAGGTTAGGTCAAGGGATCAGGGGGGCTGCAGACCTTTTGAGATTATTCAATTATCAAAGAAACTGGTTACAAGTTCCATGGTGTCATTAGATGTATGGCATGTTGCTCCATCTTGCTGGAAATAACCTTCTCTCAATTCGATATCATCCAGCTGCTCCACCCATATAAACGTCAGTGTCTACAGTCTAATGGAACTAACGATCCTGGAAGCGGACAACGCGCCCTATACTCCAAACGTTTCATTATGCAGTGGGGTTTCATGGATCATTTGGGGGTTTACAGCAGCCCAAAATCTAGCGTTTTGTGTGTTTATGTAGCCTGAAAGATGAAACCATGCTTCATCTGTATAAAACCTTATAGAGAGAATGTCTGGACGTGGAATAAGAGTTGTGTTGCTACCAAGGAATTTGTCTTCCAATATGTTTTCAAAATGTAAACACGCTCTCGTAATGAGTACCGCATGTTGTTGCTATGACTGCACATTTAAGACTGTCAACTGTCAAAAATTGTCAGCGTTTTCAATTCTACCAGAGCCACAGAAATCATTAAAACAAATTTCTACGTTCTACGAGCTTTTAAAGGGAAATTATGGCCTACTGAAATGGTTCAGGTTTATATGAATCGCACTGTATATTAAGGGCGAAAGGTATATGGTAGCAAAAGATAAGCAATATGATGTCGGTCATTCATATGTGCATTAATATTTTTAATTTTCTCCTCTATTTCAGACCAAGGGACCTAAAGTAATTTGAGAACAGTACCGCAGGTAAGCCCCAAGGGCACAAATACTTCCAAAGTAATCTCTGGAAGGAAGGAATTAAATCGAGAGCCAAATGGTGCCCAGATACAGAGTACAATGTGCGCTGGCAAACGACAAAGTGCTTAAGATTGTACCATGACATTGACCCTGACAGTGCCCGCAACGTAGAATTCCCATGAATAAACGAAGGGCGCTCCAGAAGGATGGGAGCCCCAACAGTACCGCAAGTGCCTGCTAGAATATTTTAATAGAATAAACAAACTCTCGTGCCGCAACACTTCAACCGCCGTTGCCTGGCCCTAAAACCCCGAAAAAAAAATAAAAAGGAAAAGCTAGAGAAAGGTCATAGAACCAATCTAGCATTTATCTACCTACGTGGAGAAAACACGTAAAAACCCATGTCAGGGTGTCCACCAATGGGGATCGAAACCAGGTTTTTTCAAGTGTGGTCCTTATATTTTACTACTGAGCCATCTGTTTCTACCTATTTTTGCAGAATGATAGCGATGATGATTTGATGAATAATTAATTAACATGTTTCAAGATTTTAACAGATCTTTCCTCAATATTTTTAACCAGTCCTAGGACAGGTACACCCATGACACACCACGGGCTGTCCCTCAGCAAAACAACCGCACAACGACGAAGGATGTGTAATATTAAACACGACTTATTATTTACGGCAGTAATTATGCACACAATTAGTGGTGTGCTTTCTATCTAATAAGTTGGTCGCTATACCAACTACCCCAAACGTAAATACCACTGTAACCGCAGTATCAGGCAGCTATTAGGAGGCGGCGAATTAATCGAAATCAGATCATTAAAAAAGAAGATAAATTAATAAAAAATGCTTTGTTGTACTAATATAAAAATCTTGTTATAATAATATGAAATTAGAATGGATAAAGTAATGATTAAAGTAGCGGTTGACTTAAAGAATAAGAAGGGAAGAATATAATTTAATATAACATACTAGCATCCAGGCAAGAAAGATAAAATATTCTTGTAAAAATCTGTACACGTCGAAGAGACAGGAAGGAAGGACCGTTACCTTCTTTGTGCTAGGAAAAGTTCAATGTCTGAGAACTATGGTATACTTTGAGCCAGGAATATTTTGGGACAAAAGGCTTTCAAAATGCAGTTGAGCATGAACGCTAAAGGGATTTACTTCGCTGATTTGATAACGATGTATACCGTTACAAACAACTCATGGTAGGCGTTCCTTAACTCAGGGTGGGCTGAACGCCAATGAGTTAGATGAGTTTTGCAAACCAATGCGAAAATTCGAAATAAATGAGAAACCAATAATAATTTAACATTTGAGAAGGGTGAGCTAGTTTGGTCATGTGATAAAGTTAGAGAGGGGTCAGAATAAGTTTCGAACTGAATCGTGAAGTAAGAAAAACTTACTTAAAAGGTGATACTATGACAGTAAAGACGTGTTCATGCGCGTTAAGAAGAGAAGCGAAAATTTATAGGTCTGAAATGTAGGGAAGTTAATCGTAAGTGGAAGCGGCATTATAAGTTTATTAGAGCAAAATAGTCGCCGTATAAAGAAGAAACAAAAACCGCGTGGAAGTAACTTTAAACAAGTAATCCAGGTTCTCAAGTTAAATTGAATTTATGTTAGGAATTTTACTAACTGGTGGTCACCGATCGAAGTCGATAAGCAAACGTAGTAGGAATTAAACCACATAATTCTGGAACAAACAAAGTGTTATTAATACGACTGAGTAGCCAATAACCACCAAAATCAATTTCCCGCAACCATTCACCTGAGGATAAGAGAACTCATAGCTCCAATTAGAACGCAATCAATTTAACACTTGTATGCGAGTTTGCCGCACCACAGAAATTAATAATCGAGATAGTAGCACTTACCTTATATTGCAAGCTGCTTTTACAACAAAATGTAAGTAATTAGCTCATGAGAAACAAACGAAGTTACTCGACTTTCCGGAAGTACTAATAGCAGGAAAAATTTCTCTGGGGTACACTGTATTTTAATAACAATGTTTTCCACCTTCTTTAGGAATATATACAATTAAATAAGATCAATAATGTTAGATGCTTATAAAACTTATTTTGCATATTGATAAATAAAAATTAAAAGAAATTCTAAACATTTATGTAGTCATTTATGAGAAACTAAAAGCTAACACATTTCCATTGCACCCAATATGTTTGTAGTACTCACGGAGGTACATATAGTGCTGACAAATGCCTACACCTTTGTCCATTGTGTCAATTTGTGATTGAGCTATACGCCGCCTTACTGCGTACCGTTCATTGAGAGTTCAGCAAAAAATGAGGGAGTAATACATACAAGTGTCTGTAAGAGATTGCATTCAATATAATCCATTAGACGTATGATCATAAATCATCCACAGTGTATTATACATGATCCGATAAAAATATACTGTGTTTGGTAATATTCCCTTACATGCTTAAAATACACGGGGTATAAATACGAAGTTCAGTTTTAGTCTGTAACGCCTATTTCATACTTTTTTATATATATTGTGATTTTGTGGGTTAGTAGAATTAAATGTCCAATTTGCCGAAATTCTAAAAGTTCTTTATTTCCTTCGAAATACACTGTTTAATTCTCACGTAACATCACATTGATATACACAGTCTTCCAAGGTCGATGACAATAACAAACAGTGATAGCTGATTACATTAGCTCTCGTTACAACAATACTCTTGTTACACAACTATCTTTACAACACTCTCAGCTGTTCTCTGCCTACTCACTCTGTTTACAATTTGCAACTCACTGTTTTACCACTACACACTTTGCGAGACGTCACGTCCTTAAATACCTAATTCGTAATTCTAGATTGTTCTAAAATAAACCAGAACACGAACAATCTCTATCAGTCCAACAATTTCCGGAATAATAAAGAAACCAAATATTTTATCACATTCCAGAAGCGTAACTTAATCTATGCCGGCAAGTCCTTTACCTCAGTTATCTTCACTTGCCTGCGCTTGTTTACAATAGCCGCGCTATCATTAACTGCTTAGCAAGGCTCATTATTACCATGAAACTTTATCCACCGACTGTTTTCTTATTTGCGCCGAAACTTTTATGCCTGTTGCTGTGAAAATATTTTAGAATTTTTTCTGGATTGTTCTAGAAAATGTAATTTGTGTAAAATAGAAAGGGAAATTGGGTAGGCCACAGAATGACAAACTTACTTAACAGTGTTCCTATTGGTTGTTGCGATAATGTGATTACGTAATGTTGTGACGTGGACCAATGGGATAAAGTAATTTATATTTTTCTAGAAGCTTCGTATGCAGAGATTCGAGAATATGCAAAATAGTTTTGGCGTCACTGTTCGTCAGATCATTGAAGTATAAAGACTTATCTGTAGTGCGCATCTGCAAGTTTGCAGAATCTTAAACTGCAAGGATGAAGTATTGAGCATTTTATAAAAGGATACAATTTACAGATAACATTAATGGGTTTTTGGAATAAATTCCAGGATTTTTAAAGAAGAGAAAAGTTGCTATTCTTTTCTAGAAAATTATTCTCGCTCCGATACTACGGCCAGAGATAAGACCCATTGCTCCAAACCGCCGAGGCATACGTCTACAAAAACTCTTAAAGATCCACATAAAAGATGAGATTAATTAGCCATCTTCCATCCCTCACAACTTTTGCACCAATTTATACAATTTAAAAATGATAGCCACAACGTGGGGATTGTAGAACATCGCCGTCGTCTACAGTTTTCTCATTTTGCACCAAGTTATATAGTTCCAAGTCTTTTTTATTTTGATATTTTCACAAATACCTATATGAGCAGACAATGTGTTCACGTAATCATTATATGTAAAATCATATCTCTAGGGAACTATCATTGTGCTCATACCTGTATTCGCTTGACAGTTTGATAGCATCGTCTATGCTCTAAGTGTGGCTTGTGTGCCAAAAATTGGGTGCTGGAAGTACCCGAAAATGAGTCCTCAATACATAGGAACATACAGGATGAGGCGGTACTTGCCCGTTAAGTACCTCGTTGAGCCCTCCAGGCACTCAACACCTCACATGATGGTATATGTGACGGGTGAGGGCTGCGGTTTTTCTCAGGGTAAGTCTGCATGGATTCTCTCTTATTGGGTTCAAGGGAGTGTGTGCGTCCTGACAGTGTAGGTGTATTATCACAAAAAAGCACCACGACCTTTGAATGGCAAGTTTATTTATACAAGTCGCCCTCTCCACTCGTCATTGTTGTGTTGATGATGCACATTAGGCGCGAGATATAGGATTTGCACGTTACTGTGAGCGTGACATGACGGCTAGTTTGAATCACAGTCGCGAGTGAAGTTATAAATTACTAGGACGCGCCGAGTGATGTATGTAGCCGTGTACGCGTTGTCATTTCTGGACGTCACGAGAGCATTACTTCGTGGACTAGAGTATTTACGGAGGATTATACAACAACAGAGTTTGGTAATATCTTGATGATGTTGTAGTGTGTGCTGTTTCATTCGCCCACTAAAACTGAGTGTTGGATAACCACCTAATATGTGTTGTTCCGTACATTCGCGAACACAGACTTTGATGAACTTTTAGTACGTTTTGCTCCTTTCACTCGCCAAAACAGAGTGTTTTTCTTAGCAAACATCAAGCGTTGCCATTGCACAAATTTCCCCTTCCTTTCGCCGAATTTTGGCCATTTTAGGGATCATGTGCACTGTTACTCGTTCCTTATAGGTTGTGTTTCAATTTCATCGCAATTTAGAGTTTCTGAGGCATGTGTTCCATGCGACTTTCTCTTCCCCACGGTCTAGGTAATTAATGCAGAAACACGTTTGCAAAAGCGTAGCTTGAATCCCGGTGCTTATTCTCCACTTCACGTATTAAGTGCAGAAAAATCCATCAATGGGCGACAGGTTGTCACTTAGGTCTAGCCTTTGGTGATTCTCGAACAATGCCACCTTTGTCGGATCAACACACAGAAAATTCCTGTGAAGGTAAGTGTTCATCTTCCCGGTTCTCTTTACACGTTGGAATCACGTGCCTGCAAGGGACTGCCTGTTTGATTTCTGCATCTTTATATTATATCAGTATCCTTTATAGTTATTATAATTTAGTTTAATTCATAGTGTGGTATCTATCCGCCCTTAATTATGCATTTAATATGACGTTCGCGGTTATTATGCTAATATTATGCTTATCAGGGACCGTATCAAGGAATAATAACACAGAATTTAATGGGAGAATTTATTTATCCCTGTGCGGTAGCGGTACACCCGCCACAGAGCTGGTAAGGGATGTCCAACAGCTACTTGCAAGTGGTCGTATATGTTACCCTCCAGGCTTTAGTTTTGGGTGTTGAGGTTCTACTCCCCAGCAGATTTTTGGTGCACATGGTTTATTAGTATAAGCAGACAATAAACCATCAAATTTTCAGGGGCTTAGCTGTGTGAGTACAGTGATAATTCTCTTGTAAGTAATGGAGGACGTATAATACTCCAATCCAGTATTTTAGTAAATCTATAACATAAATCTTACAATTAATTTTCCTGACTTATTGTTAATGAATATGTCGTATATTTTAGCTTATTAATTAAAGAACAAGTTTGCTTTACCTGTAGATGACGTGGGTTGATCATTCATTCATATTTGTCGAGTTTCCATTCCTGTTCAATGAAACAGGTTGGAGAACAAGACGTTCTGAAAATGAGACAACGCACTCATCAGTGTTAAATATCTAGTATTTCACTAATGGTATTTGTGTAATACATGTGGTGCATTTTTCTATGAAATGCAAATAAAATACGCATCTTATTTTATAGGATAAGTGAAGCATTTAATAATCATGAAAATATAAAGTTTATTTTAGAAAATGAAACACGGACTTCAATACTAAACTTATTAAAGTTGTTCTGTTTACTCTCTCTGTATTTATTTACAATATTTTGAAATAAGTCAACATTGTTCAATATTATTCATTGCTAAATTATATCTCTGCAGAATATCCATCATACACTTTTGTTCCACTTACACCCCGCCTTTAACTGCAGTGGTCATATCGGAGGCCGTTCTCCTTTGGAACATATCGATGGTGAATACTCGTAATCGTTGGGTTGTATCATTAGATCACGCACACATTCACACTCTTATTCATCCTTCCAGACTCTAGGGAATATGGGGAATCATCTTGGTTGGAGAAAAATCCCCACACCCAATCGGGAATCGAATCCGGGGTCCCTAGCACGACAGGCACGTGCTCTATCGACTGAGTTACGGGGTCAGTCTTAGTTAATTTATAAGCTACAAATTGCTCAGATTGAAAAATTACAAACAAAAAAACATCAGGGCTTACCCACACTTGTTGTACAGCTTTATATACTACGAAAGTTTCAACTTTTTATGCAGAGAGATTATATTGTGACTTTTTGGGTTCGTGAAATTAAAAAGTCCAATTGCACAAACTTAAAATGTTCTTTATTTACAGCGAATTACAGTTGGAACACTTGCCGATTACACAGAATTACGTAGCGCACACAATTACAATTCGCCAGTTCGTCTGTCACAGGTCCACTCTACACTCACAATTACGTACAACTCCTCTGATAAACGTACACAGTATTCCAGTCCGTTCACTAGTACGGCGCTCCTCACGGCTGCTCGCCAAGAACTGAACTGACTCGTCCACTGCAGCCTTATATATAGGAAGATCGCTTTTTCTGGAAACTTCGCGGTTCAGTGAATCATCCCGACTGTTCCAGACGTCAGGGGCAGGGGAAAGAGATGGCTAGTGATGTTCTTCCAACCATCCCCTCGTTAGCGCTACAATATAAATGGGTAGGCGTGGGCTAAAGGCCTCCTGTCGCCCACCCTGCTGCTAGATGGCCATGCCTTCCGATAATTAGGTGACATATTTTAAAAACAGAAGAATGTTTAAAAAACGCTGTTAGTTTTCTACATTAAGCAGTTCTTTTAAAATCATGAATTCATAAAAAAGACAACGATTGATTCGTTTTTTATTTTCCAATCAAATGTAATATTTTTGGAAAACAACTATTAAAAACATTAGTATTTAAAGTATAGATAATAGTGGGTCAATTGTACTTCCATCGTAACAGGGCGATCCGAACGGTGCCAGATCCGGATGTGTATTATCAAGGACGGGGTTTCCAGAGGTTTCATGTCCTGCCATTCCGAGAAGGTGTCCCAGCAGTCCCACTAGAGTCTGTGTGGGATAAGACGGACTTCTAAAACGAGAAAGCTGTACTCAACCTCTCGCTCGCATGCAGTGTTGTGACGAACCTGAAGGTGGAAGGGGGTTTACTCCAGCACCCTTGAGAAAGCAGTGGTGGAAGAAAACTGACAAGAGAAGATTATGATAGGAAGAGTTATTCTTTTTCCATTGCAGTGAATGGGAGGTAACTCAGGTCATCCCTCCACTATTTCTCTCTGTTTCTGACAACTTAACCCTAACGGACTCTGAACATGTAAGACTTGAAGCTTTCGCGGCGACGTTATTGATTAAGGCTTCACAGGTGATCAGTTGCGTCAAATTTATGAAGATCGAGCTTTAGGCCATTTTACACTCTATGGCCTTCATCAGAAACTGAACGAAAGCTCGATCTTCATAAATTTGACGCGGCTAATCACCCGTGAAGCCTTAATCAACACAGAGAAATATCTACAAAGGGCAAACTCCATTGTCCTACTACAAAAGAATCAAACGGCGTATTAGAAAAGGAATCAACAGTCCACTGATCCGAGGAAACCACGAAAAATTCAATGGTCAGAGGGTCAACCGGAGACGTTTAAATGTGAGCCTCAAATGTAACCACGGGAACACCCCGTTTAGTGGAAATTGAGGAACTGCAAATTACAGAGGCGACATCTCTCTCTCTCTCTCTCTCTCTCTCTCTCTCTCTCTCTCTCTCTCTCTCTCTCTCTCTCTCTCTCTCTCTCTCTCTCTCTCTCTCTCTCTCTCTCTCTCTCTCTCTCTCTCTCTCTCTCTCTCTCTCTCTCTCTCTCTCTCTCTCTCTCTCTCTCTCTCTCTCTCTCTCTCTATCTCTCTCTCTCTCTCTCTCTCACCCTTTCTATTTCTTAATTTAGAACGCTTAACTAATTTGATATTTAATTTCTTTCTTCCAAACTCTTGACGTTTATAAAATCGAAGCAAGTAGTAGTTATGGCAAACTAAGGCAAAGTTTTCGCTACATATTATTCAAACCTACACTTTTGAACACTTTTGTCAGTGATCCTTTTTCGGACGCGGCTTTTGGAGCTTGAAAATATCAACAGAAGGATATTTCAACTTTGTCAATGCTTTTTGTGAAAAGTTTAGCCCTGGTAATCTTTTTATAATGCTGAGTGCTAGAAATGTTGATGGGAAGGATAATTTAGTAACCAAAGGTTGTACGAAATAATGTAAAGGATAAGTAATGGAAGATTCGAAGTGAATTCCATTAGGATGAGATTGACCGGTGCAAGTAAATGATTCACACAACACAGCCTTTAGTGAAATCTGCATTATTATTAATGAAATGTATACTATTGCCCATTCCGCAATCGAGAAGCCCGGGTTCAATTCCCGTGGCAGACCTACCTAACCCACGGTTTTTGTCGCGGATATTTCCAAGCCGCCAAGCGAATGCTGTGTATTTTAGTTACATCCTACAAATTTCCTATTGGCCGAGCCGTGGTCGAGTGGTTAGACTGCTTAGATCTCACCAAAGCGGCCTGGGTTCGATCCCAGGCGACAACAGAGGGAGACTCGTTGTGTACAACACGGCGCTGGCACGTGTTTCTCCGTGTGCTCCGATTTCAACCACCAGTGTTCTACCAGTTACTTCATCATCATCATCTTTTCTATCATTTTATCGCGCCCTCATTATTTCTTGCGCTTCCTTCACTTTTATACCAGGCATCGGGCTGATCACCCTTTCTGGATTCTCTCCCTCACTGATGCAGGGATTCCGTTCTCAACCCGCATAAGGGTTAAGCGGAGCAACAATACCCTGCCACCATGTAGTGGTATAAGAGGGCAGTTAGAGAAGAAGGAAATCCTGTCCCTCCTCTTCATCCCCATTATCGTTTCACATCATCTCTCACCTGATCTCTTTTACGGTAGAGTTATCGGCGGTGCAGGGCAGGATGATAGTGTCGCCGAGGCATTGTTGTGACGAAAGGCGAGCTATGCATGGAGACAGGTAGTGGCGCCCAGCGCTAAACGCTTGTCGAGAGAGAGAAAGAAATTGAGAGACAGAGAGATAGTTCTCTCTCTCTCTCTCTCTCTCTCTCTCTCTCTCTCTCTCTCTCTCTCTCTCTCTCTCTCTCTCTCTCTCTCTCTCTCTCTCTATCTCGCTGTGTCATGATTGTTATCGAACGATCAATTTCATTCTAGGACGATGAGTGGAGGTATAAATGCGCCGCAGCAGTCAGTTGCTGGTGAATTGCGGTTGTTAATTGACTATGCAGCTGTGTGGACATTTAAAGTGTACCGCAGTGAATTCTTTTGTTTGTTTGTTTGCGTGTGGCAGACGACCTTGAAGTCTGCGTTTGTGTATGTTACGTCATTTCGCTGCTATAAGGGGTGTACAAAGCATCTTTTTACTGAAATAAAGAGCATTATGTATTTCTGCGAACTGGACTTTTAATTTTACGAATCCACAATGTCACAATATCCTCTCAGTGAATCACTTTCCCCTTCGTTCTCCACGCTCTGTCTAATGGACCGTTTCCGGACTGTAGTTGGATGAGATGCCGGTTGTGCTGGCTTGCCGGGGAGTTTCCAACCAGTAAAATCTAGGGACCCTGCCCTCTGTGCTGTCCCGACTCTTTGGGACGGCCTCCCTCTAACTCCTTTCGTCTCATCCTACCTCCCAGGAATGCCCCACTTGGGGAAAAGGTATGATAGATTAAGACCGGCCGCATTGTCTGATCTCCTTATTAGTAATTCTAATCCTACTTCCTTTAAGATGTTCTAATGAAAGACACCAACCTTTAAACGATTAGCCTTTAAACAAACGTGTAGGTAGATTAAATAATTTGCAGTCTTCATGATTTATAATCAATTCCTGTAAAGGTACTAGATGGTCACTTATCTTAAAATCCATGGTCGTCATTTCCATGCAAATACTGAACATTATTAATTCCTACTTGATGATGCTTAATCAGAAACAATTATGCATAATTAAATGAACGGTAAAACATTTCACCTGTGGCTGATGATGAACGCGTTAATTACATTGAAAATTAAAGTAAAAAACTTAATTAAAACTGCGCCGATAGGTGTAAGTTACGAAAAGGCATTAACATTCTTCAGTAGTTGCTTAGAACAACATAAGTCCTTAAAACGTAGATTGAATAATCATAAACTTTAAATGAAAGGTAAATAGCTTAAATAGCTTTTAGGTACATGAGATATTGCACCTCCTGGAAGCTACGAATTAACACCATTGTTCTAGGCTACAGACTCTTCTTCTTGTCCATTGTTGACCATAACACCTTTGGATAACCTTCAGTGATTTAGAATACAGTACATTTATGACGACCTCATCGATGTCGTGCTCCTCTTTTGATGACTGTATCAACAACAGCATCGTAGGTCAGCTCCATTTGTTGATCTTGGCTACACCATTCAAGGACGTCTTCATGTTAGAATGGTGTTTCCCCTGGTAGCTCATTAGCTACAGTAACCTTCAACTTCGTTGACATATGTTTCCTAGCACTGCACTGATAAAAGAAAATGTATGTTTTTGTTTTCCAACTACTCTCTCGGTTTACCTGGAACATCAGTTAATCGCGAGTTTACTGCATACCCTACACTGTTGTGCCAGCAGTACAATAAAGATACCAGCATCGATTCTATATTCATGACTGAATACTGCACTACTCGCGAATAAATATAGTTTATTTTAACTTTAAATGTTTAGCCATAATTTCACATTCAACTGTTATGAAAACAATTTTAAAGGAAGCTCAGGAACATCTTGATTTAACGAGTGTTTTATACCCAGCAGAAAGGGTGAAGCAAATCACTTGAGTCCAGGAGAAAATACGGCTTGAAGAGAGTGAGTGAAGCGGAAGAGAACTGCATTCGAAATTAGAATATGTGCACAGAGCAAGCTTTGGAGGATTTATTAAAATGTATATTTTAAGCTAACCGCGAAATCAAGTACGAGTATAATTCTGAACAATTTCTTCTTGATAATCTTCAAGTTCTCTTTTCCTTTTAAAGTTCTGAAACTCTTTTGAGAGAAATATGTACTGACAACATGTATAGGCTACTTTTGTTTAACCTTTGAGTGCCACTGTCAAATGTTTAGCGTTATCTAACTAACATCCTTATATTTTTTGTTCAGGAAAAATGTACACATTGGTTTATCTGAAGTATTCCATTTAATTCTGTAATGAGCACACATACATATTTCACCTCCCATACTCTTTGTTTTGAAACATTTATTATTTATAATCTATTTCAGTCCTGCGCCGTGACGTAGCAGGCTAAGGCAGCATGCCTTGTCCCTGGGCACGGAAAGCGGCCCGGGTTCGATCCCACCCATGTGGTGGGAATTTTAGGTCCCGGGTATAGGACCAGTGTCCACTCAGCATCGTGAGGAAAGTGAGGAGCTTGCGCCAGGTAAGCGGCCCTGGTCACGGAAACCAACATTCCGGCTGTGGGATGCCAAGATGCTGACCACATCATCCTCCACGTATCGGCTGGTTTATCGCCCACCTCTGCCGTGCGTTAGTGGGCGTGAGGCCGGCAGTCAGGTTGGTAGACCTTAGCCCTTTTATGCCTGTCGAGACAGGGATAAATTTAAACAATATCTCGAGGAGAGTATGGACTTTACTTTTACTCTATAAAGAATAGGAATGATTTCTCTTTTTATTAGGAAATACTGTGACACGATCACAGGTTGCTGTCTTTGTAATCTTAACATTTGATTTTTGTACGATTTATATTGTTTAACATCTTTAGTTTCCTAATTTATTAAAAAATATTGTTTTAAATCTACAAACAAAAATAGTTATTAGTTTGTGTATATGCTTACAAAAATTTCTAAATTTGTGTTTATAAATGTTTAAGTTAATTGATGGAAATTAATCTTTCCTTCACAGTAAGCCATGTAAAACTTAAGATTTTGGATAGATAGAGTCAAACTGAAAAAATCAATGATATGGACGGTTGTTGTTGTTTGTTGTTGTTTTGTAATTTACGTCCTCCAACGTTAAGTCATATCGGACGGTGAATGAATTGGGTGAAATGATGTTCAAATGACTCCAGTGTCCCTGGAGCTTAGAGTTACCCGACATTCGTCTTGAAGGATAAGGGAAAACCCTGGAAGAAACCTTATCCAGGTAACTCACCCTGACCAAGATTCGAACTCGGGACCTCTTGAACGTGAGGCACACATGCTACCATCTACGCTCCCGAGGCGGGCTATATGGACGGTATTTGGACCACTGATATCCTAGTTTCCTTTCAGTAGCACTTACCCATTGAGCTACCATGGTCAACGTGCCGCCTATTCATACGGCTAGTATGAAGGAATGACTAATATCCATCAATTAACTTTTAATGACGATGCCTGGGACACAAGTACTTATAATATAGTAAGTTGCCACAAACGGCGTATCTTGGATACAAGAAACCCTAATAGTTAACTGGGAAAATATGAGTCATTTGGAGAATTTAATGTCAGGACGGCACGTTGGCCATGGTATCTCAATGGGTAAGAGCGACTGGACGGAAACTAGGAGATCTGTGGTTCAAATTCCGGCCAGGGCATTGAATTTTTCAGTTTGACTATCCTCTCTTCATAAATGTTTAATTAATGAGTCGGAAGACATTCGGTATGCAATGAATCATTTTTGTTCAGCCTACAATCAAACCACTTGCATAGCAGTACATTATATCTGGTGACCTCCTCAGAGTACAAGGCAGCCGGGCCGGACACAAAACAGGCCTCTAGCACAGGAAATTACGGTAGGCAATTCCGTTACTAAATATGCTACCATCCAAACGACTCTGATATTAAACTCTGAAACCTACAGGAAAGAAGCAAGGCGATTTACTCTTTTTCTTTATATTTCAGCCAAACAGTCTTTTGCCAAGTGCTTTGCAGTGCAAGTTAGCACAGGCGACAGTGTATGTGACTCGCATTCCGGAAGTTAAGAGGTTCGATTCCCATGGTCGATCTTCTTGACCGATGAGGTTCTTTGGGAGTTCCTCCTGATTGCCAGGCTAACGCTGAAATGGTTAATTCTATTTTCTTAAATTTCTATCTCTCCACTTTCAACTTCGTTATTTCGGGCTGCAAGTGTCGGCGGGAGACTCTACAAGATATAGCAGGGAGATAGCATACTCTCTCCGTTCTCCGAGACGCTCTCCAAGTCGCAGGTGCCCTCCTCCTTTATTTAAGCCTACAAGTGAGGCAGAGCTGCGAGCAGAAACTCTAAATGTGAAACCGTACAGATCGGGCCCTCTGTTCGGCCGTGTCTCCCAGGTGAGATTATTCTCTCTCATCTCATTTCACCTCTCTCCCCCCGAGATGCTCCGCCAGGGCAAGCCCACAAAAAGTCTTCTGTAAATCGAGATGTCAGTCATCGTTCTGCATCTGGTCATACCTAATACATACGCTGTATTGTACATTATATTTAATTATGAATTACTGTCTTTGTTATGCCGGATTTAGTGAGAATAATTTTTTCTCTATTCAGGGAATGTTCAAGGTGTATGTTTAATTCGATTTGGAAGGATCTTATATTATATAGTGACTTTGTGGGTTGGAGAAATTAAAAGTCCAGGTTACAAACACTAAAAATTGCTCTTTATTTCCGTAGAAACACAATTACGTCACATACGCATACAGCTTGCAAGGTCATCGATCACAAAAAATTCCACACAGCTGTTCACGCGCACGCGTTCAATTACCGACTGACTGACTCTGGCAGGTGGCGGCTCGCTTTTTATAGATTACTCACTATCCGGAATGTTCTCAAACAATCAGACGGCGCTAAAACAAAGACGAACTCTCGAGAAATCCGTCTCCTCCCCCAACCGTTTCGGCGAGCTTTTATCTCCGCACTGCACTGTCCGTCTCTTTGAACTGTTTGCCCGCGCCGCCTCGAATCAACAATGCGCTCGCGACAATATTTGAAGTATAAAAATACATATATATATATATATATCGTAAATATTCTGATATTAAGGCTGTTTTGCTATCGAATTAAAATATAATAGAATATTTACCAGATTTACACAGCCAAAGAGTATAGAAAGTAGTAAATTACTAATCCATAATCTTAACTTTTTTTGTTGTAATTTACGTCCTCCAATGTTAAGTCATATCGGGCAATGAATGAAATCAGTGAAGTGATGCTCAAATCAGTCCGGGGTCCATGGAGCTTAGAGTCAACCGACATTCGTCTATCAGGATAAGGAAAAACCCCGGAAGAACCTTATCTAGATAACTCACCCTAACCGAGATTCGAACTCAGGACCCCTTGAACGTGAATCTTAATCTTTGTTCTCTTTTTAAAAAGGGTTAGAAATAAGAAAAAAGGGATACGACTGGAAAATTCAAATTGGATCGGGTTACACTGAAAACAAAATATGAAAGTGGAATATCTCAGGACAATTCTTTAAGTCCAGTAATTATCAAATTATAAATGAATTGATTAATAAATTTAAAAACATGAAAATAATGGTATGCAATAGGTAACAACCAGATAAATATAATAGGTTATGCGGACGATGTTGTACTCATGGCAGACTCTAAAACGAAAGTTTCATATATAGGGATGACGCGATGGTCCATTATTTCGAAGCTGGACCCGACGTTCCCAGATGTGATGGATTCTGTAACTTAGAACAGCTACTCTCCTTTCAGCATGAAGATCTATTTTTCAAAGTGTGGTCGCGGATGAGAAGCGATGATGAATTTGTAGGAAGATTAAATAATTTTTGAAACTTTCTTTTCCAGAATTATATTTTAACTAAACAATTTAAAACAACTCTTTAAAACACTGAATAAATAATCAGTTTTGTGAACGTCGATATTAGTTTTAAAACAATTTTCTTACTTATGCAATGTTTTCTCCACCGCGTCCTTTCAGCAGACTTACGGACTAACATATCCGATCTCTACGGCGGCTTTATGCAGAAGAACATTAGCTTCAGCCAGTTTCAAGTTATTGGTGCTGCCGTTGCTATGGCAATTCAACATCTTTCTATTGGCCCACGTCACAAAAAATTATAATAATGTTCGTTGTAATATTTAATAACATACTTTTTCTTTTAAATCTATTTTTCACACTATTTAACACTAAAATAATATTTCTTTAAAATTTACATTAATATTGTTATTAAAATCATGATTAACATTCAGTTCCCTTTTCTTCTATCTGATCACATTCACACTTTCAATTGTTACTTTTAACCTAGTTCCCCATCCACTACAATCACAAATAATTTTAAATGAAATTAAATCTAAATTGTTTCAACTCTGAAGACAATTTATAAATATTATCGCTTAGCGAGACCAAATAAATGGTATAAACGAAAAAACACTTAAATGTGGCTATATCCAAGTAGCCGATGAGATATAAGTTAGCAAAACAAGGAAGCTCAATAAGGATGTAATGGTGTTTCATACATATCAAATGATCATCTAACGTATAAAGCAATTAGAGAGCCCAGAGAGCAGCATAAGAGATGTAAGCTAGAAAAATAAATGTCCTAGTATAGAAGGGAAATATAAAATATATGACATAAGAGTAAGACAAAACTGATATATGGGGGCCAAAACCCAAACTATCACGAAGAAAATAAACAGTTATTTGAAGCTCTAGAAAAATAAATATTTTATGATCAACACCAGAAATGTTGATACAAGGATGTAGGTGATCAATATAAAAAATCGGCGTTAACACAATTTGTGAAAAGAAGTTAAAAGGAGCGTAATAATCTTATTACAACAATGAAAAATGATAAGTTGACAAAAATAGCCAGAGACACAAAGCCATCAGGAAAGTGGTATTGGAAGACCGCAGAAAAGATATAAGATGTGCATTCGATATCCAGAAAATGTATGGGATACTATTAATATGTTATAACTTAAATATAAGAATACACAAAACGTTTAAGTATTTAGGCATAGAATTAGATGAAAACATACACCTAAAGAGCCATATGAAGTATGTAAGAGAAAAGGCAGTAAATATCGTTCTGAAATTAGCGTCAATTGTACAAAAGAGCTGTAGATTTCCTTTTACAGCAACAAGGATATATCACATGAGTTTTATAATAGGTATAATAGGATAGGGCGCAAGTACATGGGTACATAGGTTAAGTGTCAAATCCTGTGCAAATTTAATCCTAAAAACTCAGGCAAATATTACTTCACAGCAGCGGAGCTACAAAAATATCTACTTTCGCCCTACAAATAGTAGCGGGAATTTGGCCTATTGACTATATCAGATTAAGGGGTGCAACTTATTGTCTAAAGAAGGAAGAATATGAGAATGTTTTTAAAATTATGGGTGAAAGATGCAGTACCAAGAAAAAAGTGAAAAATTATTTATTACAGGAATGGCAAGAAGAGTGGGAGCACACGCAGGAACAAGTGTACATGATTTATTTCCGGACATTAAAGAGAGGCTAAAATTGGAACACATAAATCCAAGAAAAGGATATTTTTTCACTTTGTTACAGCACATGGCCAATATTATGTATATTTGAACAGAATAGCGAAGAAGAACTCAGATTTATGTGAGCAATGTAACTGTTTAGATTTGCCTGAACATGTTATTTTTTAGTGCAACAGTGAACTAGTAGAAGACGGTCGAAGGAAGCTTCAAGGAAAATGTTTATGGAAAATCTTAAGAGAAGCAGAATATTATGCACATTTAGAAAATATATCTCAGATAATATACGCTAAGGCGTTAGAGAAATGCATGACCCGCGACAAAGTACAGATGTATTATTTTATCTTGACAGGAATCCTGGGCGGTAGGGATGAGTAGCAACTGTGGTGGGGATAGTACACCTATCGCCACAATGCGTCACACGCATAAGATATGAGAGAGGGGGGCGGTGCATAAGGTGTCTAAAAACAAATTTCATTCTCGAAGCCAGTTTTGCAGCTCTTATAAACTAAGTTGTAAATCTTACTGTGGTAGTAATCTCCACGCTTTTTTGGATCTTAAATAATACACAGGCATTTGGAACAAAACCCTGTTTTCCCCCAGCAGGCATGATAAACAACTGTCGGCCTTCCAATATCGCTGCAGAGTCCCTGTAACGAATTTCACTCCAGGCATATAGTCTAGTATGTACTGTATTTATATAAGTTTCAGCCATATAAACTATATAAACTTCACTGTGATATCTCTGCATATTTCGTAAATACTTAAGCCTTTTTGCACGTATGGTGCGATGTTCGATTAAAATTTGTCTGTCACGCTTAGTGTTTTTTTTTTCAAATAATCCTAGTTTCAAAAGAACCCTTCTTAATGTTCAGACACTGCCTTGGAAGTCAGTAGAATTTTTAAGCTTCATAAGCACTTTCTTCAAAGTTGGTCTTTGTTTTTCTGTGCTTTAAAATGTATTCATAGTTCGCCTAACTACTTCTGAATTAAAACATCCAAATTAGATTTTGTACATGTTCTTAATCTTTGTTTCCTGGGCATAGAGCAGGACGTTGTTGCACTAGCACCAATGGCTTTTCTTTCCTTAATAACTCTCCTAAACTGTTTTCGGACACAAATGTTGCCTCAGATACCCTTCCCCAGATTTTTATAGCCGACCCAGACCATTGTTCCTTTTTTATAAATCTATGGATATTGGTTATTACTTCACGTGTTTTTAAATGTAGCACTTTATTTCCTAATGTGCTGCTAGGAGGCGTCACTTATAAATGCTCTCTTGGAACCAGGAGACAAGCACATTTTGAAACAAGCTGTAGTGTACCGAGTAGCTCTGCACGTGTTCACTTGCTCGCAACTGGTACGTAACTGACCTGCCCTCCCCTCCAGTTGCAACCGCTCTGAGATGGACTCGTCCAGATACCACTGCGCATCGCTCTGCACCTTTCAAGATAAAAAAATACATCTGTACTTCAAGAAAGAAATGCAGGAACATTTCAATCTACGAGAAGGGAATGTTACTTAAGAGATCGTTGGTGGGAAATAGGACCAATAAAGACTGAAGATGCAGATTACCAGACTTTAAGACCTAATTTAAGACGCACAATCGGTAAATAGAAGACGCCAGTTATCAATATCGGAAAGAAGATCAGAAACATTAAAAAGAAGGAGAATCCCATGAGAGCCACAGGAGATATATGGAGAGTATCAGAGCGGACAGACATGACTGATTATGCAGAAGAGGAAAGATGACAACCCGAATATCTGGAACTGACAAACCAGCTCCATCTACTGATACCAGTCCCTTTAGGAGATGGATACCAGTAGGAGGAAGCTTTGGATACGAGTTGAATAAGAGGAAATTTTAAAATAGTAGGCAACAGTCTTTTGTAGATTTTTATATCAGTTAAAGCTGTAGTAGAGATGCAAACTTGATTTATATTGTTGGTGTAGAAGTAAAGTAGAAGAAAGACTGTTTTAGGTAGATTAGACGCGTAGATTTGTAAGGTTACTGGAATTCAGTAATCTGTAGGTTGAGTTAGTTCGTTAAGGTAGGAAGTAGATTATATATCTGCAAAATTTATAAATTGTGCTGTGTAATTTCATTTAAAAATTAATTACGTTAAAAATGAATTTTGCATAATAAGGCCTGGTATAGATTCCAGAAACCGGGCTATTACATGTGCAGATTTTATTTTATTTTATTTTTTATTTTAGTAAAAGAAAAACAGGCAAAAAAAGAAAATACAAAGAAGAATATGAAGCAGAAGATGCAACATGTTTCATAAATCTGAAATGTGTTGTTTGCTGTAACAGTGCTACTAAACGGTTTATGGAAATTCTTGTTTCTATCCATAATTGCAAGTCTCACTTCATTCCTCTTTGCTGCACAAATGACCTTGAACCTAAACTGCAATAATATAAAGTATAAATCATTATAGAATAAACTGCGGTTCTTCCTGATCTGCAGAAGCTCACGTAACGAGCTCTAGCGCCCTAGGCTGCTGCTGTGAGGGCACGAGGAATGCACGAAGTACAGTTAATTACCAAGATTCATTATCTGTAGGGTAATCAATGTTATGGCTCATCCAGTATGCTAATCCGTGCATACTGCCCCATTCGCTGTAATTAATGTCGCTCCTGCCAAACGACTCCTGCAGTGCCCAAGGCTTTAAGGAAAGTGAAAAGATCAGAGGTAACATCTGGTTGCCCTGGAAGACTTGAGATTCTAGGGCACAGCACTGTCTGCGATCACGAGTTCGCAACTCCCTCATTTAGAGAGAAAATGCTAATGGGATTAGTGCGATGAGACAAGAAGCGAAACAAAACACAAGAGGCTATAAATTTACTTCAACAGACACGGATTTTGATTACCTGAAATGCTCGTTAACTAACAAAAATATGATAAACCTAACAGTTCATATGATAATTACAGAAATAATTTAATTCACTTATTAACATTTGTGCATCAACAGTTATAAATAAATTTAGGTCTGGATAGAACTGCTTGCTTTCTCCGTTTATCCTCCTCGTATGCATCACCTAAGAACTCAGGACTCAAAGGCAACAACTGGAGTGAGCCGTCTGTCCAGGAACAGGAGGACCCTGGATCACAGAGTATCCAGGATTGGCGATCAGCAGGATGCCGCGTATGAGATTGAAGAAAGGATGATATGAAATGAAAGATCAAACGGATGGAAGGAAGAAGTTATCAGTCCCTGCCAGGGACCTCTCCCTTATCATTTCTGTGACTCTGGGCAACACACTTTGACATCATTTTTACGGAAAATTCATTTCTAAACGTTTAAGTCATGTGAAATGAAATGTGTAGTGTTTAACGCCCGCTTTTACTACATACGACACTGATGATACATGAGATGAAGGTGGAGCACCGGTGGAATGAGATGGCGGGGGAAACTGGAAATCCCGGAGAAAACCCGCCCCAGCGCCGTGTTGTCCACCACAAATCTCACTTTTCGGTTGCCTGGGATCGAACCCAGGCCGCCTTGGTGGTTTAAGTCAACATAGGTCAAATGTTATCAGATATAATTACGTAGTTACAGTTTGTAATGACAAAATTCATTACATATCTGTAACTTGGTGGGATATTTTCTTGAAAAAATATCTTCTGAAGTTTGAAAGAAGAACATGTAAGCCTATATGAAAAACTGCTGGGCGCAGTTAACGCTTGGACAGCTTCAATCGTCTGATTGCCTGAGGCAAATCTCAAGAAAATACGGGCATATAATAGTTAGACCTAAGATCCATTAATTAACAGTACTATTAGAACGTAATTACAGGGCAGTGATTATATATTACGGCTAATAGGTTATGACGGTAATCGCTTTCAGTACACGATCAATGTCAAGAACGTTTAAAGATAATTATTTCTAACATCAATATCTTTGCAAACGGAAAAGACAGTTTTAGATATGGTGATGCAATTTTGAATGACATTTCGATAAATTTTATCTGTAGTTTTATTTTAATAGGATTATGTTTAGTAATTAGTCAACATACTGTTAGTGTTTATTTTTATTGTGACATTTCTTAAATAGCTTCGCCTCCTTTAGATAAGTGTTGAGAGGTTAATTAAAATAGTTTGTAAAAACCTTTAGGCCGTAAGAAGGAATGTGATATTAAAAATTCAAATTGATTTTCCGAATTCAAGCAAAAATTAATGGCATTATATAAAAAGAAAAGTATATTCTGTGGTCCCTACCCTTTGCTTAAGTGCTCTATCTAACCAAAATTAATTCCTTAAGTTCATGACGTATTTTATCTACAAGGATTAAGACATATTTAAAATATTTTCTGTATGTTTGACAATTTTCAGGTTTACTGATATATTTAAAATCATAGAACATCATATGGAGGCTTCTACATCTGATTTATATAAACTAAATGCACTAAATATTCTGGTATTAAAACTTAATAGTTAAAATGAAGTTTTAGCAAATGAAAAGTAATTTCTTAGAACAATGCTATCTTATATTAAAATGATTATTACAGTTACATGAGATTTATCTCAACCCTAGTTACTCCATACTATTTTAGGAATATCACGAGCAAAGACTTGATGACCGTTTTCAGCCCAACTCGTCAATTGTGTTAAAAAGAGTCTTTTAGGAACTAAGTTTTGATGGGACCTGCAAGTATGCAACATAAAATAATGAATTCAAAACCGTAAGAAGCAAGAGCCGAGATAGCAAACTTTATACATAATCTGCGTTAAATAATTTTATTGGCCTAACAATTCTGAAATATACTTTGTTGTTTCAAACGTCAAATCGTATTCCTAGCTTTGCTGAACAATCTCAACATATTTTGGGTGAAAGATGTAACAGTAGTTTCGAGTTATATTTAGAAAAGCTATCAAAAGTTTATAAATTTATAAAAAAATGATTATGTAAAATATTTAGTAATTTAAATAAATAAAAATATGTGTAATTTTGTGATTGGCCGTAGTAATAATTGTATGACGTAATGTGACGTGTAATAAAATCGGCCAATCACAAAATTAAGAGAGGAGTAACGATAGTTACGAAAAATCAATAATCTTAATATAGAGAGGTGTTTGTTATGGTGAGTGTGATGAATAGTGGAGCAAGATCAAGAACATTTATGTAATAGTTGGAACTGTTTAAAAATGACAAAGTAAGAATTTATCGGTATGTTGGAAGTGACTGGAAAAGGAAGTTCAAGTAAAATGTAATCTAAATAATAAATTAAATAGTTACAAAATTTTACTTCTCCGAAACTTTATTCCGAACCACGCCTGAAACCAAGATTCTCATGACTCTTATTTAATCAAGCACAATCATCAAGAAAAAAATCAAAATACAACGAATTATGACTGTTATATCTGGCTTCTTGACGTGGGTCTTCGAAAATTCAACGTGCATCCCATCTCAAACATAAAAATCCCGTACCAAATTGCGCCCGAACGTGTGGCTGATTAAGATGGAGAAAAATGAGCTACGAATAAAGAATTCCTGTCCCAAATTGCCCCCGAACGTGTGGCTGATTAAGATGGAGAAAAATTAGCTACGAATAAAGAATTCCTGTCCCAAATTGCCCCCGAACGTGTGGCTGATGAAGACGGAGACAAATTAACTACGAATAGAATCCTGTCCCAAAGCATGGATTTTATTCCATATAACACAATTACTAATGTAGCCTTATTATTGTCCCCCTTGGGTTAATAAACAAATTGTCTAAGAATTGGACCGTAGCGTCATGGTAGCGCGACTGCCTTAGCGCGGGGGATCCGGGTTCGAACCACGTATACCTGTGGGGACATTTTTCTCTGGTCCTGAATACAATCAGCCTCGTGATGCCGATTGAGTAAACAATGGATAGGCGGCGTGCCTAAAAGATCAAGCACTCGCCTTGCGATCGGCTAATTCGGCCAGTTAATCATTACCACTCTTTCCAGCATTGCTTGGTAGCCTTGCTGCGAATGGAGAATGCAGCGACCACATTGCGAAGGTACCCTTGTCTAGGGAAGACGCCCTATGGATTATTATCCACTTTAGATGTTTCACAGGTCCTACCTATTTCACACGCTGTCTCCCACCCAGAAACCCAAGATTTAGCAAATGGTCGTAAGAATTTTTGTAAGAGTATTAAAATCTATAAATTTAGCCTAGAAGATGTAGCCACCAGAGTGAAGAGGATGAAATAGCAATGGGCAGGACATGCGGTGAGAATGCGCCAAGACAGATGGGCATATGCCATAACAGTATGGGATGTGCGACAAGGGAGGAGAAGCAGAGGACGTCCGAGGCTACGATGGTCCCAAGAGTGGCTAGATGCAAAGTGGATTAGAAGGGCGAAAGACAGACATCAATGGAAGCAACTGGTAGCAGCCCTAAAGTGAAATTGACAGTGAAAATGAACAGTCATTTCTAGATGTAATGATACAGTATTACTTAAGAATTTAGAACAATAAGTATAAAGAACTGGTGCCCGCCTCAGTAGCGTAGATGGTAGTGTCTGCCTCACCTTCAAGAGGTCCCGAGTTCGAATTTCGGTCAGGGTGAGTTACCTGGATAAGGTTTTTTTCCGCGGTTCTCCCTTATCTTAAAAAGAAAAATGTCGGGTAACTCTAAGCTCCATGGACCCTGGGCCCATTTGAGCATCATTTCACCCATTCCATTCATCGTCCGATATGACTTAAAACGTTAAAGGACGTAAGTTACAAAAAGAAAAAATCTGGTATCTTTCAGGGATTTGTTCACCCTGTAAGAAACAGATATGCTGACCCCACCCGTGTGTGGGAGGCCATTGTTCTTAAGGGATGTTATGGGCTATTTATTTTATTTATAATCAAATCCAGAGATGAAAACCTTTTATGTAATTATTCTTATATAATGACTTATATTCACCTCTTTATATAGTTATCGCCAGCAAATTTGGATATGAAAATTCTTTGGAACTAGTGGAGGAGCCTATACAAGCAAGAGTTGTAAATATTATTTTGGGTCTCATGCCTCTCATCCTCATTCAGCAGCGGAAACAAGTCATTTAGGTCACTGAGGATACTCTGTTATTGCAAATAGCGGAAGTGGAGAGGAACGTTTTATACGCGTGCCTGTTTATTGTTAGTCGTAGCGATGGTGTAATATCTGGCATAGAGCCTTTACAGGTCTGCAGTGATATATGATAATAATATAACCTGGGGTGTAGCAGTGTTAGGAGTTCAACTCCCTGCACACACTAAGTTTACCTACTTACTGCTGCAGGGGAAGCAAGAGCCATGGTGTGAGGTGGATTGGAAGCATCACAAAACGGCAAGTGATCTCCGTTGCGTTTACTATTTGAAACGACCAGATGAGAAAAGTTTAGCGAAACTTATACGAAATTTGTTTCAGCTGGCTACTTAGTGTCATTTTATGAGAACTAAATCACTCACTTTACAAATAAGTAAAGCTTCTGTGTGGCATCTTTGAAGAAATGCACATATTTCTGACTCACTCAGAATATCCTTTCTAAAAGATGGGTTAGAGAAAGTCGTGGGAGGGCACGCAGACATTTTAAATTACCGTCGTTGTATAGGTCATTGTTCCAGCATTTTAAATCATCAAGGTCGGGCAATTTTCCTTAGAAGCTAAACGCTCCATTTCAGAAGATATGCAAAGGTCACACTGGAATGAACCTTAAGTGCATTCTCAGCAAAGTGCAGTTTGACTGCATAGCTGCACCCACATAAATATGAAAGAGTCAGAGAATTTATGCTGCACCTGGAACAGGCATCTGTCACATTACGTCAGCATAAAACACTCAAAGTGGAACTTGCTGCACAGAAAGAAAAATGATGGTATTTGCTGACGTAATGTCAATTGCCGAACACGATCACGCATAACACCGACTACAGCATTTCAAAATCACGTCGTAATCCGCAATTTAGATCTTCTTTGTTCTCTGGATGATAGATTTCCTAGAAAGAAGTCTCTGGGTGTGCATTCCTTATAATTTTGGAACTGTCAGCTCTGCAAAACGAAGAGGAATTTAAATGCTGTGTTTACTTCGTTTTTCTGAACATAAGCTGATCGGTATGTTCAAATGTTTGTCAGCCAATTCTGGGAAAGTTTAGGAGGAAAACAAATCATAATCAATCCTATAGTTACCGAACCATTAAGTTCCACGGTAATGTAACGGAGTTGCACTCAGAAGGTCCCTGTTCATTGCCCTTTGACCGCCCACTGTGACTTATAGTCTTATCTTATGATTTTCTTTCCCTCATTTTCCTTTAATTGACATTTTAGATATGCTACTAGGTTTCATGGCGTGTGGCGGTGTTGAACAGATGAGGCGGATGCTTATTTCAGGTAAATGGCATTTCCCTTGTAGTTTTACAGGTCGTTCATTCCCTTCTGGGCAGCACTAATGGTTGGGGAGGTTTGCTAGTAAGGAAATGTTTGTGATTTATGCACCTCTCTGTACAGATGTATATTTTAGACGTGGCGCATGACTTTGGTCGGATGTGCTCGAATGAAGTCATGCGGCCCGTCTCGGTAGCATGTCTGCCTCACGTTCAAGTTGTCCCGAGTTCGAATCTCGGTCAGGGTGAGTTACCTGATAAGGTTTTTCCAGGGGTTTCCAGGGGTTAAAGACGAATGTCGGGTAGATCTAAGCTGGACATATTTGAGCATCATTTCACCCATCTTCATCGTCCGATATGACTTAACGTTGGAGGACGTAAAATTACAACAAAAATAAATGACGTCATGAGAATCAATGGCAGAGGTAAGATCTCTGCTTTCGCCAACAGATTACTGATAAAGCTAGGGCGTTAGATGGCAGATTGCAACAGAAAATTTGCAAAAGGCGTGATGTTAGATGCTGATTAGTTTCTCACGACGGTAGAAGCCTCGGAGCTCTGGATCAATGAGCTTTACTTCTGGTCGTAGTCTCGGAGTAAAGGTATTTGATATTATTCTCTTAATTATTCTCTTTTAAATATTGTGGGATTTGTTTCAGAAAAAAGTAGTAAATTCTGCTACAGTTTTAAATAATGTAGATGCTGTCCTTTTACAAATAATTGTTGTTGCATTGAACTTTATATCTCCGCACATGCCACTAGTGCAACACAAAGTTTTCTGCACGATTGCAGAGCGAAACAAAAAAAAAAAAAAAAAACACGTCTATCACGACATTCCTTTCCAGAGCGACCCTCTGATTATTCTGGGTTCTCTCTGCACACGATGTTTCTAGAACAACTAAATTGCTTTTATTTTATTGATCCACGTCACCACATTACGTAATTGCATTATTGTAATTACCAATAGAAACAATATTATGCAACATTTTGCTCTTGTTGTATCATTCCGTGGCCTACACAATTTCACATTTCCTATTTCGTACAGATTATTTTTTCATAACAAATTCTTAAATATTCGAAAAACACGAAATAACCGTCACAATGTGACTAACCTGAAACCTCTTTTTCTTACAAATAAACAGGTAGACTTTACCATAAACTACTGCACAAAATTACGTCATACGCCACGTCTAAAGAGTATATCTGTACATGCGTCCGCGGTCTTAAAGACTACTTCACCTCAGCTCTCTTTCCTCGGAGGTGCTAGCTACAGTTTATCTCTCTTCAACCCTACATTGCTACATGTATCCCCTATAATTCCATAATTTAATGATTATCTAAGCAGTTTTAATGCAAAACTCCGTCAAATATTTACTTAGAGCTGAATAGAGGCAAGTATACTCCTATAAATTGACTGTAGACATTATTGTTGATGTTTTTTAATGCTTATTTGTCTACTATTGTACAGACTTGTAACATTTTAAATTGCATATCTGCTTACTTTCTCAGGAACGTACCCATAAAATAGAAGATAAGTTGCGTCTCAACCAAAGTTTCATCGAAATGTATGTTTTGAGGATCCGTTTTACAAGCCCATCATGCACGGCGTGTGTATACATCTGACTGTACGTAGCGTAACTGAAAAAGCGGAAGGTATAAACACAAGGAATTTTTTATTTAACTTCCGAATCTTCCAAAAATTTACCACGAATTTTTTAGGCACGTTTTCCATCCTAAACTATCTTTACACGCATCATTTTCTGAACTTTTTATTGAAATGCATATCCAATATATTAGCATGGCAATTAAAACGTATATCTGAATTATCATACTAAAAATCACTGACGAAAAAGATTTACAACGTTATAAACGTAGAAGATAGGTACAAAAAAACTTTTTATTATAGTAAAAATAATATATGGTGCTATAAACTTGCATAAATTATCATTGTCGTAGAAATTTAAGAGTTGAGGAACAGCAGCTGTTAAATAGAGTGTAGCGATTAAAACCATTATATCAAGATGTACCTGGAAATCAGTTGTTCAAGTTTAGTTGTTTAAGTTTAGTTGTTCAAGTTTAGTTGTTCAAGTTTAGTTGTTCAAGTTTAGTTGTTCAAGTTTAGTTGTTCAAGTTTAGTTGTTCAAGTTTAGTTGTTCAAGTTTAGTTGTTCAAGTTTAGTTGTTCAAGTTTCGGAGGGCTGCAGAAGGGAGGGAGGGAGAGATGCTGTGTAAGAGCGCTCAACTGCTGAGTCATCAGCGCCCTTAAAAACACAGTTGGCTTACACACACACACACACACACACACACACACACACACACACACACACACACACACACACACACACACACACACAACTAAATAAAAGTCTAAAACACTAAAAGACCATAAGACATATACGCAAGATAAAGCACTCACATAACCATCAGGCAAAGACTAAAGCCACCTTAAAACCAGAAAGCCAGAAAAAGTTAAAAAAGAAAAAAAAAGAGCCTAGAAAGTCCCAAGTGCTTCCGATGTGGCAAAGACCACAACGGAAGTTAAAACAATAAAAATGTTAAAAAGGTTAAAATATTGAAAGTCCTTCGGCCTAAATTCTAAAATTTACTTCTAAAACGAACGCTGAAACCTTGCCCACCGCCGCCTCATCATCCCCGAGGATCACCGCCAAGCTGGCCGGCAGCTGGAGAGACCTGCGGAGACGTTCTAGTCTAAAACAATCTACAAATATGTGTCATACCGACAGTTCCGAACCACACAGCGGGCAAACTGGAGCCGGGGTCCGATTCAATAAAAACCTGTGGGTAAAATAACAGTGGCCAATGAGCAACCGAGCCAGGGTTACTTCCTCCTGACGGGAAAAATGATATGAGGTCGCCCAAGGAATCGGGAGCTCCTTCACCGATCTCAGCTGGTTGCCACGCAGAGCAGACCACTCATCGCGCCAGCACGAGAGCGCCGCCCTACGCACAAGCCGAAAGTCTTCCATAGTGACCAAAGGGAGGGTAACACTAGGTGCTGTGGCTGCCACCTTAGCCGCCAAATCCGCCATTTCCTTCCCTTCCCGGCCCGCGTGACCAGGGACCCATGCGCACACCACGCTGACACCAGAGGCGTGCAAAACGTGGAGGGCATCATGGATACGCTGTACCAGAGTGTGGTGGTGGTACAGCTCACGAAGGCTCTGAAGGGTTGCAGAAATTCACGTAATCCATTTCTGACATTTAGCAAGTAAATTGCAGTTTTAGGAGTGAACAAAGTCACAGAATGCAAATTGTGCTTCAGATAAGAGTTAGTTGCTTTAACTTTGGACCTCAAGATGTGTTAGAAGCTAGCGAATATAATTCAGTGGTTAGAATTACGAGTGGTAAGTTTCAAAGATAGCTTAATTCTTTAACGTCAGGTGCAGATGACTGATTATTCTCACCCTACCAAAGCAATGACTGAAAGCAAGACCTCATACACCATTGAAGCAGCTAGCCGCACATTCATAGAATGTTGGACGTACGTCAAAGATTAGCTCAAACGTCACATCGGCTTCATTTATCTAAGAATAATGTATGAACTAATCATTTAGAATGCATGGTGTAATTTTTATAATGAATTAACAATAGGTGATACATAAAATGCTATTGAACAAAAGTTCTATATATTTGCTTAAGAGAGACAGTTTCTCCCCAGTCGTTCTATCATCATGTGATAGAAGTCGTTTCGGAGATATTCATTTTGCTTTTATTGTTCAATATGGTTTTGTGTCTTTCAGTTGTTTCTCACGGCCTTATGTATCTACAACAGAATCCTTTAACAAACTAATTTTCAATATCATACAGTCGGCTGTATCATACAGTTTTCATTAGATCTACAAAAATTTAAAAAAAAAAAAGAAGTCAGTTCTACTTAGTCATTTTAAAATTATGTTGATCTATCACTTTATTTAACTGATATTCTGACACCAAAGTGATCAGGGTTTATTATACTGCTCAGAAGAGAGTAGATTCAACCAAAGTTGACCTGCGAAATTGGTATATGGTACTCTCTGTTTCTATTCCCATTGGCTACCCACACTAACTTTGGTCTTTTCGGAGTAAGCCTAATACTGTGGTGCTTTGTCACCTGTTAACATGTTCCTGCCTTTAATTTCCTTTAATTCCCTGTCCTCATATTTCAGGTGTGCTTCTAGCGTCCGTAGCGTGAGGTGGTGGCGGATATTTGCCCCAAGAAAAGAGTATTTCCATGCACAGGGTTAACTCGTTGTAGGGTCATTCATGGATTTCTCTCGCAAGCTCTAGTAGTGAGTCGGGCCGTCGTGTTAGGAAATGTTAAGGACTTTCACGCGTCTGCGTAACCTGTTTGCCTACAGCCTGTAGCCTACTGTGTGGTCTTTCAATTTATCCCTTCCTCCTCGTATGCGCAAGGGGTCCTTCCTTTGTATACCATATATTATTTAACCCTAATTTAAGTATATTGTCACGGCAACAGGCATAAAAGTTTCGGCACAAATAAGAAAACAGTCGGCGGATACAATTTCATAGTAATAATGAGCCTTGCTAAGCAGTTAACGATAGTGCGGCTGTTGTAAACAAGCGCCGGGTGGCAGCAATAACTGAGGCAAAGGCCTCGCCGGCATAGATTAAGTTACGCTTCTAGAATGTGATAGAATATTCGGATTACGTCATTAGATGCTTTGTTTTCCAGAAACATAGTGATTGACAGAACAATCTCGTATTCACGAATTGAAGTATAAAAAGAAGCCATGATTAGTGATGAGTCAGTTGTGAAACAGTGTTGTGAAATGAGAGAGCTAAGGATATAATCTGCTGTCACTGTTTCTTATTGTGATCGACCTTGGTAGACTGATGGTGTATGTAACGTAATGCTGCTGTAATCTATAAGAGTATTTCTACGAAAATAAAGGAGATTTTTAATTTCTGCAACTCGGCCTTTTAATTCTATGAACCCACAAAGTCACAATATGTTTAAAAGCACCAACTTCGTTAGCCCATCGCTTTTGCTTTCATTCTTTTACCTTTAAAATGCACTAATGTCATATAAGATATACCCAAAGTGCTTGACTTTGAGTGCAATTGAACCTGGTCTTTGTGACTTGTAATAACTAGTGCACGTGGTTCTGCATGTTTTCCTACAATTATAATGACAAAATAAAACATAAAAATTCAATCTAAATGTGCTGTTATTAACAGCATAATCGTCCTGTTATTATAGCCCTTGCTTTGCAGTTGTATATTTGCTTTGTAACGACCCAAAGCAAATTAAAACAAACTTAGGGAACTGCTGAATTACCAATGCAAAATACTTTTCGTTCAGTTCATGCTTACCAGACTAATTTCACGCTTAATTTTATGATAAAAGGGGATCAGATACCTGTTGCCCTTGCACAACGTGGTCGTACATTATTTATTTGTTATTTTGTTTATTATGGACCAGCTAAAGCCACAGACTCTTTCCCTATATGGGTGTAAGCTTCGCGTATGCTGATGCTTCACTGCAAAGTGCATTCGTGAGTTTGCATTTCCGGCAAAAATCATACATTATGGAGCAGTCATTACACAATTTACTCGTATACTTAAGTCACTCAATAATTAGTTGCAACATTTGAGTTAACAACAAATAAAACATTTTTGGAGCAGTCACATTTTTGTAGTTCATAGAAGTAATCTCCTCTATCATGAACAACTGGGTTCCATACACGAGGGAGCCGACGGATGCCATCGACAGCTTCTTGTCCTAATATTCGAACACACTGCTCTACTGTTGCTGTAATTGCCTACCTGGTTCTAAAGAGAACTCCTCCAAGTAATAATTCCATTTTCGCAAAAATGTTCGAAATCAAATTGGCTCATATCTGGGGAGTATAGAGGATGCTCCAGAATTTCCCTGTTCCATCTGCGAAGTAAATTAACAACAGGGGCGGCGTGTGTGAGCAAGCACCAACACGTAACACAATGGGATGATAATTCAGGAGATTTGGACGAGATTACGACGCTCAGATGGTCGTAAATGGTGTTCCATAAAGTATAATATACACCATTCACACAGTTTTCTTGAAATACTGAATTATTGATAATGAATATGACTAAGTGGATCCTATTCTTGGCCATACCCTTTTAGTAGTGGTGAATCAATGTGCCGCCAGTCATTGACTGTCTCTCTAATTTTGGTTGGTAGCATGAAACCTAGGTTTCATCTTAAGTTATGATACGTCGAAAAAAACGCTATCCTTCACGTTCATAGCTTTCTAAGTGTAATCTTGCTGTTTCCATCCTCTGCCACATTGTTTTCTCTGTAAGATTGTGTGGAATCCATTGAGTGCAGACTTTGCTCATCTTTAATATTTTCTTAAGTATGTGGAGAATCGTACCAAGAGCAACTCCAGCTTACCTTGCTAGTTCAATACAACTCCAACAATGATGTTCTTCCAGCAGTGCTCTAACAGCATTCACATGCACATCATCACTTGCTGATTGCGATCTGCCAACTCCGCGTTTTGATGAACGTCTTCGCTTCCTCTACGAAATGCATTCGCCCACCTAGCCACGGCACGATATGGTAAAGTCTGTCTACCACAAGTTCCAATAATTCTGTATGGCATTGTCGAGCATTGATACCTCTCACAACCTGAATTTTAACTAAACACCTTTGTTCCTATTTACTAAACATATTTAGAGCACTAAAGATAACAGCCTACAATTGAACTTACTAAACGTGTTTTATTAAATAAAATTGTCTTCAAACTCACAGCAAAAAAAAGTTAAATGCTCTAATTTTTCATTTTTATCAGCTTATATTATTTTCTGCTGATAGCGCCAATGGTCTATCTTACAAAACTTTATATTTTATCTACTTATTGCTAGTTCCAGATAGAATATGCAAGATGCAGTAACCAAAGTAACTCGTTGCTGTAAAGTCGATGTCTTTTGTGTTACCAAAAACAGTAAAAAAGGAAAGGTTATTGAATAGAGTATAATTACTTTAAAATGAAAATCTATAGCAACTAATATCTCGGAAATACTAATTCTCCATAACATTATTTTAGTATCGGTGCTCTGACGAAATTTATATTTTTAGAGTAAACGTTTTGCCTTACCAGGTATTCAAATTTATCCAAATCATTCCTAAAACATAAAAATTAACATTTCATATGAAGTATAATTAAATATCTTAAATATGTTATTTTAATAGGAATCAATGGAAACATTTTAAGGAAATCATCATCATCATCATCATCATCATCATCATCATCATCATCATCATCATCACGCAGACCCTGAGAGAAAACTCTTGCTGGAAACTGAGGTTAGACTGGGCATTGCTTTAAATTTACATAACTTTACCGGAAAAGTGGTGACAAACGAAACATTTTTTAAGCCCAATTTGAATTATTTTATTATAAATTCGGGTATTCGTGCTTACAATACAGAGAATAAAAGTAAGTTATCCCCATAAACAAAGCTAATGTGTATGTATAATATGTAATATAACAAACATGCTTGGTTCAAAATACTGACTTTGAAATTCTAAATCGTTTAACGATGTTTAAGCTGTAAGCATCTCTGCTAGTAGTTTGCAAGTTGTCACTTTTGTTCCTGATGTGTTGGTAAACTTCATTACAATGACATAGCAGAATGCTAGCATCTCATGCTGGTTTTGTTATGAATATGCTGGCATATTCAGGAGTACAGTTAAACAATACACAGAGAACGTTTGTTTGAACATCAATTAAACAGAGAAAATGCCTCCAAACACACAATGTACCTTACTAGAGGACATTTGGATAACATATAAATACAGGAATTAAAGTTGAAATAATCTCACAAACACTAAAATCAATACAGTCACTTGTTTCTGGCTTCATGTCACGTACTTCTTGAACGGCATTTCTTCCTTGCAGTAATGATCAGGCTATGTCGATGGAATGTGGTTTCCATGTTAATTAGATCAGGTGCAAGGCAAGTCTTGTACTCACCTTGGGGCGCATCAACACAAAAATCAAGGACCATAACTTATCTATACAAAAATATGACATCATATCCGTTTTTCTGCAGGCAGTGTGTCCGTAGCTGTATGTTCCAGTTCGAGTTGTGATGGTCATAGAACTGGATTGGGACGCCTCAAGAGATTCTCCTAACCTATGGACAAGAATCTAAACGCACATCGAGGCCCTACATAAGAATTAGGGTTGTAAGCTACTCTTTATTTTTCTTATTGTTTACTCCTTTTATCCAATCTTTCAAACCTATTCTTTTTCTTTCTCCAAACATTCTCACTCTGTATCTTCCTCTCTCAATCCCACTCTTTCCCTCTTTGTGCAGAGAAACAGTCCTGCTGTTTCCGCACTAGAAAAATAAAACGAAAATGAGGGATGAAATCATAAAAGCTGTATTTTGTGTGTTTATGCCCTTTTTAAATTAATATTTACATGCTACTTTTCTGGTTTCCTATATTGCTTTTATGTACGAGGGCTGTTCAATAACTTTTAAGGTCATCATTTGTTGCACTAACATTCAATCTAATTCTATTCTGTTAGCTTAGTGTGAAGCAAACACGCCGTAGTAGTTTCATTGTTGGTACTCCTGGTTCGCACCTGTGAGAAGCAGGCAAGTTCAGACATATTCAGTATCGCCTACCTCTGTAATGGAGGTAACACGTGAGGGACAATATGCGGCTTTGAAATTCTGTTTTCATCTCAACGAATCTTCAGTTGAGGCCTAGACAATGTTAGAAGGCCTATTGAGAGATGTTCTTCCCTACAGCACAACTCGAAGGTGCTTTACAACGTTTAAAGAGGGGAGACAATTTCAAAGGAAAGTCGACCCGGTGCTCCAGTTATTGCTCTTAAGGAAGAAAACAACACTGCTGCTGCCTATGTGAGAGAGGATTGACGAATTACCATAAGATCACTTTCTGAAATACTGCACATTTTATTGGGTGCTACCCACACGTTGGTGGCAGAAACATTACACATGAGACGTATTTGTATGCGATCGGTTCCAAGACTATTGATTCCCGAAAAGTAGGGCAATCGCATGCAGGTCTGATGATGTTAAAGTTGATGTGCGAGGAAGATCCGGAGTTTCTTTCAAACGTAATCACTGCTGATGAAACTTGGCTACATTATTTTGATCCTGAAAGCAAACAGCAAAGCTCAGTGTAGCAATCTCCATCACCACCACCCCCTCCCCCAAAAGCAAAAGTGGTTGCTTCTGCTGGGAAAGTTATTGGACATCTCATTCTTTGATATTCATGGACTGGTTTATCAGCATGTTGTACCTGCACACAAATCAGTAACTGGACAATATTACAGGGATGTCCTGAAAACATTGCAAGTCCGTATCACGCGCAAATAACCACATTTCCGTGAGGCAGGCTGGTTGCTGCACCACAATAATGCGCGGCAGCAAATTGCCAATGTTGTTTCTGAATATCTTGCAAAAATCAACGTGAAGTGAATCCCTCACCCTCACTGTAGTCCAGATTTAGCTCCATGTGACTTTTTTCTATTCCCTAACTTGAAGAAACGCCTTCGTGGGAGGCATTATCCATCATCAGAAGCAATGGTGAAGATTGTAGAGGCAAATTTGAAGGATCTCTCAAAAAATGGTTTGCAGCATGTCTTTGAAGATTAGCAGAAACGCTGGGACAAGTGCATCACATTCAGGGGAGACTTCTTTGAGAAGGACCATCAAAATTATGAGGATGAGTAGAGGTATGTTGTCAAAATATTGTGATCATTTTTATTGAACAGCTCTCGTAATTCATGTTGACAGAAATGCCTTTACATCTGGCACCCACGCCAGTTTTGAATGAGACAATTTTTTATCAGTTTTAGTTGAAGTTCGACACTAGCAAATACTTAGCCTAAGGACGGAGGGGTCCAGAAAATATTTCCGGGTGGCTGAAAGGCATATTGTCAGTCCCTAAATCAGTACATCTCGTATTCCTTCGTTGTATGACATTTGCAACTCAAGATGCAAATGACTGCAACGCTCAATAACTAACAAAAGGGAGGAATAAGACAAATATTAAATGGAGTGCTAGAACAAGATCGTACTTGAATAGGTAGCCTCGAATAGGTGGTCTCATACGTAATGACGGTTTTTTAATTTGGGTACTTTGGAAAACTTATTGGGTTTCTTTGGTTTGGTAGTGATATTTACAGGATACCATAGCTAGTGCTACGTGCATGCGAGCATGTATCAGTCTTCAGTTGTTAATAAACAATCATGTAATGCAGATAAAATTTAGAGTCCTTCTAAAACAATACTTGAAACAGGGGTACAACGCTGCTGCCACAGTTCGAAAAATATGTGAAACGGTAGATGGAGGTGTCCTTGGCGTGTGGTACAATGATGGTTTCAACATTTTAACAAATGGAGACGAAAACACTAAAGATTCACCACGTTCTGGAAGACCTGAAGTATCGATTATGGAACATGCACACCAAGTTTTGCGAGAAAATCCGCAAAAAAGTACCCGTAGTCTTTCAGAAGAACTTGATGCATCAAAAGATAGCATACATCGACTTTTGGAAAATGATATAGAAACTGTAGATTGACACCTTCACAGTCTTAACGTCGAGCGCATATCTGTCGTCAGCTTATCCCTAATCCTATGGATGATAGATTTGTCAGGAGTATTGTCACTTGTGACAATGCTACTTGTAATTAAAAATAGGTATACGAGGGGGGACACAAAAGAAACCGAATTGTTGTCAAAAACTTTATTGATGAACCTTTTTACAAAGTTACTTCAGTCACCCTCAAAATACACTCCATTACATGCGATGCACTGGTCAAGTCTCTTTTCCCATATGTTGGAAGCATGTTGGATCTCTTTAAGTTTGATATTGTCCAGTGCCCTTTGCGAAGCTGTTTTTACCGCATGCCAAATAGTGGGTCACTCGTAAGGCCGTGTGTGCTGGAGCGTTGTCGTGATGCAGAAACCAGCCACCTGATCGCCAAAGTGCCGAGCGTTTCCTCCTCACATCTTCTCGCAGACGCCAGTAAAGGTGCTGGTTAACAGTCTGGCCAGGGGGTACGAATTCCCGATGCACAATTCCACGAACATCAAAAAAGACAATGATCAGCGTCTTAACATTTGACTTCACTTGCCTTGCTATTTTTGGTCTGGGAGAGTTGGGAGTCCTCCACTGGCTTGACGCTTGCTTGCTTTCTGGGTCACACCCGCAACACCAACTCTCATCGCCTGTAATAACTTTGTTCAAGAAGTTTGGATCACGTGCAATCTCTGTTTTCAAGTTCTCACACACATTCATGCGGATGGTTTTGTGAGAAGGCGCGGAACAAATTTAGCAGCAACACGCCTCATGTGCAAATCCTCCCTCAAAATCCGCTGGCACGAGCTCCAACTGATTCCTGTCGCTGCTGAAATTTGGTCGATCATTTGGTGACGACCCTCGTTGATCTTTTGGCAGACCTTTTCAATGTTCTCCTCATTTCGCGATGTTGAAGAGCGTCCAGAACGAGCTTGGTGTTCAACACAAATCTCACCACGTTTAAAGCGCCCAAACCACTCGAAAACCAGTGTGCGTCTCATAGAGTCCTCCCGGAAAGCTTCCTGAAGCATTTGGTGTGTCTCCGTTGCAGTTTTTTAAAGCAGGAAACAAAATTTCACACATTCTCTTTGTTGTTTTGAAGTTGCCATAACGACTTCGCAGAGGTAACCGGCCAACAGTCAGAGAAACACAATACCACAATTGCACGTTCAGCTCTACACTGACGCCTTCTGTGCAGCTGTTGCATGAAGGTCTCTACTACCTCCATCTAGCGTGAGAACCCTGCACTACGTCTACGAGTGGCAACGCCCTCGGAGCCCAGTTTCTTTTGGGTCCCCCCTCGTATTACCAAACCTTAGATACCTCTAAACAGTGGCTTGATTCCCGTCAACCTGCTAAATTCTTTATTAAAGGAATCGGTTCATTCCCAAAGTAATGTGTGTCTGTTGGAATTTTGAAGGTGTGATACACAGAGACTTTGTTCCAAAACGGGCGAACGATGGATGCACATCTTTATTCTTTAACAACAGGAAAGAGTTCATGGAATTTTGAGACAGAGATACGCTGCATTAATTAATCGAAATGGAGTGCTATTGCAACATAGAAATGCAACACCCCATACTTCACGAACAACCATGAAAAAAATTCAGGAATTGGGAGGAATGGAACGGCATACAGCCCTGATCTCATCAATTTATGTATGGCCCCTTTTTTACGTAGAAGAAACTTTGACTACATTGAAGTAATGCAAGTGGGTGTCACCGAATTCTTCGCATAAAAGACCAGAGACTTACCATCGAGGGTTAATAATATGGTTCAGCGATACATCAGTACTATAGAATGTTAAGATTTATAGGAAATTAATTGTTCTTTCACACTAGCCGTGTGTAGGACGCACTATGAAAGGGCAGAGCCAGACTGAAAACTTCAATGCCATAGTCGGGATTTGAACCATGGATCTTCTGGTCTCCGCCCAGCCGCTCTAAGCCATTGAAGTACTATGGCCAACGTACCAACATGACAATAATTCTCCAACTGACTCGTGTTTTTTCCGGTAAACCACTAGGAGTTCTCATAAACACATGAGACAACTACAGTTGTCTCATGCGTTTATGAGCACTCCTAGTGGTTTACTGGTAAAAACGTGAGTCAGTTGGAGAATTTAATGTCATTTTGGCACGTTGGCCATAATAGCACAATGGTTTAGAGCGGCTGGACGGAGACCACAAGATCCGTGGTTCGAATCCCGGCCTTGAGGTTCAATTTTTCATTCTGGCCCTACCCTTTCATAATTATCTATACTCTGAATATTAGTTAATAGCTTCTCAAAAGAATTCTCATCTTTTTTCCTTAAAAGCGACATTATAGTATCTCTATTTCCGAACAGTTGAATGTAACATTGCTTTAGCACAGGCTCAGTGTCTTTTATATTCTATTTACATTTAATAGACATGTTTTAATATTATTAGTATGAGCTCAAAATGTCGGTAACCACTTGTGACCTTTCTTTCCACTGTGGCCAGTTCCACTGGCGTTTTACTTTACCTAAAACACTAACCTACTTTCTTACTCACTTTACATATTACAAAGAGTATAGCATATTTACTGATTTCTGATACAAATACTTTTCTAATCATGTCTGTCCTTTTTAATTCAAATATAGTATTATTTGCTGCATATCTTCATTTCCACATTAGTGACAACAACCATGCATTACTGACCGTGCAATACACTTTCATTCCTCTACCTATAAAAGTTTCCCTTTCCCAAGACATGGTTTTCTATGCACAGAAAATCGAAGTCCTTATCCCCTATTACATAAAAACTAAAATGGCCGCCTCTTTATCGTGATGGGGTCATTTCTGCCTCATACTCAAGAGGTACCGACTTCGTATCTAAGTCAGGGTGATTTATCAGAATAAAGTGGGATTTTCCCTTATCCTGAAAGATGGATGTCGGTTAACTTTAAGTTCTTTGAACCCTGCGCTCATTTGAACATCTTTTCACCTGTTTCATTCGTAGTGCAATGTGACCTACGTTGGAGGACTTTAAATAATATAGTATTTTTATGTCTTCAGGTCTTTTCAAATTAGCATTTCAGAACACCATTGGGTTATTTGAGGTTCCCCTTTAGGTATACTCTACATCATTACCTTCCAAATTCATTCTAAGAATCACTGCGCCACTCTGCATTTAATTATTTATTTTCTTCCATCATTATGCCCTTTTCCCTAATGTTTTCTGCAGACTTTACGTGCTTTATAGGTTTGATAAGTGCATGAGTAATAGTCAACAACCTGGACTTTAGTTTTTAATTTGATGGTTCTTATATCTCCTGCTATTAGCTTTGGCTTGGCATGCACGTGCACTTGTTCGGGCCGATGGGAGGGAGGGGAGTTGACGCAGAAGTTGAGGGTACCTCGGGAATAATCGACTTCTTTGAGGTAGTGATATCTTGGCTATGTCCGATCAGATTTCGTCATATCTTGAGGGGCCAAAGAGCAAGCTGGGTGGCCGAAATTATTGTGAGGTTAGTCCTCGAGAAAGTTGTGTGAGATGGGTGGTCCTAGATGTATAATCTCGGTACCCGTATGGCAAAGAAGGAAAGACAAATTGGTGATGAGTGTCAAGGTGTTAGAATTTATTGCACTTGTTCTTGTGCCATACCAGCACGACCAGAGAACATCTTAGCAGCATTCCTCCGTCTTGGCTAAATAACGACTACCTAAAGTGTAATGTGAATTTGTCTCTTTGCGATACTTGTGTAAAATCATTCATTTCAAGCCCTCTCGATGTGAAAATTTAAATGTAAGAAATTTGGTGAGGAACGCATTAAATGGTATTTTTAAATTTAAACGTTTAAGATAAATTTAGAGACTAGAGCCTGAACATGATTTTATATCAATTATTACATATCAGTCTATGTACAAAAGCTAGAGCAAGTCTTACATTCAACTCGGTATTTCCTGGTAATAAACCTTGTAACCCTTTGAACACCCCACAAAAATTGATAGATATAAGTATATTTGCAAACTGCTTAATTCAAAACTAAGTGTCTGGCAATATGAAATTGGGTATTTAGCTTTACTGTGTTCCCAGGATGCAACATTAAGATTTTAAAGATAATCACAATTTTCGACAGTTTAATTTTTTCTTCAAAATTAGCTATAACGGTTTTTATTAAAGCAGCAACATATGCTCATGGCATTGTATGACTAGCAAAATGTAGGTACACTTGAATTTTCTCTTAACAGCCTGTGAACACCCTTCAGTCAGTATTAATTTTGCATGATTCTGTATAAATTGGAAACCACGAAACATTAAAACATTTTCCGCAGAATAAACAAAGCGCGCTGAAATATATAATGTATATTAAATAACTTGTAATACATATAACTGGTGGTTATTTGATAGAGCTCATATCAAAGTTTACTAATAAGGACAAACTGATGTTTGACTTTGTGATAGATGTTTCTTTTAAACTTTTGTCTATCTCCCCTGAATGCGATGCACTTATCCCAGCGTTTCTGCCAGTCTTCAAAGACATGCTGGAAAACATTTTTCGAGAGATCCTTCAAAATCGTCTCCGCAGCCTTCACCACTGCTTCTGATGATGGATAAGGTCTCCCACGAAGGCGTTTCTTCAAGTTAGGCAATAGAAAAAAGACACATAGGGCTAAATCCGGACTATAGGGAGGGTGAGGGACGCACTTCACGTTGATTTTTGCAATATATTTAGCAACAACATTGGCAATATGTGGCCGCACATTATCCTGGTGCAGCATCCAGCCTGCTTCACGGAATGTGGTCTTTTGCGCCTGATATGAACTTGCAATGTTTTCAGGACATCATTGTAGTATTATCTAGTTACTGATGTGTGTGCAGGTACATGCTGGTAAACCATTCCATGAATATCAAAGAATGAGATGACTATAACTTTCCCAGCTCAAGCAACCACTTTTGCTTTTTGGGGGTTGTTGATGAAGGAGATTTCCACACTGGTGTACCCAGCAGTGATTAAGTTTGAAAGAAACTCCGGATCTTCCTCTAACACCAACTTTAACTGCATGCAGACCTGCATACGAATGTCCTTTTGTTCGGGAATCAACAGTCTTGGAACCCATCGCACACAAACACGTCTCATGTGAAATGTTTGTCACCAACGTGTGTTTGGTACCCAATGAAATGTTCAGTATTTCAGAAAGGGATCTTAAGGTAATTAGTTGATCCTCTCTCACAATGGCAGCAGCAGTGTTGATGTTTTCTTCCGTAAGAGCAGTAACTGGAGCACCGGATCTGCCTTCCTTTGAAATTGATTATCTCCCTTCTTCTAACATTGTAAACCACCTTCGAGCTGTGTTGTAGGAAAGAAAAGACTCTCCATTTTTTGTGTAGTTTACGTCCTCCAACATTAAGTCATATCGGACGGTGAAATGATGCTCAATGGGTCCGGAGTCCATGGAGCTTAGAGTTACCTAACATTTGTCTTTCAGGATAAGGGAAAACCCTGGACAAAACCTTATCCAGGTAACTCACCCTGACCGTGATTCGAACTCGGGACCTCTTGAGAGTGAGGCAGACAGGCTCCATCTATGCTACCGAGGCGGGAGACTCTCCATAGGCTTCCTGTAACATTGTATAGGCCTCAACTGAAGTTTTGTTGCGACGAAAGCAGAATTTCAAAGCCGCATATTGTTCCTCGCACTTTACCTCCATTGCAGCGGTAGACGATACTGAGCATGTCTGAATTTGCCTGCTTCTCACAAGCGGGAATCAGCTGTATCAACAATGAAACTGCTACGGCGTGTTTGGTTTACATTAAGCTAATAGAATATAATAAGATTGACTTTTAATGCGAAAAATTATGACCGTAAAAAAATTATGATCATTCTTTATTGAAAAGCACTCGTAGGTTTTGCTTGGAACAAGTATTGGCCAATTTGTCCGGCACATAACCCACCACGAAAACTAAAAGTACGTCTGAAAGACGAAAACTAAATGGAATGAAAAATGAATGAGGAAAAGGAATCTTGGTGAACAAGAAGCCGCTATTCCAGGAAACACCACGAAAAAGCCAATGTGAAAGTGAGGGTAGAGGGAATCAAAGAACCTCATTACCAGCTCACTCCGTGCTAAACATATTACTTTAAACTTATGTTTTGTTGTCCGGTATTGTAATATACTCTGCCTTTTGGGAATACTATCCTTGTTAAACAGCGTGTGTTTGCCCTCCAGCTTAATGCCTTCTATTCGTGGCACGTCATGTGCTCTGTGCAGCATAAGATGGCAGGGATTTGCTTATAGGCGACTTAACAATGCTGCCTTTCCAGTAGCTGTACCCACAGAGAAAATGCTCGGGGTTGCCTGAGCAGGTTCTTATGATGATTACGCTTTTAGCAGCTAGAATGAGTAATAAAAGGGAATAGGACGAGCACGGAAAGAGTACATCTTTCTTCTTATCGCCTCCCCTCTCTCTCCAGTTTGCCGACATCTCGTAAACGTCAGGTACCTATAGATATCATGCTCAAAACAAACAAAACAAATCATACATTTATGAATCCCAGAACAAGTTTGGTTACGGGATATAAAAGTGCGGCATCGTAAATTGAAACAGAAAAAGAAATAATTTCAATATAAGTGACACATAAGTAGCAGAGTCTCTAATTGTTACACATGTAGAAATTATTACCTGAAAGTCATTCTGAGAAATAGTTTTTTCTCTGAGCTGCATTATTAACTTGGATCACGCCATGGGAGTGTTTCAAGACATGAAAGAGTGTAATCCTCGTATTTCCTTCCATATCATATCGTGTGAGCCGCGAACGAGTAATCATCGTTTACAATGAAAGCGTCTTATATGAATTAAGTAGAAACTATTGCATTTTTCCTTAAAATGTTATACTTTTCAAAAGCTGTAACTAAATAGAATAATATTTGCTTAAACGCAGAAAACCAAAAGTCCTAGTTAAGTATTCGCATATAATATTTTCAACATTCACTATCATTACGTTCAACATTTTACTGTAACTGATTCAAACGATACAATGCTTGATTTGATATGTTCTTCTTGCCATTTATACGACGGCTGTTCAATAAAGAATGATCATAATTTTTTATGACAACGTACTATTCCTCATAATTTTGATGGTCCTTCTCAAAATAGTCTCCCTTGAATGCGATGCACTTGTTCCAGCGTTTCTCTCAGTCTTCAAAACATGCTGGAAACCATTTTTAGAGAGATCCTTCAAAATCGCCTCCGCAGCCTCAACCACTGCTTCTGATGATGGATAATACCTCCCACGAAGGTGTTTCTTCAAGTTAGGGGATAGAAAAATGTCACATGGAGCTAAATCTGGACTATAGGGAAGGTGAGGGATGCACTTCACGTTTATTTTTGCAAGATATTCAGCAACAAAATTGGCAATATGCAGCCGCGCATTATCGTGGTGCAGCGCCCAGTCTGCTTCACGAAAATGTGGTCTTTTGCGCCTGATATGGACTTGCAATATTTTCAGGATATCCCTGTAGTATTGTCCAGTTACTGATGTGTGTGCAGGTACAACATGCTGATAAACCATTCCATGCATATAAAAGAATGAGATGACCATAACTTTCCAAGCAGGAGCAACCACTTTTGATTTTGGGAGTTGGTGATGAAGGAGATTTCCACACTGAGCTTTACTGTTTGCTCTGGGGATCAAAATGATGTAGCCAAGTTTTATCAGCAGCGATTACTTTTGAAAGAAACTCCGGATCTTCCTCTAACATCAACAGACCTGCATGCGAATGTCCTTTTGTTCGGAAGTCAACAGTCTTGGAGACCATCGCGCACAAACACGTCTTATGTATAATGTTTCTGTCACCAACGTGTGGGTGGCACCCAATGAAATTCGTCGATCCTCTCTCACAATGACAGCAGCATTGTTGATGTTTTCTTCCGTAAGAGCAAAAACTGGAGCACTAGGTCCATCTTCCTTTGAAATTGATTGTCTCCCCTCTTTAAACATTTTAAACCACCTTCGAGCTGTGCTGTAGGGAAGAACAGACTCTCCATAGGCCTCCTGTAACATTGTATAGGCCGTAACTGAAGATTTGTTGAGACGAAAACAGAATTTCAAAGCCACATATTGTTCCTCGCGTGTTACCTCCATTGCAGTGGTAGGCGATTCTGAACATGTCTGAACTTGCCTGGTTCTCACAGGCGGGAACCAGGAGTACCAATAATGAAACTACTACGGCGTGTTTGTTTCACATTAAACTAACATAATATAATAAGATTGAATTTTAGTGCGCAAAATTATGACCGTAAAAGAATTATGATCATTCTTAAATCAACAGCCCTCGTATGTAAGTTTATACAGGGTGTTAATGAACTACACAGAAATATTTCCAGAGTAAGTGGAGATATCTTAAACAAGTAATTTAAGGTAGGAGACTTATTATTATCGAGAATTAGTGAGATTTCACCGCACGTGTGTTTTGAGAATATCTGAATACCCCTTGTATTAGTTTCGATTTATATTTAGAAAGGGTTTGAAAAATTTATAAATTTATAAAAGAAAAACAAACAAATTTGTGTAAAAATATATGTAATTTTGTGATTGGCCGTAGTAATAATTGTATTACTTAATGTAGTGACGTAGTAGTAAACCGAACAATCATATAAAAGTAATATATGGGTAGCGATAGTAAAGAAGGATTAAATGATCTTAGAGTAGAAACCAAAAGAAAATTCGTTTGTCTCTCTGGAACACCGAAGAGATCAGATGCTTTTTAAATTGCTCGAAAATATTTAAATGTTAGTTCAAGTTGAAGTATTAGATTGATTCCGATCACTGTATAAAGTTTTGTGATAAGAATTGTAATGGATTGGTATTAAAAGAAATAAACAAAAGATTTATTTCTTATAGAAATTCAAATTAAAAGTCTTAATGGTTTCTTCACTCGTTACCACACTTGTAACTTAGAGAGGCATAATTAAGGACTTTACTGATAACCGGGGAACATCATCTTCATCAAGTCATAATATTTTGAACGAGGGTAAGATCGACGAAGTAAGACGGGAAATACCAGCACGAATATTTCTATATATGCTGCCGCAACTTTGGGACATCGAAACCCACAACAACGGAGGAATCTGCTACGTAACACCAAGGGGTTGGCTCAGGCCGTTTCGTCTGTAGCTCACATTCGGGAGGCACGTGTTCGATGCCCTTTGCCGATCTATTTGATCCATGGACTTTTTCTGGGGGTTTCCCTGGTCGCTAGGCGAATTCTAAGTAGGTTAATTACATCCTCCGAATTTCCTGTCCCTCCTTCTCATCTCCATTATCATTTGATATCATCTCTCATCTGGTGGTCTCTTTCAGGGTAGAAGTGTCGGCGGGTGTCTCCCCAGTGCATGGCAGGATGATGTGCTCTAATGAAAATTACTTCCTCCTCCGGTAGGTCAGTTGCCAGCCTCAGCTCCTCTGCTGGGACCACTTCGTGACCGCCAGCCAGGGACCATTGGGGCTCCGATCGCCTGCCTGGGACCATTAGGGCTCAGCTACTGGGCTCGTTGCCGTCCCACTGCAGGGGAGCAGGTGCGTTGTCCTGGCCTGTCGGGGGTGGTCTCTAACAAAGTAAACTGTAGGGACCCTGCCCTTTGTACTGTCGTGAGTCCTTGGGTCGGCCGCCCTCTGTCTCCTTCGCCTCATCCTTCCTCCCGGGGGTGTCCCACTTGTTGGCATAGGAACAATGGGACCAGCATGGTGGCCTACGTACTGTCCTCCACAGGAGAGTAGATCTCCGAGGCCTGAGACGCAGGGGGGGCAAGGTTCCCACAACCTCCCTGGACAGGTTTATGACACCCCATGTCAGTTCAGTTACAACCATTCAAAAACATTCTTACGGCTTCTACTTTTGTGAACGAATCTTCTCGGTTTTAGTGTACAGAGTGAACAGGGCGCATGTTTATTAACGGTTCTGCTCCATGTGTAGCAGGCGTTCTCTGTCACTCACATTCGCTGCCCTTGTCCCACTGTGTAGGACAGCACATTCCTTTCAGGGACTTTCTTTGCGTTGCTGGACAGTACCGAATACTCTCCATAATGAAATCCCAGTCCCTTAAATAACAGATGTACAGAAAAATGTATATTACTCAGAGAGCGCGCACGTGTTTGTGTGGGTGGGGGGGGGGGAGGCCGTACACGCCTGTACATCGGAACAACATTAACCAAAAAGTTGATTACATACCAAGTTCGTTATTTGACTTCAGCGTCTCCAAGGAAGCAAAATATACATTTAATATTTTCCCTCATTCTGAACTAAGAAGATACAGCATACAAGAGGTTACTAAACTAAAACTTCGACATTTTTCCACCATTATAGGACAAATCAATAAATAATATTCGTGTTAGGTTCAATTTACAAGCAGCAACACCTCAACAAATACACGTTTCGTTCCTATCCTATTGCGAAGCATAGTTACTACTGTTTCTACACTGGTGCCCTGGTTTTATATTGGCAGGTATTCCGAACATTGACCAAAATGCACACTGATTATAACATTTATTATATACTGTTATATTTATAATTACATTAATTTTCTATATGAGATTCACTAGTAGTTGTGAGGTTTGATTGTTATGCCTACTAATTGGCAATGAGAATTTGTAACAATATTTTATATTTGCTTCGTCTTGTTTTAATGGCCATAAACATCGCCCGCCGTTAGCTAGGTCCTACGCAATATGTTCAGTATGTAGTCAAACCTTCAGCCGAACAACGTATAGCAAACCACCCTGTAAACCCATCAACTATATATTCGTCAACTTCATTATATTCTACAGCATGGGGAGACAATACTGACTGGAGCCAGCTCAAGCTTCATGGGGGTTCATTAGAAGTTGCAAGTCATCCAAGAAACGAAAAGTACTAGAAGAAATCTCATCAGACAACATGAGGAAACGGTTTGGAACAGCATTCATCGCAAAGGGGTAATAACATTTTCTAATATGAGCAGTAAATATTGTACTCTTGGCCACGAAATATTAGTTAATGTTTCAGTTATCGAGGTTCATAGTGAGAGAAAAATTCAAGCACTTCCACAAATTATTACTGCACTACATAAAGCCCCGTTATGTTAAAACTTCGGTTAATTTGATGATTAATGAATTGAACTGAATTTAGAATACTTATTAAAGCTAAATTAGAAAAAAAAACGTATTACGTCATTCAACTACAAATATTCTCTATGAAGATTATTTGTTACATAATTTTATTTTTATTACATAATAGTAGACAATTCACCGAGATGAATAAATGGTCCGACTCACTTAGACCCAGCTTCTCATCTATCTATATTTAACGTTTAAGCAGTTCCTTTAAAATGAAAGGTGGCAAAGAAACACATGCAGTGATTACAATATGCTGGAAAAGCAAATAAACCCACATTTATTATTAGATCTTACCTTTGTAGCTGACTAGAAACTTGAATTGTTTTTCCTAATATTTGTGTAAGTTTGTGTGTATATCATTTGTTTGTTTCTGTTAAAGGAAGATGATCTGGGCGGAAGAAAATAAAATATTTAAATTACACAATTTAAGAAAGTGTGGCAAAATCATGTTAAAGCTTAGCTACGAGGGTTATTGGTAAAGTAAGGTCCGATTCGCCGTAACTCATAGAATTTTGCGTGAACATTGAAATGCGCATGCGGACCAACTCCCGGCATGCCTTGCGCATAAACTATACGATTCGCATTGGTAGAGATGTAGTGTGCTGTTAACAGTGACAGTTAAAAATGTTTCAAACAAATGAGCTGCCCGCCGACTTTGAAATACGGTCTGTGATTTGAGCTTTGACGGCAAGGAACATTTCAGCAGCTGACATTCATAGACAGATCAGTGAAGTGTACGGGCCCATTACGATGAGTTACAGCAAAGTGCGTAAGTGGGTTCGAGCTTTCATAGGCAGACGCCACAATGTCCATAATGAACCTCGATCAGCCTGGCCATGAGAGATCACAGAAGATTTGGTCAATGCCGTGGATGAAAGGTCCGTGAAAACCGTCAATTCACAATTTTCACTTTAGAAATGGAATTTCCGGATGTGGGTAGAACATTTCTGTACAAAATTGTCTCTGAAAATTTGCAATTTCGCAAATTGTGTTCATGTTGGGTTCCAAAGCTGCTTACTGAGGAACACAAAATGACAAGAATGGCTTGTCCACTGAACTTTTTGAGCCGAAATCATGAGGAAGGAGATCAACTATTGGAATACATTGTCATTGGGGACGAGACGTGGCTTTCTCACATGACTTCTGAGTCAAAACTTCAATCGATGGAATGGCGCCACACATCATCAGTCAAGGTCAAGGCCAAGCAGACAATCTCAACACGGGAAGTGATGGCATCCGTGTTTTGGGATAGACATGGCGTGTTGCTAGTCGAGTTTATAAAACGAGGGACAACCATCATGCGTTGCTCTGACTAACCTCCAACGTGCAATACAGAATAAGCGACGTGGCCTTCTGACGTCTAGAGGTCTGGAATGTTGTTGCAGCATGACAATGCCAGACCACATTCTGCCAGACGAACCAAGATCTCATCTGCTCTTTTGGATGGGAACAGATTGACCCACACACTGTATAGTCCAGATCTGGCGCCAAGCGATTTTCACTTGTTCCGCTACCTAAAGGAGTTTCTCGGTGGCAAGCGCTTCCGCACAGATAACGAGGTGAAAGAAGCAGTTGACAGGCGACAGAGTGTATGACGTTGACATATTGAAGCTTGTAGTACGTTATGACAAATGTTTAAACAAATATGGCAACTATGTAGAAAAATAGAGAAAGATATAAGGAATTTTTTGTGCAAATATCTATGATGGTTTAATTTATAAAAAATAACGGACCTTACTTTACGAATAACCCTCGTATAAACGTAAATATAAGTCAATATGAAACATTCAATTCCACTGCCCGAATTTGAACCACAAATCTCCTGGTTTCCATCCAGTCGCTCTTATCCATTGAGCTACCTTGACCAACTTGCCGTCATCACATTAAATTTTCCAATTGACTCATATTTCCCCGGTAAACCACTAGGGGCTCTCGCATTCGAGACACACCGCCTTTAGCCACTTACTATCGTAAGTACTTGAGTACTTGATATGTGTGCTCTGAAGAAGTATCTCAGAATTAACCAGGTTGTTTTTTTGTTTACAATCCATAGCTATAACTATAAAAAGGCAGCTTAAACATTCATAGCCTTTTTATGCAAAATCTATTAATCTTACCAAAATGTATAAATCAGATTAATATATCAGGACTACTGAATTTTGTTTCCAGAAACTCTGTATTCCAAACAAGGTGAAGACGGATTACATACCGAGAAGGTATGTAGTTGAGAAAGGTCTGAAATGTTAAATGGTCTATTTTAAGGGAGTTTAAAGCATTTATCATTCAGGTGTAGAGGTTGATTGCGCAGTAAATTACGTTTTGTGTTAATTGTTCCTGATGACAGATAAACTAATGTAACTATTGATTTAGGTTGAAATAATAGCTTACATTATGCCATTTTTAATGAATTGTGAGCCTCTGATGTAGTAAAACATGTTTAAAATTATAATTAAAGGAAGCCAAACAATAAGCCTATTTTATATTTAACAGATGGGTTGTGTTGATCAGAAAAATTTACTGTGGGATAAGTCTAATGAACATGTTTATATTAAATGTGTCTAGTAACACTACAAATTCACAAACCAAGGAAAGAGATACCTATAATTCAACAGTCTTATAAATAAGGCACATTAAGAGAAACTCCAGTAACACACACCAAAATAATACAGCCGAAATAAACACTGGAACAGATATAGTTTACTTTTAATTTGTTGCATCAACAGCTGCTATTATATCACCGCAATTTGTCTACAAGGTCGGCTGACCTCACGGCACAGGAACGAGATCTACTGGCCACCAGCAGTCTCTGGCACAACGAAGAATCCGGATGTATGTCCATCCGAGGCAAATTCCCATTGAATGCAAAGTGATTGGACACTCCCTCGGTGTTGTCGGCTGCGGGATTCAAACTCGGTAGGTAAATGTTTTATCTGGCGATGTTGACATCTTTTGATGCTATCAATAAACTTGCCCAGATGTTAATGTCTTCGAGTAACCTGATTATGGGGCTGAAATATAACAGTGGTAGAGTAATATGAAATAATGAGCTTGTGTGCTTGCAATGAACAATTTATGAACTTCTGCACATAAAAATATTACTTTTTATGCACATTTCTACAAACTTTTTTCAGAAATGGATTTTTAGAATTTACCAATATAGTTAACTATTTTGGTTCTTAAAATGTATTAACCAAATGTTCCTAAATGCGTATCTCAGATGGCCAAAGCAAAGAAAATCGTTAGCCAGAGTCTTATTGCCCACTTATTGTGTAAAAGAGCAGGATGGAATGTCGTAAAATACATGATGTTTGGCAGCACTGTTCTGAAAATATTGTTCTACATTTACATTAACAAAACCCTTATGTGTGTATTCACGTTTCCCGTAGGGAAGGTATCCGTCCCCTTCAGCTGTCGTGTTGCGGGCGCTGCGGACCCTTAGCACTCATACATCTGACGTTACTACAGGAACCTGCGCCAAACATTCGAGCCCCTCCCGAAAAGGAAGTTGTTCGGATTGGGTTGGACTCGAAGGGCAGTGTGTTCTCGACACCCGCGAGAAGTCGGGTACCTCCGGCCAGGCCTGGGCCGCCCGGAGGGGGTAGAGGGTTGCCTCAGAAGTCCCGTGTACTAGCCTGCACAACAAGTAGAAGGTGTGCTATATCACTAGGCGACCCCACCGAGGTTTTCGGTAGTCTTCCCTGCGGGGTTGACGCGCGTAAGTGGCGTATCCACTTCCATCCCGTCTTGACGTATTTGTCGATGGGGGCACTTTTTAGGAAACCAGCTATTGTTCTATGGAAAGAGCCCCGGAATTTCCATCGCTCCCGGGTAGAAGGAGGCCAGGGTCTTCGGAGTTTTGGTTAGATCCTCTGCACATAACTGTGTATTCACGTTAATTTCTCTACTCAATCTTGTAAAAATATTCTTCTTTTTCTTCTTCTACAAACCAGGGACTTGGGTGACCAACAATATTCTTAAAACTCTGATTCCTCTGATTACTTCAAGTTAATCAAGGTATATAATTATGGAAATGGTCTTACTACACAGTTCCTTAAATTCACAACATCGTAGGAAAGCGCAGTACTGTCGCTGAGACACTGTGCCGCTACGGCAAGCCGCAGCCGGCGCGCGGGCGAGTGCTGAACGCTTGCCGAGAGAGAGAAAGCAACAAAAGTGAAAGAAACAGATGTTTGGATACTTCCGTCTTTGTCTCGCTGTGTTGCTAGCGATCGATTGCATTCTAGAATAATAACTGGAGGTATAAAAGCCCGCAAAGCGTTAGAGCGGTGTGAGTTGCTAGTTGAGTTGCATTTGTGCAGCGTGAGAGTTGTGTGAGGGTTATTGAACTGTAACGCAGCGAATTCTTTTGTTTGTTTACATGTGGCAGTGGAACGAGAAGACCTTGAAGATTGCTGTTTGTATTTCACGTCATATTACTGCTGCAACGGGTGTACAAAGCAATAAAGATGATTTTAAAATTCTACAAAGAAGACTTAATTCTACGAACCCGAAAGGTCACTGTTAAGTGATAGACATATCTGTTACGAGCTAGCCTATGTAATGACCTTGAAATTCCATTTTATTTCATGTTGTAGCCTTTGGTTTGTTTCCACTTTAATAGAGAGAAGTCAGGTGCAGTGAAAACTAATTTATATGTCTGGTGTTAATGTATTTGAATCCTGTACCACGTGATAAAACGCATTTCTATCCTTGAGGCAAGAATGATGCCTAATCCAGCAGCGTCTTCTTTCACTGGCAATACGATCAGAAGTGTTCCAGATAATGCCCAGGATATGCTAATCAGCTTCCAAAGTTTCCTAATAACCTTATCCTTTAGGTAATGATTCTTAGAGCCCCACTACTAGCTTCTAATATAATTTTGCCACTTCATTTCTACGTTACTGAAATTTGCTTCTTTCCTTGCTAAAATCTCTAAGAAATACTCTCACATAACCTAAGAATTTCAAGCTAGCCTGCCGTACCTAATCTGGCAACTTTGGATACCTTCACCACTCATTAACGTAACCTACTTATTACCGTACTTAGTGATCTTACCTCGAACCAAACTGTACTCATAACCTATTGTCAAATCTACAACCCCTTAACATTAAACATATATGCACAAAATATTCTTATTTGATTTTTATTATAAGTATTCATGTATTCAACTGATCCATAATTTCGAACCACAAAGAATACATATGACGATATCCCATTTATAAAAGCATAAATATTGAAAAATTCTAAAAAATAACAAGGTATATATTGGAAATGGTTCACTACACAAAAGCGCTTCGGACATAGATCATATACCTACTTAAAGCGATCTACATCGTGGAACTACTACTCAAGAAATGCCTGTACTGGACAAGACCTAAGCAACAACTGAACCAACAATTTCAGAGCGCTCTACCAATTCCTTGTTCCAGGTACCAGAATTAGGCATGTCCCTTCCTCACCAATCACTACTGTCTGCAGAGACTCAGCAACGGCCGAACCAATATTCCCGTCGTAGACATTTTCACCCATTCCAGGTCCCTCAAATATTTCCAAGATGACCACTCGACGAAAGACTAAATGAGGTCTCAGATTCCAACATCCTCTCCGAAGAAGAAAACACTGCAGGAAGCACAGAGACGGTGATTCCTAAACGGTTGCACAAAAATATTGGAACCAAAAGGAATAGCACCAAAAAGGCCGAAAAGAAAAATCGCAAGAAACGAAAAACCGGAAGTAAAATCAATTTGCCGGATAGCTCCAATGACGAAGATTCTATCAACTAATGAAATATTAAAATTATACTTAAGGTTGCCGAACAATTTTTCTTAAGTTAGCGGCATTACCCTACTCTCCCCTAACACTATATCCTAACTATCGCCATGCTCACACCTGTATTCGATTGACATCATCTCTGCTCTATGTGGGGCCTGTGCACCAAAAATATGCTGTAGAGTGGAACCATGACACCCAAAACTGAAGCCTGAAAATTGTCTCATGCGACCACTTGCAAGTAGCTACTGGACATCTCTCATGAGGTCTGCCGGCGCTCCTTACTTATTCCATGTATACCCCGCCGGTGTAAACAATCCCTCCCGTAAACTGTTGTGTTATTAAGCCTATACGTTCCTACTTATTCTGGAGTCATTTTCGGGTACTTACAGCTATACTCCGCACTCGATTATTGGCACACAGGCCACACATAGTGCAGAGATGATGTCACTAAACTCTCAAGTGAATACGGGTATAAGTATAGTGATAATTATCTTGCAAGGTTCGCTTAGGGTCATCAGATAAGCGGCAATGCTGTTAGCGCCACCTAGGTCACGGGTGTGGGGCACTCGACTAACGACTTTTCGATCGTGCAGGGACCGTCTTATGCATCGAAACAAGCACAAGAACAACTCTTTACTCCATTGTTTCTCAGATTACAATATTCAGGATTCTTTCATTACTTATATTTCAAAAAAAGATCTGAATATTCCTGTTGTGTTAGAATACAGGTATTGCCGTTCTTAAGAGGTTATCATTCAGATTTGCAACTGTTTTTAAGAAAGGGTAGGCATTTCCTCCAGCATATTACTTTGCAATTCTTATGATATTGGGGGATTATAAACTAGACTAAATAAAAACTGCAAGGCATGCAGTCTGGGGATCGATCGGGCCACATCTCTAACTTATCATTCTGTCACCAAAGAATTTCAATAATGGAAAGAAATCCCTTGTGTATGTACTGAAACCGTCTCTGTTGAAATGTGTCGTCCAATCGTACTTCATTTTTAAACTGAGGGAAAACTACTATATTGGGATCGGTAATGTGCTACATTAATAACACTGGGTAACAAATAAAATATTTTTGTATGTTTCGAGCACTTCATGAGGCAATTCCTACTAATTTTGGGTTGAGAAAAACAAATACGACAATGAAAAAAAAATCATTAGCTCTAGTTTCTATGATATACACAAGGTGGAAGTATTACATATTAACGGATTGAGAGAAAAGGATACATTTTAATTACATACATGATAACAATGAAATTCCATTTGATCTTTTTAACTGGTAATTACATGTTAAGAGTTATAAATTGCTGGAAAAATACTGCGCAGATAGTCGTGTCTGAAGAGAATCATCTGGTGGTCTATTGACTTTGTCGTCTTTTAGCTTACCTCTTGTGATGGAGTTCCGCAGAATGCCTATACAAAGGCCAACAGTAATCCGCAAGCATTACTTCATTCCAACAGCCCTGAAATCTTTGTTCCATAATAGAAATGTCTTGATGGAATCTCTCCCCATGTTCATCACTAACAGCTCCACAACTAGGAGGGAAAAAGTCTAGGTGGGAGTGAAGCCTAAAAATCCATGAGCAACACCCTTGAAGGTTTCCCAAGCTTTCTTTCCTTTTCCCTCCAAAATTTGGTCAAATGTAGGATCCTTTCCAAGGTCTCTTATTTGTGGTCCGACAAAAATGCCTTCCTTAACTTCTGCATCACTTAATTTCCAAAATTTCTCTCTGAATATGTTTTGTTATTTGACAGGTGTGCCAACTCCCAAAAACGATTCCCCCAAATTTAAAATCTTCACTCTAAAAAATGAAATGTCACTTTATCTTCAAAACAAGAGTTAATCTGCCATTTTTATGATGATTTTTGAATTCAGTAGATGGAAATACACGTAAATTCACTATTTTAAGCATGAAGCATTTTCATTGTTGCCCAGTGTAATTAGTCCATGACCACTTATTCTATTCGGACTCACAGCACACTAAACTGAGCGGGATAGCTCAAACGGTTTCGTCTGTGGCCCGCATTCGGCAGGCCCGGGTTCGATTCTCGTGCCGACCTACCTGACCCATGGGTTCTCCGGTTTTTTTTTCCGGGCGGTAGGCGAATGCTGGGTGGGTTAATTACATCCCCCGAATTTCCTGTTCCTCCATTTCATCTCCATTATCATTTCATATCATCTCTCATCTGGTGGTCTCTTTTAGGGTAGAAGTATCGGCGGCTGTCTCGGCGGTGCATGGCGAAATGATGGCAGCACTCGTAAATAAAAACTAGTGAAGTTCGTTGCTCATCTGTTGACAGTTACTCACCAAAGTTTCAGCCATTTTGGAAGCTCAGTTGTTATGAAACAGTCCTTTGAGTTAGTTGATGTGAGTGGTTTTTTTTATGAAAATGGACGCACTCGAGTATCGAGCTAGCATTAAATATTTGTTTTTGAAAGACAATACGCCTACACAAATCAAATATTAGTTGGATTCTGTGTATGGGGACTCTGCACCATCATTTACCACAGTGAAATTTTGTACAGCTGAATTTAAGCGTGGCCGTAAGAGCTTGGGAGACGAACGTTCGGGACGTCCAAAAATTGCAACCACCGAAGAAAATATCGCCAAAGTTCACCAAATGGTGCTAGACGACCGCCGAATTAAAGTGAGAGAGATAGCAGAGGCTACGAACACGTCAAAAGAACGTGTTTGTCACATATTAAATCAGCATTTAGACATGAGAAAGCTGTCCGAGCTTTGGGTGTCACGTTTGCTCACGTTAGACCAAAAAGAGTTGGAATGAACATTTCCAACGCGCTGTTGTCGCAGTTTAGGTGCAATTAATCCGAGCTTTAGCGCCGATTAAGTACTGAAGATGGTACTTGAATACACCATTATACGCCCGAAACAAAAATACAGCCCAAACAGTGGACTGCAAAGGAAGAACCGGCTCCAAAATAGCAAAAATTGTTTTTTTTTCGGCTGGAAAAGTGAATGGGACTTTTTTGGGATAGTCATGGAGTTATTTTAATCGATTATCTTTAAATAGGAAAACCAATACAAGAGCATACTACATATCATTTCTTGAAACGCTGAAGGCAGAACTTGCGGAAAAACGGCCACATTTACAGAAAAAGAAAATCCTGTTCCCCAAGACAACGCACCGTGTCACACCGCAGCGTTTACAATGGCGAAAATCCACGAATTACGGTTTGAACTGCTTGGCCATCCGTCTTACTCACCAGATCTGGCCCAATCTGTTTCCCCATCTGAAAATTGCGCTCGGAGGGCTAAGAAGTTCGTCAAATGAAGAGGCGATCAACTTCGTAATCAATTATTTTGCAGAGAAAAGCGCCGAGTACTATTTGGACGGGTTACAAGAAAGGAGCATCGCTGGGAGAAGTGTGTAGTTATAAGGAGACTATGTTGGAAAAACAATTCTGAAAAAATAGTCTTGTATCTTTATTAGATCGGAAACTTTTCACACCATCCCCGTATTTTGCAGGAATATTCTTTACTGATATGAATTTTAAAATATTTAACCTTTTATCAAATAGTAGGTCGTTATTATTTTTATGTCCTGACCATGCAAAGAATTTCAAAGCATTCACAAGCACCGGCTCTTAAAATTTAATATGTATTACACATATTTATTAGTCATATTATATTGTATATTATATATCGCTTTAACCTGCATTATTATTTTAGTTTTCCTAGAAAGAAATATGTAATAGAACCATTGTATAAATGTTTTTATGTGGTAATTAGAAGACAAAGATTTTATAGAATTATTTTTTTGTATAATATGAAGAGAAAGGTACGTGCATTTAATACAGATCTGTTAGTTTCAGTTATAGCAACATTTACCATATAACACGCTTGCATTCATTCACAACGATTTCCTCTTGTTTTCAGACTCCTGAGTTCAGGGATGATTCTGTTACCCCAACCAGTCATAAGGTATTTCCGGGTTGGGAAGCCAGTCCACTGACCATTCCACCTTGGACGCTGTCTCTTAACTTTTCACATACCGCAAGTTTGTGACTTTAAATAATAGTTTTCTGGTTGTCATAGTAAATAGGAAAAGCAAAAGGCATAGGAAGTCATGTTAAATACATTTTGTTTTTGTTTATGATATATCAGAGTTTTGTATTTTATTTTGTGTGTAGGAGCATTACATAAATGTTATCATATACAGAGAGATGGAGAATGTAATAATGCAAGAGAGAATTAGCTTGCAAGTATAAGGAAAAAGTAGACTGGGTATGATATAAAGAGTGAAGGAGAAGAGCACAGGAAACGAGTGGAGCTGTGAGTTTTACATATTGCTACCAAGCGGGATTGCTCAGGCGCTTTTATCTATGGCCCGCATTCGGGAGGACCGGGTTCCATTCCCTTGGCCGACCTACCTGACCCATAGCTATTTTCGGGATTCTCCCAGGTCGCCAGGCGAATGCCTGGGTAGGTTAATTACATCTCCCGATATAATTATGTGCCTCCATTTCATCTCAATTATCATTTCACATCATTTCTCACCTGGTGGTCTCTTTCAGGGTAGCAGTGTCGGCGGGAGTCTCGGCGCTGCATGGTAGGATATGCTTCTGGTAAACACTTCCTCCTTCGGTAGAGCGGTCTCCAGACTCCAAGCCGGCCTACTGGGCCGTTTCAGGAATATGTGGGCTACCGGGTTTACTGGCCTGTCGGGATTAACAGTAAAGACCGTGCCCTCTGCACTGGGTCGGCCACCTTCTTGTCTCTCTCGCCTCATTCTTCCTCCACTTGGGGCATAGGCATAATAGAGCAAGTCTGGTCGCCGAATCCCCTCCACAGCGTAATTCAATCCAATCTACATATTGCTTATATACAGTCAACGAAACCTGGACACTGTTTACAATGTGAGACTGGGTGCTACTTCGCTGTCATTCTACGTTAAAAATTACATTGTGTGTAATTAAGCATCTGACTGAACTGTACACCAACTATTTATGCTTTGTCCCATCACATCAACGAGAGCACCTTTTCAAAATACAGTCAGAATGTAAGTGAAAATCACAAGAGATTTATTTTGAAACATTTAAAAAATGTATTGATAAGCTGTAGTGTATCATGAAGAAGAAACGGATTAATAAAAAGTCAGGCTGTCCTGTAGCTCAGTCGGTAAAACACCTGCCTAGGCGTCCCGAGTTCGTTTCCCGGCGGTGGGGGTGGGGGTCGGGAATTTTTCTCCAACCAAGATAATTCCCCATCTTCCCCAGAGTCTGGAAGTATGAATGAGAGTGCGAATGTGTGCGTGATCTAATGATGAAAACCCAACGAATACGAGTTAACACCCTCGATATGTTCAAAAGAAGAACGGCCGCCGATATGACCATTGAAGGGATATAAATATAAAAAAAAAAAACTCTTAGGTACTCGTATTTAACAATGAATATTTGGTATTTGTTATGAATGCTAAGATATACGTACCTATATTATAAATCTGTCACATAAAATTAAAGGATTTGGATTTGAAAGTAAACATAAGCATGACTTTCAAGTGCAAAAGGTGTACTTATTACTCGTGTCACCCAATTATCGGAAAGCCCGACCAACGACAGCTGAGAAGGGACCAGAGGCAGCCGAGCCACACCCTCCCATTAATCTCAGTCACAAACTGAGGGGTTGATTAGGGAAGTGTCACTTGTCGCTGGCCGCCTCTTTCCCCTTCCACTGTCCTCTGGAACTTTCGAGGTGATTCACGGAAACTAGAGGCTTCGAGAAAACGGCGATATCCCTATAAAAAGGGCTGCAGTGAGTGAATTGAGTCAGTCAGTCAGTTCTTGGCAAGCAGCGTAAGAGTGCAGTGCTAGTGTACGGACGAGAAGACTGTGTACGTGCATCGGAGGATTGTACGTAATTGCGAGAGCAAAGTGGAATTGTAACGGACGAACTGGTGAATCGTAATTGTGTGCATTACGTAATTCTGTGAAATTGGCAAGTGTTTAACTGTAAGTGGTGGAAATAAAGAACATTTTTGAGTGGTGCAATTGGACTTTTCATTTCACGAACCCACAAAGTCACAATACATTAAATATACATTGAATAAACGAAGCATGCAAGCAAGATAAGTGCGCATTGAAAATTAGCAACTTGAAATATTTTGAAGCGTGAAGTCGGTGAAGCAGCATGTGGAGGTAGTGCCGCATTCATTTCGATTTACTTTTACTTACTATTCGTTCTATCCCTTACTAACCATGACAACACATGCACAGTGTGAAAATCTATGCCTGTGGAACAGTTTCAGCTAGCTTGCTTCATCTAGTTAAGTTTACCTGTCTGCTTATAATAGATTAAGTTCTGCCAACACATAAGCCAAGACCATCAGGTCCAATTCACAATCAAAACTAAGCATTAAGATAGCGATTTAAATTTAACCATAAGTTAACGCCATGGAACACAGCAAGAGGATACTGAGATAACCTAACGGCTATGAAGCGACCACCGTCACTATAACAGAGGATATCTACGTTTATTAAAACGAAGAAAAGCTTAATATTCTATAAAAGGAAGTTAAAACCACAAAAAGCATTATTCCAGTTTATGACGGTATTAGTGATTTCTGTCCCGTGATCTTTTACCATTGGTTGAAACATCGCAATAGGACATCTGACGTGAAATGACGGAATGATCACATGATTAAATTTAAGGATAATCCTTGTGTTTGACTAGTAGAGTAGCCGTACTTCCATAACGTCCCTGCGGTTAGAAGGAGTCCCATCCAGCTCAGTGGGAGTGGTATGAGGTGAAACGTTGGTGCGCTGCTCTAAGGGGATTGAGGAATCTGCGATGTCATCCAAATCACCGTCTGCTTCGCCAGTGTAAGAAACAATAACAGTCTCATGTGATAATTTCTGTTTATTCAAGCATTGCCTCACGTCACCAGCATATCCCCTTTCCCCATTATCTTGACTTTCCCTCATTACGCAACCACATGGAGCTTGGTCCAATACAGTACTTGTCTGTAACCAACAACACACTCTTTCGCGCATACAGGTTTGCGCATATGACGGCTGGATGGCTCACATACTGGAATCGCCGTCATTTCCAGAGTCTTAATGGAAGTACGGCTACCATACTTGCGTTTGACGTGGACAAACATGAAATCTTAGAGCCTGCAATTTATGTTTATGTTACCAGCTTATGTCTGTTTTATGTCGGTCAATGTGAACGTGCTTTAAGACATGAAACAAGTTTATAAATTTGTTCACTTATGGTTATGCCTAAGTTTCTTTGCGAATAGCCCCCTTACTCTGGTAATTATGTCCTAAAACAGAGGAAGACAGTTTCGAGAGTTGTGACGTATTTCAGCCGGGAGCGAGGCCTGCAGTGCGTGTGACGTCAGGCAAGAGCCGTGTAGTACCAAGTTGCCTATATAAATGGCGCTGTCAGTACAGAATCTGAGGATTCAGTCAGGTGTAGTGCACTCGATGACAACAATGTAGCTGCCACATAACAAATGGGAGTATTAAGTTTACAATGCGACGATTTATTGAAGGACAAACATACACACAAGAAATAGTTGCCTGAGTTTTACAAGAATGTCCACCAAACCAGATTTCCGAGGTTGTATTCAATTGCAGCGTGGACATTTTGTAGGTCTGGCGAACAATTTTTTTTTCTGTTATGAAATTAGCTAAGTCAATACCCGAAATAACTCATCGGTTCGCAATATAACATGCAGCATTCGATTGAACAGACATTAAGGTCCTGACACTGATAAACTAGTTAAAGAAAAACGAAACAGAAAGTGTCGGAAAATTTCCATGTAATTCTGTTCTGAGTGGGTCTCCTCTAATTTGCAGTGAAAATTACTTTAGTTTTATTTTATTTAATTTAAAACATGCCTTAGCTTCAGATAAACCACGAATTGAAGTTTCATATATTTTCTCACAGCACAGAGCTAAAATGTAATGATTTATAAACTGTGACCAGTAATTAAAGCAGTCAGCATTAATATTACAACACCCAAGGTGTAAGTTTTACTTATTATTAACACCAGATACGTTTCCTGTCACGCAGAAGTAAGCGCAGTGACGTCACACGCTAACCTGCCTTTCGTTCGGGAGCATATTTGGCGGTTAGAACTGATGGAGCTGACGTCACACCGCCACTACCTTTCTTCCCCTGTCCTATTAGGAGCATATACTTTAATATCATTGAGCTTGCTGGACCATAATACGTTCTCAATGTTCTGCAAGAGCAGAAACAAGGGAAGAATGGCGATTGCGTGGAACGGAAACGATGTTGACCTACAATCTGAGGTGGTGATTCATTCGTTATAAACCAGAAGTACTGCAATTAAATGTCCAAGTGTCGATATCTGGTCCTGATCTAGAGGCAAAGCACGTAGTTGTTTATGTACAGAATCCCTAAGCAGAGAAATCAGTTGATCAGAATCTGTAGATGAAACATAAGCTGTTAGAGCAACTGTTACCAGCTATAGATATCAACGCCAGACACTCAGGAAACTTTATGTTCTCCGGAGTACAGTCCTCTTCGTTAGTACTAAAGACAGGCAAAATAGTGTTTGAAGAAAAATTTGGGAAAATGTGAAACGCTTTCTGCCGAAATATCAAAATATTAAGAAAAATCCTACACTGTATGAAATACTATTTTAAACAAAATGTTTAAAGAAATAATATAATTTTATAGATTTGGAATAGGTTTAATTCATTAATTTAAACAATGCCTTGTAGATGTCCACGGTAACTAATAAAATATCACATGAAGTAAGAGCAAATTGCATGGACTTTGCAGATTTTAATAACTGAGAAACCTTAAAATTAAAAGAAAAAATGCAAAAGGGGTTACTAGTTGCTTTTTAAAGTTTAATGCTAAATATAAATGCCACTTAAAGCACCAGCTCACGTAAATAAAAATTCCTCAAGAAAGGAGAAGTTTAATTTCGTTGTAAGCCAATTCACTTAGGGTAAATTAACTGTAAACCTGATGACCTAGAGAAGAGTGGCCCATATTTTCCAAATGTGTTTCACTCAAAACTGGTAAAAATAATATTTAAAAAGTTCGGTTTCTATATTGCTAATGAAAATTATTTTGAAAGCAAAGTAATGCCAATGCTACAAAATATAAAGAAATATGAGAATGTTCATAGAAGATGAAAAAAATAATAATTAAAGTAATATTAATAATAATATTCATAATATTAATAATAATTGATACTTAGTTGTTCATGCTTCTTCCCTCCCTTCCTCCCTCCCTCCCTCCCTCCCTCCCTCCCTCCCTCCCTCCCTCCCTCCCTCCTTCCCTCCTTCCCTTCCTCCCTTCCTCCCTTCCTCCCTTCCTCCCTTCCTCCCTTCCTCCCTTCCTCCCTTCCTCCCTTCCTCCCTTCCTCCCTTCCTCCCTTCCTCCCTTCCTCCCTTCCTCCCTTCCTCCCTTCCTCCCTCCCTTCCTCCCTTCCTCCCTCCCTTCCTCCCTTCCTCCCTCCCTTTCTGAGAAGTTTGCAGTAAAACATTTCTAAAAATTCCCAAATTTCACACTAGCTCTTCTCCCAAATTGCATATTGGTGTGTTTAATAAAATAGTCGTTCCAGAATATTAAGTACTTTGCATGTTGCCTTTTTTAAGAATGCATATTTCAGTTGAAAAAAAAAATTAAAATTTATTAGGCAGCAGGGAGGCCTAAGTCTGTGAGGAACAGAAATAATGAAACCCAAGCCTATTTATCCCTACAAATGATGTTCTTGTGAAGGGTACTTTACGGTAGAAAATAAGGTAAAGATAAGTCAGGAGAAAAAGGGTTTGATTCGTGAGTCAAAGATACGCTATTAAATCGTTGTTTTATTTCTTTATATACCCATCAAACTAAACTTACTAAACTAAATTTAGTATATTGGTTTATGTAGGATTATATTGAACTAAGTAACCAGACAGGGAATTTGGTTTCTTCATTTAGAAAATTATAATTTCATATGTTGGTGACAGATTAAACTGTTTGCTCATACCATCCCTCCAGCTTAGTCACAGCAGTTATTACTAAATGGATATTGGGCAGTAGGTTAGTGAAGCGTGTAGGTCTTCCAGTGACATTGGGCACGACTGGGTACTGGCTGGGAAGTTTATGTATTCCGCATCTCTCTTTGCCTTGTGGTCCTGTAAATACAGAAGGTAGGTATTTACCTGTCCGATGAATGAATGCAGCTGTTTGGGGAAGTCGCTAATGTAGCACGGCTCGGCTTAGAGAGATCAGAAAAGGTGGGAATACCATCAAAACATAAGCAGAACACCATGTTCTGCTTAATCATTATCCCATTCTTCAGAATGTGTCCTACCTTCAAAAGGAATCTATTCTTTAACAGAACTCATAAGTTATGTCCTGTAGGAATTTCTCTTCTGTTCCAAAAACTCTAGAAAAGTTCTGGGCATAATTTTTTTTCAAACTGATAGAGTTAGACCTTTTTGTATGGGCGATATTTACCAGGCATTGAAAGCTTTTCTTCCATATGTTTTGAATTTTGAGTCTCTTTCACCATTTCATGAAGTTCGTCTACATCTTCCTTCTGGTGTTGTTGTCCTTACGTTTACAAGAATGGACTAGAATGATGTGAAAAATTGACCAAATACTTCTGCTGTAGATTATGAGACAATGGAAAAATCTGCCATTGCCACATGCATGCTTTCACTTGCATATACCCTCAATGCTAAGAGAAGCATTATTTCTGATGAGAGAACGAATATAAATCTTCCTTCTCTATCCCTTAAGCCTTCAGGCTTCGGTTAGAGGATCATAAACTCTGGATCAAATAGTAAACCCAGGATGGGTGATCAGCCCGATGCCTGGTATGAGAGAGAGAAGTATATGGAAAAATGTAGGTGAAATGAATGAAAGATAGTGGAACAATTGGTGGAATGAATGTGGGAGAAACTGGAGATATTGGAGAAAGCCTGCGCCGTATATCCACTACAAATCTCACATGTGGATGCCTAAGATCGAACCCGGGCTGCCTTGATGAGAGTCAAGCGATCTAACCGCTCGGCGACGGAAAACATATCAGTGTTAAAATTTGAACAATGATTTCGACAAAGTATAGATAAAATTGCGAAGTATAATTAAAAGAAAGTTATGTTTAATTGTATCGTCACTCATTTGTGGTAATCATTAACGTTTGCTAAACCGAATTGTTTTATAGCATTCTTGGTCATTCCATACATGAAAATTGCCTGACTAAATTCTAAATTCTATGTTATGCATATGGTTTAAAATAATAATTTACGTTTCCCCTTCACCGAAATATTGTCAGACAGTTTTCAGTACCTATATGCCCCGTATGGGGGGGATCCGTCCCCTTCAGGAACTCCGAGTACTCGTGGTAATTCTGACGTTACTAGAGGAAACTCGGGCCGAACGTTTGAACCCCTCCCGAGTGGGAGCCATTTGGTTTGGGTTGGCCTCGAGGGGGCAGTGGTTTCCGATACCCATGGGAGTTTGGGGACCTCCAGCCAGGCTCCGGCCGCCCGGAGGGGGCAGACGGTTGCCTATGAAGTCCCGGGTACTAGCCTGCAGAGCTAATCTCTGTTTCATATAACCTTGCCCCGCTGAAATGTATCACTCCGCGTTCAACAACCTTCCCCCTAATCCTTATTGGCTAATGCTTCCGCGCCATAGGTCTCATTTATACCTGCTGTAAACGTCATAATAATTGCCGGGAAGATAAAATCATACAAATAAGGATACGAAGTCATGCAAAAAATACAAGTTTATAATGAACTGAGCAAGTTGAAACTGAATGACAGCAATGAAACTGAAAGAGTTTAAAATGAAAGGCCTTTGGCCTTGGGATTTTTTAAACCAGCGCACATACCTTTCAAAATTGCTTGTCTTTCAGTCTTAAAAGTCGTGTCACGCCATACCTTACTTTTAGTGAGTTCTTCGTGTATATTTTGCAATTTGTATCTCGGTACAGTCCGGCGGTCCTTAAATAACATCTTCGCCACACAGCAATATCGCCTCTGTCTGTTAGCACATTTTTCTTGCCTCTTTTTTCATTCACAAACCCCAGCTGTAAAAGCAATCTGCTGAAATTTGGTAAATCTGAATCCTCATTTACAGCAGACAAAATGTTACTTAAGTTAGGGAGTTCGTTTCTAAAGAAAACTATGCACATGACGACGCACAACACTTTTCACGTATTTTCTCCGAGCAGGAACTTTTGTTTATTCCTGCTCTTGCCTGGAGTGGTAAGTTTTCCTGTCTTCTCAATTTCACATCGCGATGTTTCTACGGATCTAACACTCACACCTGTAACTTCAGAGCACAGCTGTTCGACTTGTCCCACTGACAAAGATGGATTCTTTTCTGCGAGTGCATTAAATATATGCACCGCAATTCTTTTTTCGCCTGTTTGTAAAGAATTATCCTTGCGATACTTCAGCGAAAAACTGGCGGTAGACTCTGAAAAACTGGCGGTAGACTGTCATTATACATATAACAAGTACACGCGCAATAAACGATCAATAAAATAATTTAGCTCTCGCATTGGGCACCTCACACCGTCGAATGGCGATATATGACTAATCCAGTGCAAAACAAGGTCAGTAATAAAAGTCATATAAACAAATATGTCATCACTACCGCTAAATCACGTGGTATCGTGCCATGTGCTTGAGGGCATAGGAACCTCCTCTTTACTTCGTTTAAGAATTAACATGCATTTCTAAAAATCAACTCTGCTGCGTAATATATTTAATCCAAATAGTTACGAAAATATAAATTTGACAATTCTCTTCCAACATATAAAGATATATCACCATGTTAAATAACGAACTAATTTATACCGCACAACAGTCTATACAACAATAGCAGCCAATGAGACGTGATAAAGTCACGTGACCGTTAACAGATACGGAGCAAGCTTATGTGAAACAAGGATTAGTAATTGGTGTGCTAGAACACCAGGTGGCCCCACCTAGGTTATTCGGTAGTCTTCCCTGCGGGGTTGACGGACGTAAGTGGAGTATCCATTTCCACCCTTTGGAGTCACAGGGTGTGTATGACCTAACCGTATTGTGTTTAAAACAGACTGTGGAAGACTAATAAGAGAATATTACAATATGGTATTAAAATTAGACACCAGGTTACAGAATTAAGCCGAGATGGTTGTTGTTAAGTACCTTTATGCATAGTTTCAGTCAACCCACGTAATAAAATCAACTTACCACTTCACTGTGGACTATAAAATTTATTGTAGCTTAAGCTCGATTCGAAGGCCAATTAAACCGCGTCTTAAAGTGTATGCTAAAAAGGGAATAAGAAATAATATACGCTTCACCTATGAACTCATTTCAGTCTTCCTCTGAAGTCTCTCCGTAGCGTCTGAAGATACACATGTAGTTACATTTTATAGTGATCACGTAGTTCTTTTGATTCAAAATGTTTTAATGACATAAAGTGACTACTTTTACAACAACAAATTTCACTCGAAATATACAATGTTCTGTCAGTTTGAATCGTTGCAATTTCAGATATTTCATGAGCTATACGTATTAGATACTTGTACTGTTACTGCAGTCGAGGAGAATGCAATAGCTAATTTGTCTGGACCAATATACGTACATAGGAACCGAGGTCACATTGTACATACGATAAACACCAGGACACCATTTTTCAACCGACCTTGGTGTTGAGAAACACGAGAAGAAAAAATTGCCAATTAGCTGTGGGTGTGGAACAGAACGCTAAAAGCAATAGCTTCTTTGCTGTCAACTCTGTCCGCTCAGCAGCGCGTTTATCTGTCTTGTTCTGGTCCACCACATGCTCTCATCTCTCAAGCAGTTTGCCTCTCAAGTGGTTACAAGGAATTTTATCTGTGAAAAGCGTGACGTGTTCGTCAAACATCTTAGCGGCATAATAAGCTCTAATTATGTGGATGTTTAGTGGGAAAAAATGATAACACTGCTATTAGCTTTGGCTTCATCTTCCTGGATGCTTTCGAAAATATTAGTCCTTACATCAGCCACTAAACACACAGACACACACACTCTCTCTCTTTCTCTCCCTCTCCCTCCCGCCCTCTCTCTCTCTGTGTCCCTCTTGTATGGGAACTAAAGAGCACTCTTATATTTTCTTTCTGCAGTGCGTTCATAGAATCAAATTATTCCATTATTTTACGTTTGCTCTTTGCTAAAGCTCTAATTGAAGAAATTTATTTTACAAACATTTATCTTTAGGTTACTAAAAGTTGTACAGATTGAGTTTTCTATTCAAAAATTATGAATGCTATTATCTAATACAATTTGATCAACAATAATTATAAGCAGGTTGGCCCCATAACTCAGTCGGTAGAACACCTGCCTGCTGTGCAAGGGATCCCGGGTTCGATTTCCGGCTGCGGGTGGGAATTTTTCTGCAACCAAGATGATTATGAATGAGAGTGTTGGATGTGTGCATGATCTAAGGATATATAAAGTACAAGCAATCCATTTTAATTTGATTAAATTTCATTAGACGTGTTAAAGGGACAAAACTTTTGCTCAAATTTTGAAAATATAACTAATTTTGTTTAGGGGGTACCACAGTATATACTCATAAAACTGGTCAGGTAGCTATATGTTTAACTTCTAAACTTCGAAGGTTTAACGAGTACATCAGTATGAAAGCTTTTCTACAGAAAATGTATAAGTTATGTCTAAATGTCTTTTATATGCCATCAGAACTTAAAGCGGGGCCATATATTTTAATCCATATTCTTAATTCACAACGGTCTGACTGCTGAATAAATAATGTATTTTCTTGATATCAGGATCTTTGATTTTCAGCTTTTCTGAATTGTTCTCATTGCTTTAATACTTTAAACTGTCATTTTAAAACATTGTCAGGTTTACCATAGGAACTAATAACGATGTAACTCCATTGTTTATCACGGTACTTCAGACGACGGCTTATTGTGCGTCATACATACCACAGGAGCACGAGATGAAAGTGCCCGACAGACAGCCTGAACTTTCAGAAGCAGCACCATAGTCATGGTGGGTGCCTGGTACAGTCAAGTAGCACACCAGCAGACCAGCAGAACATACGAGTCGTCCAGCACCTATCCAATTAGTGCGGCTTTATCTGGACAGTATAATAGAAATGTCGTGTGTCGTCAGTCGGTTGTCTTGGGCAGTGTTATATATAGACATTTGCGGGCGCAACTGCCCAAGAAGGGTGTTTGCGCCCAGTGCTGGCTGCGCTCTTCCGCCTGCCTGTGAGGCATCTGGGCACAGCCCTCTTGACAGGCTAGAGGATAAGGAATCAGGGTAAAGATATTGATTGTACCAAGCCCATTTCTGGGCTTGGGGGTACAGGTATCAATGGAAAGTAGCCCTACTCAGGTTAGGTTAACCAAAGCGTCTTTGGGCAGCCGGTAGCTTGGTCTTCGGCGAGGAACCCTATGGTCGTAACGGCCAAGGGTGTTTACCAGGTGATTGGGATGGGAGTCTAGCTTGTTGTAGATGGTGCGGGTTCTCTCTCGCACCACGACTACAATATACGGGACTCCGGAATTGGTACGGAGGATGTGGGACGGGAATCTACGCCCAGTATCGTATATAATTCGTAGCGCCCTGTTCTGCACGCGCTGCAGTCTGCGAATGGTGGTCAGAGCCGCTGATCCCCAGACCTCGCAGCCCAACAGGATCAGGAGCGGGATAATCACCCGATACAGGCATGCACATGCAAGTTCTTCAGCCTGAAGGATTCGGGTTGCCATATGAAGTCCTCCACTACTCAGTCAGCCCTCCCCTAGGAAAGGTGGTTGGCCGGCCGACCACAGCACCTCCCCGCAACTGAGCACCATACTTCCAGAGTGCAAACACTTCCTTAGCCTGCCGGCAGCTCAATGACTCCTTGCTACTTGGAAATACTGGAAGGAGAGAGTGAAATGAAAGGAAGTGAAATGGAGTAGTAAGATAAATATCCTTCCCAGCATTTGCCTTAGTGACCCGGACAAACACCGAAAAAGCCCAAGGTCAGGAATGTCGATCGCTGGAAACGAAACCGCGACTTCCCAAATGCGACCACGGACGTTACCGCCTAAGCCATCCCGTTTGGAAGTGTTGTGGTTAATACAGTATCTATTTTAATTTTATGATAACTTGAATTAATTTAAACATGCAAGATTTTATTTATAAAAATATAGTTTGTTTTAGTTTAACATTATATTATATCCATAAAACACCTCTTCTGACCCTATTACTGTTATTGTTAACAAGTGAAAGTCATATTTTACATAAATATATAGCTAAATCACATATTTTGATAACATTTGTCATATTTGTAAAACAAGTAGGTACATATTATATAAATATAAATTTTACAAATAGTCAAATCTAATTTTGTATAATTCCCAGAAAAATAATTAACTTTTGAATTCATATATAGAAATAAATTCGGAGAATCTACCTTTCAATCTATTAGAATATTCAATTGACAGTATTTCTTCGAAGTCTTAACAGGTTAGTGTCCTTCATGCGTCCAGAGAAAAGCGGGCTTGGTGAATGTTCTTCGAAATTGGGCTCTTCTACCGAGTCGAGTTTACTGTGATTGGCTGCGTGGGAGGAAGCGCGTTAACTTCGTCTCGAAGATGAAAAGGTGTGAGGATAGTTGAAAGAACGATATGAATACCATTTGCTCCAGCTATATCATGGAGCAACACATTTGCATACAAATCCTTTTCCTTTTCATTATTACAGCACAGCTCTTTGGCGAAGGTCGTCGTGTCGTATGTCATTCGTCTCTTGAATGAAGCAGCAGTAAATAAAGAGCACGTGCTGCTGGAATTAATGTTGAGAAAGACATGTTCCTCTCCGTTCGCCACTGTCGGGATATCATCTCGATGATATATCTACTTCCATTGCGTAACATACAGATATATCATAACACCATTTTTGCTTCAATTATGACGTATGCGGCAGCAGTTTGGGCAGAAAGGATGGATGATGTGCAAATAAGAAGATTGTTGAGAAGAACGCAAAGAAAAGTATTATTACGTCTGACAGGAGCTGTAAAAACAACACCAACTATGGCATTGCTAGTAACAACGGCCATTTGGCCGATTGATTTATTAATAAGATTGAAGGGCGCAAAATTTTGGGCGAAAAAAGGAAACTTAGAAAAAGTTTATAATATAACTGGAGTCAGAACAAACAAATCTTGGGTGATTAAAATAGTTTAAAAGATAAATGGCAAAAAGAATGGACAGAAAGTCTAGAAGGTAGAAGAGTGTTCGAAATTTTTCAGAACGTCAAAGAGAGACTAAAATTGAATTTTATTCAACCAACAAAGGGATTTATACATTATATAACAGGACACGGACCTTATAAGACCTATTGGAAGAAAATCAATAAAACTGAAAATGATATATGTGAATTATGTAACAAACAAGATAATCCTGAACATGTAGTATTTGAATGTGGAAGATATGCAATTCACCAACAAGAAGAGAGGCATGCGCTAGCAGGATATATCGTATATGACATAATTCGAGATCAACAATTGGTAAATAAATTACAAGTTTTGACTAACTTTGTAAGTAAGAAAGCATGGGAGGTAAAAATATTCAAAGGAGAAAGAGTTGATAATGGGCGAAGAATAGTACAAGATCCAAGAAGGAGTTCTAGAATACAAAATAGGATAAGACGGGAAGAATTATTGAATAATCTAACAATGGAGTTGACTGCATGGGCGGCGGAGGGAGAGAGTGATGGCAGAGGCCATGGTGGACTACAGAATTAGTAGATTTAGATATAGATTTAGGAAATAAGGATTTTGTAATTTTTATAGTTGTTTTCTTTTGTTTTTTGCTTTTTTGTGTTTATTTCTGTTATTTTATTTCATTTTATTTTTGTAGAGTAGCTTTCTGAGAGATTTGTATAATTATAACATTTGTAAGGATTTTATGGAAAAATAAAGAGAAAATTTGGATATATGCCCCGGTATAGTTGTCTAGGTGCCGGGGTAGAATATTCAGATTTTATTTATTTATTTAGTCCATTGTTGATTCTTTAAAAGCTTAACATTATAGCTGCAACAACGTTACCTCGTAACTATAATTTAAAACATTAAATGGGCCCTGGATTGACGAATTCCTGAAAATTTGAAGTAATTTAATTCAATACTTGTATACACTTTCTTATGATGGCGATAATTGCTGTTGGTGCTGATGGATTTTATTATGGCATGCTTTTCATAAAAATATATGTGTATTGGTACTTAAATTCTCCAACCTGCACAGAGGAGACATCGATATTTTCAAGAAAATCCACCACAAGCTACTGTTCCCAAATATATATGTTCTCAAAATTTTCTCTAAGATTCTAAGCAAAATACCGGTTGTTATGTCAGATATTTCATGACAAATAAAATTACCTTATCTTGAATTGTCTGTAAAGAGCCTTTGAACATTTCTGAATGCCATTTTCTTAGTCAAAATATATATATATATAGTCTCGGCAACGGACATAAAAATTTCGGCGAAAATAGATAACAAACGGCAGATAGTTTCACGAGCTTGCATAAGCAGTTAACAATCGCGCGGCTAGTGCACATAAGGGAAAACCCCAGAAAAAGCCTTATCCAGATAACTCACCCAGACCGAGATTCCCGAGTTCGAATCTCGGTCAGGGTGAGTTATCTGTATAAGGGTTTTCCGGGGTTTTCCCTTATCCTTAAAGACGAATGTTGGGTAACTCTAAGCTCTATGGACCCCGGACTCATTTGAGCATCATTTCACCCATTTCATTCATCGTCTTATATGACTTAACGTTGGAGGACGTAAAATTACAACAACAACAACATCAACAACAAAGGAACTGATAGGCAGCTAGCATTCACAAAGTACCGACAATTAACGTAAGCGCCGATAAGCAAAAGACGGATAGTTTATCACAGAGGTGAAAGACTTGCAGGCTGAGATAGAGTTTCACGTTTCTCGAAGGTGATAGAATTTTCGGATTAGGTCATTAGATGTCCTGTTTATTCCAGAAAAATCTAGTGTTTGACAGAACAGTCTGGAATTCATGAATGAGTGTATAAAAAGAAGCCATGGCTAGTGATAAGTCAGTTGTGTAACAAGAGTGTTGTAACCAGAGCTGATGTAAACTGGACGCTGTTTGTTATTGTCATCGACCTTGGAGGATTGAGTATTTATGTGATGTAATGTGATTACGCGAGAATTGAACAGTGTTTCTCTACAGAAATAAAGAACTTTTAGGATTTCGGCAAATTGAACTTTTAATTATATATACAAAACTTGCTGCACAAAAACAGAGCTCATTAGAAACTCCATTTGTGTAAAGTATACCTTCTATAGAGTTACCTATTTTTATAATCCCTTATTATTGCTTTATATTCCTTTATTTTGCTCTCCCTCCATGCAAAAGAACGGAATATCATGTCATCTTCCTCATTGTCCAGCTGTTAAAATATTTGATTATTATTGCCTAAGCCTACTGTACTCCCCCATTTCTATTATATCTATGAGAAAATATATAATAAAATCATTTCTACAAATTTGTAGCTCTGTTAACATTAAGCAGAGAGACAAATGAATCTGTGTGGGAATTTTTGTGGAAGAACGAACACAAAAAGTCACTTAATGTAACATGATGTACATCTTATGTTAAATGACATATTCACTAATTCCAACTCTATGGAGAACTGGGTACAAATGAAACTGTGCACTCTTGAGCAGTGATGTCTGGAGTTTCCCAAGACCACAAGACAGCCCAATTAATATCCTTTCAGAAGCTGCCGTAACAGGGACGACAAACTGGAAACTATTTTTGATTTTAAACCTAACTTAACTATTGTGAAACAATCCTCACATAAAGTGTCTCATAAATTAAACAGGAATTTAGTCTACTAAAACACTCACTATTCTTATAATGACAGCATTTTATCAACTTATCCAAGATAAATTGTACCATTAGCGTTTTCGTGAGTCATGATAAAATGTGCATAGGGCAATGACCTTATACACCGCAAGTCAAGAGCAGGATATGTAGCTTTGGTTAAGGAGGCATTGTCAGCACTATTCGTAATTCTGCTAATTAAGGCTGTATTGATATACGATAACCTTAATCATTTTCCCGCCTATTCTTTTTTTACAAATAATGTTAGTAGAATTGAAACTGTATTATAATATGCGAATAAGCGTACTCCTATGCGAAATTTTATTTCAGGAACTTCTGTACCACTTCTCATTAAAACATGATGCATATTATACTACTACCGAAGCCAAAATTAATTTTTAATTGTAGACTAAATGGAACTGTGTCGATGTAACGCTCACTGATTTATACTATTAAGGAAATATTAAACCCCTAGGTCTCCGGCACACTTATTACAGCGCTCCACTTAATATTTATCCAATTTTTATCATTTGTTTCTATGAACACAGATTGAAAATGCCCGCCGCGGTAGCGTGGATGGTAGCGTGTCTGCCTCTCGTTCAAGAGGTCCCGAGTTCGAATCTCGGTCAGGGTGAGTTACCTGGATAAGGTTTTTTCCGGGGGTTTCCTTTATCCTGGTAGACGAATGTCGGGTATGTCTAAGCTCCAAAGACTCAGCCTCATTTGAGCATCATTTCATCCATTTCATTCACCGTCCGATATGACAATGTTGGAGGACGTAATTACAAAAATAACATTAAAACCAGCGTATATACATAGGTTAGCATTTGAATGTCAAATTAATAAGATAGAAATTGATCCAGGAACTATTGCGAACCATCATTGTGAATCGTACCTTCCAGCCGCTCAGGAGAAATGTATTGTGACTTCGTAGGTTCGTAGAATTACAAATCTTGTTGGCAGAAATTTAAAACACTATTGCAATAAACAAATGACAAAATGAAGTCTTCAAGGTCGACTCGATGCTCAGCTGCACATAAACAAACAAAAGGTTCACTGCGGCACAGTTCAAATGTCCACCATCAAACTTTCACACAATTACAACACAACTCACTGCTTCTCACACTTTACCGCTATTTATACCTCACAATTATTGTTCTAGAATGCCGTAGGTCATTCGATAACAATCGCGACGGCATCAGAAAACCGGAAAATTCCAGTCATCTGTCTTTTTCTCTCTATTTCTTTCTCTCTCGGCAAGTCCCCAGCTCTACGCGCCACTATCTGCCCACGCGTACAACTGTGGCTTTGCGGCGGCTCCACCACAATGCGATCGACGACAGTACAGATACTCCATCTCATTCGCCGCTCACCTAGGCCGTTATTTATAAGTTAACATCTGAGTGTCAAAACTTCAACAAACCAATAAGATATTGGCTCGTCCAAAGCTGGAATGTAACAGATCATATACAGTTTCTCTCAATATTAAATCAAGAGAAAACAGTGTCAAAAATAAAAAAAAAAATAAAAACAATCCGCACTTTTTCCTTTACTTGACGGTAAATAACATTTATAATCATAATATTTAAGACAGTTTTAGCATTTACAAAATTAAATTGGGTGAATACTTATGAAATCTCCCAATTTCTTATTTTTATTTATTCTTTATTCATTGAACCCGGGACCCTTAGCACGGCAGGTAGGTGCTCTGCCAACTGAGCTATGGGGCTAGCCAGATATTTTCTTGTTTATACTTGGATAAAAGCTATGTACATATTGTAACATTATTTTCCATTTCTAGAACATATTCTGCTAATTTTCTGGTTTGTAATGAAGTTGAACTGTGAGGCAACTGTGGGTGATAGAAAAGAACGGAGATCAAACTGAAATATTTATATTTTATGTGACAGGTTTACATAAACTTGTAAACCTGTAATGCATAGATAACAGAATCAACTATAACAGAAAAACAGATGTTCATTGTGAAATAAGTGTTCATTGACTTAACATTTCGTATATTCTTCATGGTATACTTTCATGGTTGCATAATTACAGTCCGGCCTTTATATCTCCGGCTCTGACGTTTTACGACTGCAAAAAATGGAGTGGGAAGGTTAATAGTACCAACATACAGTAACGAGCAATTGAAAACATATCCTCAAAATTATCTTTCGAATGAAAATGTAGTACTATATTAGCTTTAAAACACTGAAATCCAACTAGCAATTTCATTATCATGCAAGATATTTACTACAACACCACTCTTTTCGAATATTTTATTCACACCTTTCACACACAATAGCTGCATCTGTTGGTAGTACTCGGAGTCTCTACATCCGGTGTTGTGGTCAGGAAATTAAAATTGTATGCTAGCGCCAATCAACAATGTCGCTGCTAGGCGTGGCTTCCAAACCCAACACCCTGTTGCCAACTTAAATTTGTTTGAGGCACGTGGCTTTAGCTGCTTGCGCTGGTGAACGTTCTTTGCTATATTTTGCATTAGAGAATTCCGATTTTTAATGTTCGTAAGTCCCATTATTATCGCTATTATAATAATATGGCTACTGGTTCGTGAAATATTCAAATACGTGAAATATTTAAAATACGCATTGTTCCTCTGCTTGAAATTCCCGCTAAAGAACTGGCAATAGCCTGCTTCCCCATCCCGAGAAATGTCAGAGCCGGAGAAAGAGCAGCCGAACTGTAGCTTTGCAGTTTACTGCATTGCAGTATACAGTTTTTTTTTTAAAAAAAAAACAGCTATCGTACCTACGCACCAGGCTTAATTGCGCACTTTTATATTATGCGGGCCACCTCTCAAATAGTAAATTTACCTGTGGTTAGAGAGAGGCCTCAAAGCTGCTGTCAGCACATCTAATACGATCGCAAGGCGCTAGGGGAATCGTATATAAGCTCACTCCATCAGCGATGCTGTTGATGTCAAATTTTGCGCGGTAAAATTACAGATAAAAATGAACACCGTGTATACAACTTTTTAGCTTCGCATTTTAAATACAGACAGGCATTTTTAAAAATTGTATTTAATATTCAGGATACGTCATAAAATGAATTGCCGGTAAAATTCCAATATCACATTGTTGATGCAATGGAATGCATTCTATATCTGCCAGGTATCTGCCATAGAAAATAAAACTAAATACATTTACTATATGCAAGTTCAGTTTTAGCCCTCATGTACTTATATAATAACAAGCACTTTATATTTACACGATACTAGCTAAAACAGAAGTACTTTCCAACTAACACAAAACCTCTTGGCCATCACTTTTGGACACGTGTCAGCGATTTGTTTACATCACCTTTGTTCTTTGAGCGAATATAAGACATTACCATACCAAAGCTAATCTAAATATCTATCTGGATATAACCAATGGCCAGGCCTCATAACGATCCACTGAATTCCTGATGCGTGGAGAGCACATCTTCTGAAGAGATCATGGAGTTGAAGAGAAAGCGCTTAAAATCCCCAAGGCTGGCTGCATTTGTTGAAATAACTTGAGGAATTATTAATCATTATCTAGAGACGGAGGTCCTCTCAGTTTACATAGCAATTTGCCCATTATGGTGATAATGCGTGGCGAGAACCAATGAGGAAGACGGCCACCCAGTCGAACAGGTGAGTCGCCTGCGGGCACTCAACAAACCCACTTATGCTAAAACATCTTGATTAAGAGACGGTCTGCATAGTGATTTATTCGGGGGCAATTTCCATGCCACTCCTCTACGGATGCTGTTCTGTAACAAAGTGTTAATGTTAAATAGCAGGTATGTGTGTCAGGTTTCCCGCCATCTACCCTTTTTTTGCTTCCGTCGTGCATTCTTTACCGAGTCGTCATCGCCGTCTTTGACTACAAGGGTAAGGCCAACGGCCGGAAGGGTAGTGTTCACGGCAGTAGCTGAGAGTTCAACTTTTGAAAAGATGAGTGATAAATTCACTCATCCAGTTCAAAGAATAACTTTCAGGGCAAATGCTGACGTATATGTTTTTAATTCAGTTTGGAAAAGGTTAACAACCGGACATGATTGCTTGAATGAGCACCTAAATAGGATAGGTATACTACCAACAAGTGAATGCTGGTATCATGAATTCTTCCCACCTTCTGCTGTGCCCAGGCTTTGACGAAGATCTCCAGAAACAGGGTGATAGTCCGCCTCGGTAGCGTAGATGGTAGCATGTCTGCCTCACGTTGAAGAGGTCCCGAGTTCGAATCTTGGTCAGGTTGAGTTACCTGGATAAAGTTTTTTCCGGGGTTTTCCCTTATCCTTCAAGACGAATGTCGGTAACTCTAAGCTCCTTGGAGTCTGCAATCATTTGAGCATCATTTCATCCAATTCATTCACCGTCCGATATGACAACTTTGGAGGACGTAAATTAAAAAAAAAGAAAAAGAAACAAAGTAAGAAAAACCCAGGTTGGCCTTGTAATCTATGCTGGAATGCCAGAGACATTAAGCTGACAGTGTAAATTGAATGTTTATTGCTTATTTGTGTATTTTCTTATTTGTTTCCACATGTTGCATTTTTTATTTGTGTTAAATGAGTTACCAAAGGTAATGGATTAAGCTACAAATAAAGCCATACCCAACAACAACAGTTTAGGAAAGGAAAAACTTTGAAAAGGAAGTTCAACAGAAGTGTTTCATATTATATGACATTGACCATTAAAATTAGAGCGCCAAACAAGAATTAGGAATTTCGGAAATACATATAGAGAGAATTAATGAACAAAAGCAAGATTGGTGGCAATTCAACAAGAATGTTTGTCAACAAATAGTAAATTTTGGAAAAATTCAATGCCCTCCCGGGATCTGAACACGGATGTCTGTCTCCGCCCGGTTGCTCTAACTGTTGACCTACCATGACCAACGTGCTACTGTTACATTAATTTTCTAACTGACTCACATTATCCCGTATAAACCACTTAGGAATTGTCATGTACAAATGAGACAAATCCTTAATGGCGATTTACAATATGTAAGTACACGGCTGGTGTGAAAGAACAATTTAATTTCCTCTAATAGTGCTAATAGTGGTTAGCTTATAAAACCTGGATATTAGGTACACAGTTGTATCATGTTTATATGAGAATTCCTAAGTGGTTTACCGGGATAATACGAGTCAATCGGAGAATTAATGTCATATGGCACATTGGCCCTGGTATCTCAATGATTAGAGAAGCCAGACGGAGACCAGGAGATCCCTGTTCAAATCTCAGCTGTGATATTGAATTTCTCAGTCTTACTTCACCTGTCCAAATTTTGGAATACACACGTCTGGTGTGAAAGATCGATTTCCCAATAGTACATTATGCTACAACAGGGAAAATAGATGATGGAAGACGGGCATTGCGATAGACACGTAGAAGGAATAGAACAAGATTGAGTAATGAGCTGCCCTAATCGAAAAATACTGAATTGTGATGGTTTCGAGTTTACTGAAGAACAAGGCGCTCGATGTGATACTCTATTTCTAGGTTTATGATTTAATTTTTAACGCGTTTACTTATACTTTCTGTACTTATATATGGTAAGTATGCAAAATGCTGCATTCCACACAAGAATTTGATACCGAAATGTTCCGGGAAATATTTGTTTTCAGGCCCCTGAACCTAAAAACGAATTTTCAGGAATACAAAATCCATGTGCATATGTTAGTGTGTCTATCTTATAGTCTGAATGGCATACGTCAAAAGTAAAACGCCAATTAAATACAAATTTCAGTTCAGTCTAACGCGAAGTAGCTCACCGCGTAGGTGAAACAGAGCTACCATCTAGCAGGAGGCCTTTACTGCTCACCATCATCATCTTACAAATATGCCATACTAAAACTTTCGTCGTCCCTCATCCCAAACAATGTTTTACATGGAACTCTTTTCCATTATTCGTTTTCTCTATAATAACTCAAATATTCTTAAATATTCTCATAACTAATGAACTGATATACTGAATTTTCTGGGACTAAACTTTTAAATGCCTTCGTTCTGGATAACAATTGCAAAACTGTAAACCGTAAGATGCAAAATGTAGAATTTGTTGAAGTACACAATCTGTGTGAAATACATTTTATCAGAGATGACCACTTTAGAGCTATACCTTACTAGAATGAAGCATAAAAAGTGAATGAAGCACAAATATGAAGCTTTTATGTCCCGGAAATAGAAATAGAAGGTATGTCAAAGCCTTCACACAGCGACCAGCTATTAAAATATTCAATTGTTACTTGTGTCGATTGTACGAGTATTCACCTATTCCCATAGTACCTACTAGGAAATATGCAACTTAACTATTTCTGCAAAAGTTTGTCGCGATTAATGAAGTTTATATAACAAAAATTCTTGTTATGGTTTGTACAAATCCGAATGCAGAAAGTCATACTATATCAGATATTTTACAAATTTGAACAAATTCATTTACATATACATTCCTACATAAATAGAATAACATTATTTAACATTGGATTGGTTTGGATTGTTAGGAAGGGATTCGACATCTCGGCCAGACGATCTTTTCTATCAAGTGGGACATACTCTGGAAGGAGCAGTCATTACTGAAGGCACTTGTTCTTTATCGAGTTCATCGATAGTTTATAGGGATATCCTTTTGCTAAAAGGTAAGATGAAAATTCCAACAAATTAGTTTAGCAATAGAATTAGTTACACTGCATAATAGAAACCACCTAACACGAGTGCATCAAACTTTAAAAAAAACGCCCTTGTACACACTTAAGATGTCATAATGATTTCAAAAGGCTTTTCTATTATTTAAGCTTGGAAGAATTCCTGATCTGATTGCCTTATGAGTTTATACAGGTTATAAATTTTCAATTGGATTGTAACCTATAAATTAATGGGATCTAAGTTCTGTCACATCATAAATATTCTGCATGCATATACAAACAATAATTTCACGAGATGAAGCATAAGCAATAGGACTAAAATTTCTTGGGATTGGTTGAAGCAGTTATTTTAAATCGAAATTCATTTAAAATTATTAAAAAATTATATTAAAAAAGGAACGATGTTAAAATATAACAATTGGAGGTAAAAATAGTGATTGGAGAGATAAAAGAAAAGGGAAATGAATATTAGTAATGTTTCTAATAATGATAATATTACTGCAATATTTTAAAGGAATGTTGTTTTAATGTAAAATTGTTCAAAAGTGATTCAAAGGAAAAATGTTCTAAAAGATCAAATATAGTAAGGCAAATTGTCAGTTAAGACACGACGTGGACCAATAAAAATATATTGTGACTTTGTGGGTTCGTGAAATTAAAGGTCCAATTGCACAAACTCAACATGTTCTTTATTTCCACCAAATTACGGTTGGTACGCTTGCCGATTACATAGAATTACGTAGCGCACACAATTTACAATCCACGAGTTCGTCTGTCACAGGTTCACTCCACACTCACTATTACGTACAACTGTCTCTAGAGCTGACTAAAAACTCATCTGATACACGTACACAGTCTTCCAGTCCGTTCTCTAGCACCGCGCTCTTCACGGCTGCTCGCCAAGAACTGAACTGGGTCGTCCACTGCAGCCCTTATATAGGAAGATCGCTGTTTCTGGAAGGTTCGCGGTCGGAACATCATCCCGATTGTTACAGACGTCAGGGGGAGGGGAAAGAGACGCGATACCCTCCCAACCATCCCTTCAGTAGCACCACAAGATAAATAGGTAGGCGTGGCCTGAATGCCTCCTGTCCCCTACTCAGCTGTCAGTTGGTCGTGCCTTCCGATAATTGGGTGACAATATTAATTGCCATAGCAACGGCAAAACCAATAACTTCGGACTAGCCGAATTTGGCGTTCTCTCTGTGCAAAGACTTCATCAAGAATGGACGCAAAATGTTATTCGATCCGTTAACTTGAAAATACACGCCATAGATAATAAACACGCATCAGATCCCGTACATCTTAGCAATCAATATACGCGCACGGGTACTATACAAGGTCAAGCGCGACATCAACAAACGTCCGATGTCAACAAGTATACCAAAGCGCTGTGTGCATTCTCTATATTGTTGATTTTTGCAGACACCTTCTCGACTGCTTTTAGATAGCTCGAAAGTACATATTTTAAGCTGTTTAATGGTTGTTGATAATATCCAAAACTTCTTATTCATAAAATGGAGATTGCCCAATTATTGTTGTGAAAGTAATACTATTAACACAATATGTCCAGCACCTTGCACTCTCTGAAAGGCAGATCTAACTGCATGGCAAGCAAATGAAGCTAAAGTTACGCGTTGCGAACCGGACTGTTTCTGCGTGTTGTTCTCGCTGACGTCAGCAGTTATATAATGCGAGGCTCGTACACTTCATATCCCTTTAAAGGTGTACGGGCTCCGATGTCTGATAATAAAGTATAATTGTAAAATGAAATATCGATGCTTCCAAGGGTGTATTTTAATTTGGTGTTGCGACGAGTTTGTGCCAATTATTAAATTAATTAAATTTGAATTTAGAAAAGAAAGTTACAATTATTTCATTTCTTTAAAAAACTATTGATCGCCTTCTATCCGTGACCAGGCCTAATGTAAGATCATCATGTTAAGTCTAGAGCAGCCTTGGTAGCTACAAGAACCCAAAGTAACCAGGAACGTCGGATTCAGCCCCGAAGACAGAAAGCTGCAGCATCTCATACCCGAGATCCAACCTTCCGGGAGATGACCTCACCTCGCAGCATCATCCCCATAGCCAATCTGTCGCTTGGTAATAACAGTTGAATAGAGTCACAGTAAACAAAACAAAGTTTATACACTGCCTGTATCTCTTAAAAGCATTTTATTCAAAAAGAAACTGGATAAAACTGAAGATGCAAGTAAAGCAGGAAAATAATTGTAGGAGTTCAATGCTATTTAAAATATTGCATCACACTGCCGATTGGAAGTCAATGGTTCCTGTCTGAATTATTGAGTAATCAGTGACATTTTCTGTGCACTTGCTATCCAGACGTGGCGTCGGAAGGTTTCGTTCAAATGAGATAAAATTGCTAGTGGTTGCCCAGAATGGACATGATTGTCTTGGTTTGAAAAAATGAAAAATTAACTAACCCAAGAGGGATCTATGAATTCTTAAACTACAGGGTTTTGAGAAGGTGCCAAAATTTCTTTTTTAAAAAAGAAACATTTCTCAGGAATAATATTTTACCAAATACATTGTTTTCACACATTCAGTATAGGCATATTTTCCAAACTTCCAAAAGCACCATTCAGAATTGAAACACAAAGTGTTGCGTTTCTTTCCGAAATATTTCCCAAAGCCCCATTTATTTTTATACCTTTCACAAATCGTGCTTCTTCATATCTACATACTTCGTATTAACCGAGATAAAATTTTGCTAAATTAGTTTCATTATAAACAACAAATCAACAGGATTGACGTGGTAGATGTTTAAAAGTAGAACAGTGTATGCAGGCTGAATGGCTACAGCACTTCAAATATGACTACGATAAGGATTTCATTGCGGAGGGGATTCGGTACCATCCTGGGCCCACTGTGCCTGTGCCCCAAGTGGGGCACCTCCGGGAGGAAGGATGAGGTGAGAGGAGATAGAAGGCGACCGACCCAAGTAGCCACGATAGTACAGAGAGCAGGGTTCTTACAGTTTACTTAGAGACTTCCCCCGACCGGCCAGGACAACGGACTCGATCCCCTACTGCGGGACGGCAACGAGCCCAGCAGCGGAGCTCCAAAGGTCCCCTGGCTGGCGGTCCCGAAATGGTCCCAGCAGAGACCGGCAACCAACCTACCGGAGGAAGTAGTTAACCTCAGACCATATCATCCGGCCAGGCACCGCCGAGACACCTGCCGGCACTTCTACCCTGGAAGAAACCACCAGATGAGCGATGAGGAATTATAATGCTGAAGAAATGGAGGGACAGTAATTCGGGGGATATAATTAATAATTGACTTACCCTGCATTCGCCTAACAACCCAGGGGAACTTTGGAAAGATCCCATGGGTCAGGTAGGTCAGCCACGGAATCGAAACCGGGTGTGACGAATGCGGGCCACAGACGAATCCACCGCTAGGTTCAAAAATGACTAAGTAACCAAAAATTCAATCTCATGGTAAAGGATGTCTTAAATATAATGGTATTAGCAAAGATGTTTGAAATATGTTTTTGTCTAGCTCTTGTAGAATAACCGATATGCAAAAGTTACCTATGAGTGAAGTGAACTTCTCAGGCTATTTCCAGATAAGTGAACATCCCCATTAATCTTTGTCGGATTCTTGTGCGACATCTAATTGAGAACAGTAAGTTTGGTATCTATCCAAAATTTAATTTTGAGTTCTACTGTTAGTGCGAACGCGCACGCACACAATTTCCTGTATATAAAAATATAATTTTATTTTTTGAAACCTTTAACAAAACCCAGATATGGGTACATTTATATGTGGCAACAGAATCTAGAACATCTTCGTATATTCACTTATTTCGAGATTTGGTAGGGATTCTGACAAAGTACGGCATCATGCTCTGATCGTATTCTGAGCTGCCATCAATTGCATTTCAGTGTAGTTTAAATAAATGCTCTCTTAATGTTTATGCAGTGTCCCTTGCAAGGAATAAGGTTCCCTGTACGAAAATCAAGAAAATACAATAGTGAGACCGTTCAAAGCTGCATTTCCATCAGCATAGGAAATCACATTTAAAGACAAACAATGACAATAAAGCTTTTCCGATCATTGTTTTGCGAATTCATTTTCCTGTGACTTACGGCTGAAAGCGGAAGCTACTTTTTTCAGGCACGGATTCGTTCGAAATTGGGAGTTTGAGCTAATTTTTGGAAAGGTGCTTTACTGGACTAAAGTTTCTAAAATTCAATAGACCGCATTTCTGTTTGTGTTTCAGCATTTGCATCACTGTTCTCTTGTGGTCAGCGGGGATCTCGGACTTCCATCAACAGCTTGCCCTTGCTTTTATTTTTTACCCTTTTGCTTTTGTTTCCTTTGGTAATGCGGATTAGAAAAGGTGCATAGTAGGCATAAGGTGCATAAAAATCTCGTTCAATGCCCTGCCACCGTTTAATTTTTAAAATCACGTGGTACAGCTTGTAGCATCTCAATGTTTTCTCCGGCTCTACTTAATTAAAAGGAGCAAATACAGATAAATAGATAAGCTATGCGTTGCATTTAGATTCCAGAATGTGCAATAGCGCTTTTTATTTATTTAATTCTTTATTTAATGCGAACATTACAGTTATCCCCAATTACAATGCTCACTTATTGCAATACAAAAAGATTACAAAATTAAGTGGACAAGAAAATTGGAACATCGTGAAATAAGAAGAGCCCTACAATATTAATTACAATTCAAACCATAACAAAACACAAACCTAGAAAGAGAAGGAATAATAATAAGTAATATTGGTTAAAACGTACAATTGAACAGTTAACTATTGTTGGTAGTAAAGAATCACAGGTTAAATGAAATCATCTAATATTCATACTAATATATAAATAACTAAAGAATGAAATCTGTTGTATAATGAATGAATTCTAAACCTGGGTGAAAACATGAGTAAATATTAACCTTCTGAAGAAAAAAAAACTATTTAGAAATCTATTAGGTGCAATATCTGTGACATAAATAAATATATTAATTGCCTAAGTTTAGTATCATCACTCATACTGTGCAGTAATTTTTACAGGGAAAGTAACAACTGGCAAATTTTTTCTGTCATATACTTTAAATTCAAAGAAGTAAAACAGTGAATCGTGTGAGACCAACTTAGGAAAATTGTGAAAATCGTTGAAAAACACATGTCTCAAGAGCTGAGAGTGGTTCCAAGGCTTTATATACCTGGCACTGTTTACGATTCCATACAAGTGAAGCATATTCAAGTCTATATCTCACAAATGAATAATATAATATGAAGAAAACTCTTATAAGGCTAAAGTAAGATGAATTATGAATGATAAATACATATTTCTGTGTTCTGCATTTAGTATTGTATTGAGGTGTTTCGTAAATGACAAGTTCTTATTAAAAATATCTCCTATATCAGTTTTTATCTCTACAGTTTGTAAATTGATTGTATCTAAATGTTACTTCAAAGCAAACTTATGTTTTAGTGCAGAAGACCATTACTTATCACTTTGATATATTGAAAGGAAGGTTATTGTCTTCACTCAATTTATTTAAACTGTTCAGATCATTTTGAAGTTTAACGCATCGAAAATACTTTTATATAGCTATAAATATTTAAGTTATGCATCCGTAAAAAGTAATATTAGAATATATAACCACGGATTATATATCGTTAATGAACATAAGAAATACTAATGGGCCTAAATTAGAACCCTGAGGCACGCCGGAATAACCTCAAAGCTATAAGAAGTACTGTATTTGTACTTAAGAAACTGAAATCTTGGCTTTAAGTAAGTTATCATTAGAGACACCTCGTTCAAAAAGTATATAGTGGCAACTTATTTATCAAATGATCATAAACTCTATCTAAATCTTTTTGTAAATATGTATATACGACGTCAGTTTGCAATCTTTTATCTAATGCACAAGATACACAATGGACAAAATTACACAAATTAGCTACAATAGACATGTTAGGCATAAATCCATGCTGAGTGACACTAATACTTTTTAACATGGTGAAATGCGGGTATATATTTATAAAGTATACACTCTAATATTTTAGCAGGAGTTGATAAAATAACTACTGGTGTATAACTTCTAAGTTCTCCAGAACATCCGGATTTGAAAATTGCTATTCCTTTAGTTGATTTGCACTTATCAGGGAATGTGCTTTGTTTAATAATAGGATTATAAATCAGGTATAACGGACGAATCATATCCTCCTGACAACCTTTAAGAACATAGGGAGAAATGATACCAGATATTTGTAAAAAAGTCAAATAAGCATTTAATTATATCCTTTGACCACCTACAAAGAGAAAAAAAATCATTGGTAAGAAGTGTTCCCATATTTTCTGGCAAGAACAATTTTATACTCTTATGTATCACATGTTTATGTAGAAGGAAAAGCTTCTCCCCACAGAAGACATCAATGGAACGAAGGTCATAGGTGTTGACGCTACACGTTATAGGGATAATTTTGCAGTACGTTTTCCTTAATACAGTGCTGAATAAATCTTTATGTCTTCAAAGAAGAGGAACTCTTACTGCATGTAGCTGTTCCCTGCAGTTTTTAATAACAGATAGAAGACAGCTTCTAGTAACATATTTCTTTGCAAGTCTTGATATATGCAAGGAACGTAAGTGTTTGTAAGTGTAAAACGTCGTGTGAGTGCAACACGTCAGAGTTTTTATTCCTTGAAGTGATGGAATATTAGATGTAGATAACTTGAAACCAAGTGCTTAAGAATTCCTATGCCTGCTCATGTCCAACATGGAGGCTTTCATTCCAAGCAAATCTTGAGAATTGCATTAAAATACAGCTGTTGTGTACTATAAATAGCCATTGTGAATTATGGGTATAGTGTTCTGTTCTACTTTCCTGTCAGCGTGACCATCGAGCATGGTCCTTGTAGACATATCATCAGAAAAGGGACCATACGTCAACTGTTACATATTCGTATCCCTGAATGTGAACGTTTCATTGAAAATTAGGCTCCAAATTTTAGTGATACCCTATAGGTTTGTTTGTATAGCTAGAATTACCTACACATAATCGTTCAGCGAGCGAGAGGACGGTATTCCCAAGCAATTCCAAGTATTGTTCCCTGACCGCAATAAACCCGGATAATACTTGAACTTGGTTACGTAACCTCCAGTCCTTTGCTGTTACTGTGATCCAGCGTTTCTCTTTTGTGATCCTTTTAGTCTCCTGTTCTATACACACAATCTGTTTTAAAATCTTACAAAATTGCGGAATTGTTCTTTAGTTCCTTTACTAAACAGTTTGCTCTTATTAAGCTAACTGGAAGTGTCCATGTTAGTGAATTTCAGAAAAAATGCACGTTTCACTACTACATTGAAATTCATTTTAAATACCGATCTGTTCCAGATCTCTTGTTAGAATGAGTGCAGTTGGCAGAGGAGCGAAAGCAAACTTTTAAAAGGAGTCCACTGGTAGGAAATCATATACCATTCCCTCAAAATATCACAACTACAGAATGCGTTGCTATTTTCGTAACAAAGGTTTGGCCACTGCAGCATTTTGGTAGACCTTAGTAGCAGTTCATTTCAAATCTGATGCTGTAGGTGAAAGTTTAATCGAGGGCCTGTGGTATCAGAATTTAGCCCGAGGTTGGGTTAAGATTTTTAGGTTAGTTTATGTGTATGAATGGGGTACATTTAAGATATACCGTAATATATTTATTGCATTTGGGTTGTCAGTTTCTTCTGTGCATAACTAAGATGGATGCCTTAGTTAACAAACAGCGAAGATTTTGCTACATAAAAAGTGTCCTAAAAGGAAGCGATGAAGGATTCGAGGATTATAATCTCAAATCTTGTTCTGAACCCCTATTTCTGATGTTTTAATTGCATTTGTTTTTATTTCTTACAGTTTCTGGGAGAAGGGGGGTGGTTAGCTCTAACGTTTTGTGCTCTTAAAAAATTAGAATTGTTAGTTTAACTAAGTATGTCATAGTGGTGCAAAACCTTGTATTTTAAACATGTGTTTAAACATACGAGGGGGTAACCAAAATAAACCGGACTCCGAGGGCGCTGCCCCTCGTAGACGTAGTGCAGGATTCTCACGCTAGATGGTGTTAGTAGAGACCTTCATGAAACAGCTGTGCAGACGAAGTCAGCGTAGAGCTGAACGTGCAAGTGTGGTGTTGTGTTCTCTGACTGTTGGCGAGTTGCCTCTGCGAAGTCGTTATGGCAACTTTAAAAGAACAAAGAGTGTGTGTGAAATTTTGTTTCCTGGTTTTAAAAACTGCAACGGAGACACATCAAATGCTTCAGAAAGCTTTCCGGGAGGACGCTATGAACCACACACAGGTTTTCGAGTGGTTTGGGCGCTATAAACGTATTGAGATGTATGATGAAAACCAAGCTCGTTCTGGACGCCCTTCAACATCGCGAAATGAGGAGAACATTGAAAAGGTCCGCCATAAGATCAACGAGGATCGTCGCTAAACGATAGACCAAATTTCAGCAGCGACAGGAATCAGTTGGAGCTCGTGTCAGCGGATTTTGAGGGAGGATTTACACATGAAACGTGTTGCTGCTAAATTTGTTCCGCGCCTTCTCACACAGTAGCAAAGAACCATCCGCATGAATGTGTGTCAGGACTTGAAAACAGAGATTGCATGTGATCCAAACTTCTTGAACAAAGTCATTACAGGGGATGAGAGTAGGTGTTACGGATATGACCCAGAAACCAAGCAAGCGTCCAGCCAGTGGAGGACTCCCAACTCTCCCAGACCAAAAAATGCAAGGCAAGTGAGGTCAAATGTGAAGACGATGATCATTGTCTTTTTTGATGTTCGTGGAATTGTTCATCGGGAATTCGTAGCCCCTGGCCAGACTGTTAACCAGCACTTTTAGTTGTATGTTTCAAGGCGTCTGCGAGAGGATGTGAGGAGGAAACGCCCGGAACTTTGGCGATCAGGTGACTGGTTTCTGCATCACGACAACGCTCCAGCACACACGGCCTTACGAGTGACCCACTATTTGGCATCTCAGAGGTGGTCTGTCGTTCCCCACGCTCCGTATTCGCCGGACCTAGGCCCGTGCGACTTTTTCCTATTTCCACAAATGAAAGAAACGCTAAAAGGGGAGCGTAATGACAATGTGGAGGCGGTAAAAACAGCTTCGCAAAGGGCACTGGATAGTATCAACTTGAAGAGTTCCAAACATGCTTCCAACATTGGGAAAAGAAACTTATCAAGTGCTTCGCATGTAATGGGGAGTATTTTGAAGGTGATTGAAGTATTTTGTAAAAAGATTCATCAATGAAGTTTTTATGACAACAATCCGCTTTCTTTTGGGTCCCCCCCTCGTATTGCTGCATCAACTGTGCATCTTTTTTGGTGTTTGTTAATACAGTTAGATATTTCTCAAAAAGCTACTTTCTGTAACGCTGTTAAAGGATGATACTGTTAATAATAATTCTCTCCTTAATGAAAAGGACTGACTCTATAGGAGTTGAATAGGAAATTACAAGATTTAACATTTAACCAGATTTCACAAGACTTAATTTTACCTAAAACGAAACGATATTCTTATTAGCGTTAACATTGTTTTGCGGCCACATAATATGAAAAAGAAATGCCTTTATGTGCAGATCACATTGAAGGGTGAATCAAACTCAGCACTACATGCTTAAGCTTTTTGATATAATTATAAACAAACCCTTATGCATTGTTGCCAAATACTTATAAATAAAATCATGATTTATAAATAAAAATAATCCGAGCCGATTTAGAAAATAATTCCTCATTCCGATCTTCTTTCATATTAAAATTTTATTCTGAAAGTCTTTCCTGGACTGATAATGGCACACATGACTCCTTATTTTGAATGTATACTTTGGATGCAGTTAAATAAATGCAAAGTTTAATCAGCTTTCGGTAACTGCAGTGGAGTAGTTAGCGTTGACGTCTCCAAATTCTCCTGGTTACACATTCGATTGCGCCAGAAACAAATGAAGTTTTTTGTATTAGAATCATTCCCCTCTTTACGCAGAATTTGCAGTATACAAATAGGTATGTGTTTCATAATGAAAATAATAAAAACCAATACTACAGAAAATAGCCTAGTTGTATTTAAATCGAAACACTTTCTATGTGACCACAGAAATTAAAGAAACATATGCAAATATAACAGTAAAAAAGGGAACTAATAAAGCTTAGAATATTTGAATAAAAATATTGAACTATAAAGTAAACATTAGGTTGACTTCATTCACTTATTTTGTGTTCCATTATTATCCACTACAGTTGACATTCTGTTACAATTAAAAATATAAAAAGCTATGGTATACTGGAAAACATGAAGTCAGGAATATCAAAATACAGATAACAGTGCTAAAAATTCGAACTAATAGACGTTGAAGAACTGAAAACAGTTCTGAATTTTTTTAAAAACCTAAGGTTATAATAAATAGATAAAATCAATTTTGAGTTATTGAATATGCTATAACTATACATACATTTAGTTACCTTCAAAAGCTTTTGCTGGAATAGGAGAGCTATGCCCAAAGAAAGGAAACAGAGCTAAAGTAATTTCACTTTCCAGACAGCAAAACAAGTTCTTTCAGCAACTATAGGGGACAGGCCATATATACAACATGTGAAAGGTAAACCAAATAATATTTTATCAAAAGAACAATTTTGTTTCAGAAAACGCAGATCTTGGCCTGATTATGTTTTAAATTTACGTCTTCCAAAGTTAAGTCATATAGGACGATGAATGGAATGGAGAAATGATGCTCAAATAAGCCCAGGGTCCATAGAGCGTAGAGTTATCCGACGTTCGTCTTTCAGTGTAAGGGATAACCCCACAAAAACTCATCTAGGAAACTCACTCTGATCGGAGTTCAAAGTCTGGATCACTTGAACGCGAGGCAGACACGCTTTCCATCTACGCTACCAAGGCGGGCTGAATGTTGCCCAGATAACATATTCAACTTAACAGAATATTGGAGAGGAGAACAGAATTTCACATCGTCTTCTTGACTAGAAAAGGTTTTGGATTACATAAAGTAAAAGGAACTGGAAAGAAAAATCCTGTAACAAAATTGAATAGCAGGTGCATAAGCACTATGCATTGTGCAGATTATCAAAATATTCTGCAAGGCGATGAAGACAAATTTAAAAGATCAGCACACATGTTCAATAGAATAGGTAAAAACTTCTATACCTATCTAGAACAAAAATAACAGAAAAGATATTGTCAAAGTTATAATAGTAATTTAGTAACCGACCAATTTAAATTTTGACTTATTTGGTTGGTATATATATATTATACATGCTTTAATACTGGCAACGAAGTGAAGAAAAAGCTGCTATACAAACGGAAAATATAATATTCTTAGAATACTTGAACTACTGCATATATACTAGCACTAATAATATCTTAGCTGTCTTGATGTTTCAATTTGGAGACCACTGATTGTAGCTTATTTTAAAGGGCACACTGAAGTCTTGTATTGAAAACATACGTTGCAAGAAGTTGCAAAGAGTTGCAGAGGAACAGTTCAACACTTCTTTCCGTTTCAAAAAGCAAACAATTAATACGGCAGTATAAGTCACCTGAGAGTTTGGTATCAGAGAACCTCATGTTTTCGGCTAAAACAGATGAACTCGATTGCCTAGGTCATGATATATTTGTCTTTGTGTTTTGTTAGATTTTGTTCTTTAAGTATTTATTCCTTATTAAGTTTTATAGGACGTAGAAGATACTTGATAGAGTGAACGTATGCATGTTTGTAAAAAATGATACAGGCAATTTAATCTTTCCTTCCGTATACATACTATTCTAATTAATTTCAACACTGTTACTATACTTTTATAATACACATCCTTGCAATGCCATTGGCTGATACCAGTTTAAGAGTTGAGAAAATCAAAACTTTTTAAACTACAATTAATACTAAAACTATCTCTGAAGGTCACTACCAAAAACCCTAAGTGTGTAGGTTTCGAGATGAAACGGGAAGTATGATTTCCTCATTGCCATTTCATTTAATTAGCCCACGTGTTATGTTTATGTAATTCTTGTTAACGGACAATTCTTAATTCTATTGAGTTGAAGCAGTAATAGGAAAAACTGAAATGTATTCTGCGAATATATCAAGGTAGAGCCAATGACCATGGAAATGGCAAGCTCAGAACAATAGCAGGAAAACAAAGGCTGTGTGTTTAAATGGAACGAGCGCCATACATTTGCTTGAACAAGGTTTAAAGAAACCGCAGATACCTTACCAAGAAAAGATTTACATCAATCGCTGTACCACAAGACGTACTACGCCACAATGCAGAATTTATGCTGTAATACAAGCATTAAGTGTAATGTAACTCTTGACTGAAGCGTGCTTTATTTGTTTTACCATCGGTCACAAAGGCACATCCTATTCTCATTTGTGAGTTATAGAACTTCTCTGTCCTTTTTGTTACGGACAGAAGAGCCTTCTTTTTAACTGTGGCATGTGTGATGCTCGCGTTTTGATGGTCCCGAGTTCGATTTCCATCAGCCCAGCCAATCCCAGACCAATTGCGTGGTTTATCTGGGCCGGAAGGCGAATGCTGAAATAGTTTTCTGTTTACCATTGATTTCCTGCTCATACTTCCTGTCCATAGCTTTCGACTGTTTCAAGGTGTTGCAAGCACCAGCATGTGAGTGAGTGACTGAGTGAGTGACTGAGTGACTGAGTGACTGAGTGACTGTGTGACTGAGTGAGTGAGTGAGTGAGTGAGTGAGTGAGTGAGTGAGTGAGTGAGTGAGTGAGTGAGTGAGTGAGTGAGTGAGTGAGTGAGTGAGTGAGTGAGTGAGTGAGTGAGTGAGTGAGTGAGTGAGTGAGTGAGTGAGTGAGTGAGTGAGTGAGTGAGTGAGTGAGGTTTTAAGAGTCCGTCGACGGCTAAGTCGATCCACTTTAAGATCAGGTGGCGGATGTTATGCTGTGGCAGCACAGTGTTATTTTGTCCTAGAGAAAGATATCTCCGTAGTAATTAAGGGAGGACTAATCGACTTCTGGACTGGCACGTTGGAATTGTTAGAAATCCCGTCCTTGCCAGTGCACATCGTAGTTCGAATATGCTCGTCTTTCACTTCTCCCCTTCATTCCTTACTCCCAATGATCACGTTGAAAGCAAGGAGGCCCAATATTGCCTATGAGCAGTGCTGGGCACACAACTTTCTCCTGGAACCCGTCCTTCTGAGTAGAGGACAACCAAGAAACCCCGATGATGATGATGATGATGATGATGATGATGATGATGATGATGATGATGATGATGTGTAAGGGCGAACAACTACGGCGGTCATCAGCGCCCTTTAAAAAACTATTCTTGGCAAAATCCAGATATAAGAATACCAAAAAAACTATACAAGTGTAAACAAACCTATTTAAACTACACGTACATAAAAAAGAAGTAAAAAGAAATATCAATCAAAGCCTACTGATTTCGTTCACTAAATCCTAAAGTCTAATCTAGAAAAGAATCTAAATACCTTCTCCACTACTGTGTTATCGTCCGCTGGCATTTCTGCAAAGCTGGCTGGCAGCTGCAGAGACCGATCTAGACTGCATCGGGTCCCCCGCATGGCATCCGGGCACCCTAGATAACCCAGGAGCTAAACCTATCAGCAGCTAAAGCTGAGCTCTTCATAATTCTTCCAAGCTGTTTGGCATCTAAATTTCTCCCCAACTAAAATACAAAATATTTAAAAAAAATGGGTGCTAAGTACTGCATCCTCCCCTTCGACCCGAAGGTACTTTGGTAACCTCAAAATTAACTCCCAATCAAAAACCTACATCACCTTCATCCTACATCTTTCAATAAAAATCCTACCTGCGGTAAAACCCTTAATGGGTGGGCACGCAGCAAAAACTTTCTGGCTGTATACAGCCAGCCAGCACGAGCGAGCGAGTGAGCGAGCGAGCGAGCTGCAGAGAAGTCCTAAGGTCTAGGTGAAAATACTCTAGCAGCACGTGTCGTACAGACAACGCTTCATTGCAAAACGGACACAGTGGAGCAGGCTCCTTTTTAAAAAGAAAACTATGAGTAAAAAAGCAGTGCCCAATACGCAACCGAGCCAAACTCATCTCCTCGCGACGAGATGAACGACAGGAGGTAACTCAGGGAATCGGAAGTTCTTTCACAGATCTAAGTTTATTATTGCGGAGAGTGAACCACTCTTCATGCCAGCAGGTTTGTACAGCTCTCCGCAATACGGTCCTAAATTCTTCCGATGTCACAGATGGTGCTCGAACCCTGGGCTTCATGGTAGCCGTCTTGGCTGCCGAATCCCCCATTTCATTCCCCCGCAAGCCTAAGAAACCCCGAGAGAGGATGCTTCCAACCCAAGTGTATATGAAATAGCTCTTAAATGCTCAAATTTGATTATTCTTGGCTTATACTTCATAAGACAGACATTTTGACTGAATAAGAAGTTCACTAACAGAAGTTAACCAGTAGTGAGGCTCATGGACTAGAAAGACGCTGTTGTCTTTGGCATGCTGTTGAGTAACTACGCAAGCTGCAGACACGCATACTCAACTCCTCTTTTCCCTAATTGCAAACCTCTTTTAAGAAACTTTAGAAGGTAATATATGTGATAATTAGATTGTCCTCTTAGTGTAATATAGATAAATCCTCGTTTTAAAAATTAATCAGGCGTCACACAGTTTCGACTCTATAAACCTGAGCCATTTCAATATGCCGTAACTTTTGAAACAATAGGACATGCGTGCAACTTTGGGAGAATATAATACACAATTGGCAGATTGCATTACACTATTTACATCTCAGAGAAAATGTTGGAAATGTCCTCCACCAGCATTTATACATGTTTGCACTCGTCTCACCATATTCTCTGAAGTTTTACGGAGAGTATCCTCACCAATGTTACTTATTTCGGTTCCAATGGATTCCTTGAGAACATCAATTGTTCATGGCCGATTCTTGTACACTCTATTTATTAGATACCCCCACAAAATCCAGTAAGGTTAGGTCAGGGGACCTGGGGGGACCATAGACTTTTTGAGATTATTCGATTATCAAAGAAACTAGTTACAGGTCCCATGGTGTCATTAGATGTATGGCACGTTGCTTCATCTTGCTGTAAATAACTTTCTCTCAATTTTATATCATCCAACTGTTCCACAAATGTCTTTAAGATACCAATATATACTTCACTGTGTAGAGTCGTATCAAATAAAATGCATATTTAAGACTCTCAACTGTCAAATATTTTCAGCGTTGACGATTCTCCCAGAGCCACTGAGATAATTAAAACAAATTTATATATTCTGGGAGATTTTAAAATGAAATTATGGCCTATTGAAATGGTTCAGGTTTATATGGATCGCACTGTACCTAAGATGCATTATGACTGTCCACATAGATAACATAATGCACTGGAACTTATACACGCCAAGTAAAAATTTTCTTAAATAAAATTATTCACTCGCAATATGCCTTTCAGACATTTAATTAATCTTTAATATAAAACTCAATCTTGAACAAATGCTGAACATGCAACCCTAATGTGGAATCTAAGCTCAAGCGGTGGCGGTAGCCATTACAGTTGTAATGCGTTTTTCACAAAACTGCTGTAGTCATTAAGGTTCTGTCCGCTGAAGAAAATAAAGATATTTGAAGATTTCGTTGAACCAAAGCATAAAACTTGTCAGACTGGCTAGAATAATAGAGAATTTATAATTAATATTCTTTGCTGCACAATTCCATCAAAATTATACCCACACGTTCGTTAGATATTTTGTTCGAATTGAATTCTCAAGACTTCATTCCATGTGTGGACTGATTTTGGCACACATTTCTTATTAACTATTCATAATTCAACTGCTGTAAATCAAAATTGTCAAGTTGAGGCTACCATAGCAACACAACGAAAATATGTTAGTATGCGTTGCCAAAAATTCATGGTCCTGATCTCGACAGTGACCTGCATGATTTCTCTTCTGGTTTGCCAGTCAACATTCTCTCTAGAAACCGCACCTGTGTAACGTGTGGGGATTATATGCAGCAGCACATGAAACTGCTAGATTATGGGTGTGTGTCGATGAAAAGGAAAGGATACTACAGAGGAATAATCATTGATTGAAGAATTACATAAAGAGGCTGAAGGGAAAAACATATATTTGCCTAAAAAGAATGAAAAGGGAATACAAAAACAGCAAGCAGCATATACTTGAAGCACAATATCATAAATTTGCAAAAATAGTAGTTTTAAAATCATTAGCTTTATATTAAGTATGCTGTGTCTACATAAACCATGTGTAGTAAAAAGATATGCAACTAGTATTTACCTCTCAATTTCTTCTGGGGCAGCAAGACAGGAGAAAAGACGATTAGAAATCGACATTTCGGGAGTGTGCATCTCTACCATCATCAGGATATTTATAAAATGTTATAACCATAAATGAATCACTTTAATAACAAAAATATAAACAAAGATAAAACACTATCATAATTCGCATTATTGAACAAAAGACTCTTTTCAGTAAATTAAAGAAATGTCAAAGAAACATAACTACTTAACTTGATTATAAAGCTGTATTGATCTGTTCTTAAGTCGACGGATTTCCATTTTAAGGCCGGTTTCCAAGAGGAGCTGAGCTGAAATCCAGCATCACGATTAAGCGTGCTCCTTTCGGAGGAAGGGCCAAAGCCTCCTTAATTCTCCGCTCCCAGTAACTGTTGCATATTGCCAAGATCGTTGTCTCCCGGAAGTTGACTCTATAGTCGTTACCAAAACAATGCTCTGCCAGCCCAGACTTCTCAGGTTGCATTAAACGAATGCTCCGTTCATGTTCGTTTATTCTGGTAGCAATGGTCCTTCCGGTTTGTCCTATATATGGTGTCCCAATTTCTCAGAGATGCTGGTGGAGGAGACTTCAACATTTACTCTGTGATGTAAATTGTGTAATGTAATCTCCCAATTCTATATTATATTCCCTCAAAGTTTCACGTGTGTCTTATTATTGGCTCAAAAGTTGTTGCATATTGAAGTGGTTCAGGTTTATATGGATCACACTATACATGCCCTCTGGCCCGTGCAACGATACCTCTCTTTCAATATAATTTCCACTATTGTTGCATGTGCTTGTATAAACGCATGATTAATTCTTATAGTGCAAAAGAAAGAGATATAAAGTTGAGCCTCCATCATTATGATTAGCACCATAAGATTGATATTGACAATGAAAATAGCTTTGCACTAGACCTCCCTCTACTGCACTTACTACAGCTGCCATTCCACTTGAAAACATGTTACCTACGCCTTGGCCTTTACGAGGATATAAGTTGACTTCCCAGTTCTCCGATGATATCAGCTCAACCCAATCAACCTTAAGCACCTATTTCAGAAAACTTTTTTTTTCTCTTTCAAATCTTCAGGCATGAAAGTAAATGTGCTTCATTATCACCATTGAAACAATGCTGTAGTTTTACAGTCTTTTAATTCAAAACGCGTATCCTTGAATAAAATATAAGGAGTAGGTAAAACATATCTGCTATACTTAGTGTAGTATAATAGCTAATTAGAATGAAACATTAAAAAACATAAAGTACATACTGCATATTCTAACTGTACAAGCAATATCACTTTTTAAATCATTTAGTACTTTAAGGGTCGATACTAAAAGCTGTATACTACATGTTATCGTTTATATTTTGTAATGTGCTGTTATTAGTGGTACTAAGTCATAAAAAGCAGTTTTCAGTGCTAACCATTTCCTCTAATCCTCAATTTAGCAGATACGTGAAACCTGTGTATGCCAAAACCTTAATTTGAATTGCTCTTTCGGTAACTGAATTACCCCTCCCCTCATAATGAACGAAGATTGAAAACTATTATTAGTCAATTGAGCATAACTTGCACTGAAGTGGCTGCCTTAGTAGGGTGGTGGTAGCGTGCCTGCCTCACGTTCAAGAGGTCCCGAGTTCGAATCTCGGTCAGGGTGAGTTACGTGGATAAGGATTTTTCCGGGCTTTTCCCTGATCCTCAAAGGTGAATGTCGGGTAATTCAAAGCTCTATGGACCCTGGACTCATTTGAGCATCATTTCACCCATTCCATTCATCGTCCGATATGACTTAAAGTTGGAGGACGTAAATTAAAAAAAATTGAGGTTAAAGAATGCAGTTATAAAGAAATCATTATGGATTATATTCAGCTTTTGCGGAATAAAAGACTTTAGAAAACTATTTATCAAAAAATTTAAAGATGTATCGATTGTGTATGAGAAGTATTGCGGAATAGTTGCGAGAAAGAATTACAAGAAAATGGACTCTAAATATAGAACACCTATTGTTATTTGAGCTTATAATGGTGAAATTCAAATAAATCTTTGCACATTTTAAAAACCAATTGCCCCAACACTCCAAAAGGAAATAAAAGAATTAGGATTGAATAGCGCTATTGAAGTTTTAAGATATTTTGTAAATTATAGCTTCTGTTTAGTTTGTGTACAAAGAATATTAAGCATATGATTGCATTTCCTTATTTAAAAGATCCTATAATAATATATTCAACTTTATTTTAAATACAATATATTCAATATCAAGTAGTTCATAAAACTGTTAATGATAAAATGGTAAACATATTCCAAGTAAGAACGTTGATAAAAAATTCAAATTAGTATTCAAGTGGTTGAAACCCATTTACACAGGTTTCCGTCTTTTAGAGGGTTTGTTTGAATTTAAATAAATTACAGAAAACGGAAAATAAATGCCGAAACGATTGCGTTCCGTTTTAGACAGATTTTGCAGTACATGCATTTCCTGTGAAATCTTATTACCAAATTGGAATTAAATATCTTCTCGACTAGAGAGAGAGAGTAGGTTCTTCAATAACTGGAATCGTTTTCAAATGTTAGTTGTTGTATATTAATTAGTTACATCGCTTGTGATGGAAAGCAGTGGACGCTTTATTACCAGGGTAATAAGTCATTTTAAGTCATCTAGGAACAGAAATAGTCATTCCGTTATGTGTATAAATTTTAAATTGACGGGTTCTATCATTTTGACGTGTATAGCGAATGGACACATAGCTAACATTAAACTGAATTCAAATGTAAATATTCCATACAGTACACATAGTCAGAGAAAGAATGATGGATGTACAGTACACTGGCGATTACTTGTTATTAAAATCAAAATCTTGAATGATATGCGTTTGTCCGTTGCAGATCTTCAAGGTTGAATCATTTTGCAGCGATCGGCATCCCAAGGTGAGGACCCCTGTCGAGAGTAAACCAACCTATATATCAATATAACAATCTTTCTTTAGAAGAGTTGCTGCTGCACTAAAGTTTGTTCCACGTGTTGTCTGTAAAATACGTCCAAAACAAAACATTTGCATAACATGGAGTAGTGAAAACGCTTTGCATTGCAGAAAAGAAGAATGAGTATAGGTAAAGAGATAAAAAGAATATTCGCAGTTGTGTATCTTTATAAGACAGTAGGGACTAGTATGAAGAAAGATCAACGTGAAACTGATGTATATCTGTGATATATAAGCACAAACTAGCTGTCATAGTAAAGGGAAATATTTTATCTACAGTCAATAGAACCTCTCGTTTAATCATGTAACTTCGGATTCTATTAGTAATCACATGCAAGTGTACGTATGCACCTCAGCTTTACTCTGGTATTGCTTTGATAAATAATAGGTAAAGTGCATTTTGGGTGCTGAAATATAAAATGCAAATAATAATCCTACAATTTTTAATTCAATCTTCTATGAAAAATTTAAGTTGATCCACATTAAACAAAATGAATCACTACCATATTTCCACTACCGATATATGTATACTTTAATTTTTATGCATATTTAATTGAAATTTACAGTATTTAGTTAAATATTTTTCAGGATGAAACATCAATTTTATTTTAAGGTGACTAGTAATGGGTGATTACATTATTGATTGAACGCAATTTGGAATCGTAAACAGAACTATATCTCAAACACCTTGTTACATGCATGCTCTCCATAAGTACATATACATCAATTAGATTGTGAGCTTAGGTAAAATTAGGTAAACTTAACCTTGGAAAATATTGTTTTAATTTAACATAGCAGTTCTCGCTCTAACAGCTGTGACCTGGCCGTAAAAGCTATCTGTATGAGAAACTACTTATATATCTTCGTTCTGTGTCGTTTTGAAACACCCTGTATATTCGGTGATATTTGACACACAGGAGCTTATTTTAGAAGAATTACATTGTTAATATATTACCTTTATGCCATCTCTTCAACAAGGTCTAATATCCTGAAGAGGTTGAATTGCACGGTAATTTAAAGGAATTACGTTTATGTCTATTTTTCTGATCATTACTATCAGTAAAATAAATTCTTTATATGAATGGACGTGATTTAGTTCATTTATTGAAGTGTGTAAAACCATATTTACAAATCTATCGCAAATCAAAGTTGTTAACCGAGTCATTTTAAGTTGACAACATGCCAGCACCAAGTTATCTCTTACCATTGCCAATTTTAGTATTGCTATTAAAGCTAGAGAAAGACGACTGGCCAACAAAAATTTCTGCAGTGATAATGCTTACTTAAGCCTCTGTTGCACACACAAAGCCTTCGTGATTTCTAAACGCTCACAGAATCGCTCAACTTGACTCGACTTGACTCCTTAGGTCCTTCCTTCGATCTTCTCTCCATGGCTACTGCTGAATTCAACACGATGTGTGTGACCCACAATCGAAAACATCTAATCATAGAAAGGATATTCGGAATAGGTTTCTGCAGGCTGACGTTTCGCTGGTAGATTAGATATCTATATTGGTAGCTAATGGTTTTAATAGGGATGAACTCCCAAACTGAAAATGGTGCACTGTTTGCCCAGGACAAAAAGGCAAGCTAGAGAAATGTGTACCATAATCACTTTTTCTGTCTTCACGGTGTATATACTCCCCTTCCGAGGATGCCAAGGATGGAAGTTTCGTTTAAAATACACAAGTGTTGTCACATAACTCATCCATACATAATACCTATCGCTACATTTACTGCAACAAACATTATATTTGGCTACATGAGTGACTCATATGCACTCTTATTTCATTTCCTAGTAAACAGAACCGTTACCGGAGCAGATACATTTCAAGCTCCTCTCCCCTTCATACGCATCTGGTCTTCTTGTCTTGGGCATACAGTAAAATAATAATAAAACATACTATTAACATGGCGAAAATAGGTTGAATATCGTTTTATTAGAGTGTTATTAAAGGAAGTTAATCCTCGGTTGACGTTAATAGTAATTAATTTAATTAAATTGTTCGCTCATTGCTTTTTGTTTGCATGTTTGTTGTACAGGATGTAAAATCGAGAAAAGGTATCCTGTGAGGTATCAGACCATATGCAGTATCTTATAATTTTTTGGTAATTTTCGGTTTCTTTCAAAAATTGCCTTTATTAAGTTTTTCTTATGTTATCATGAAATGCGTTGGAATTTCAGAGCCAGCAGTTAGAAGCATGTGCTTTCTGTACCCCAGTGTATCGGCAATGAAACGTGTAATAAAACTATATCTTAGACGGTTAATTTCGATTAACAGAGGCTAGAACAGTTAAGATCAAAAATACCTAGAAAAGTTAGCTCTCGCAGATGTAGTAGGTAACATAAATAAAATATAGTAGATGGGAAAAGTTATTTTACGTTTTCTGAAACCAAAATTACAGAAAGAAACCGAATGTAGATGTGTCTTGTATACGGGTACTTTATTTATAATGCAATAAAATAGCAGTATTTATGATGCGATAAACACATCATAGTGCTAAATATATAGAATAGCATATCCTTACAAAGTCTAGATTCTTGGCACTGTTTTCATTCACAGTCTCCATCCAACACCTACTTGCCGACTGTACAGTAAGTAAGGCTTCTCTCTGTAATACATGTGTGAAGAACTGCTCACATATCAAGGAACGGCAATAGGAGGAAGAAGAACAAACGTCGTAATACTCGCCAATGCGACACTGCATACAGTTATGCTGATATTTAGCGATATATCTGCCTCACATTCGAGAAGTCCCGACTCCTAATCTCCATTAGGGAGAATTACTCAAATTTCCGACTTTTTAATTTCTGAAAAAGTGAGTGTTGGATTAACTTTTAGCTTACACAGTCCCCAGATTCGTTTCAGCATTGTTTTGCTCATTCCATTCATTGGCCGATATATCACACCGTTTAAGGGAAGTTGGTGGACTCCCTTCGCAGTGCTAAAATATGTTCTTGTAGTGTTGTGTTGATAAAAATGTGTACTCATATTAACTGATAGTTTCTGTACCTTATTGTGACTTTGTAGGTTCGTGAAATTAATAGTCCAATTGCACAAACTCAAAATGTTCTTTGTTTCCACCAAATTACAGTTGGAACACTTGCCGATTACATAGAATTACGTAGCGCACACAATTACAATCCACCATTTCGTCTGTCACAGGTCCACTCCACACTCGCAATTACGTACAACTCCTCTGATACACGTACGCAGTCTTCCAGTCCGTTCGCTGACACTGCACTCTTCACGGCTGCTCGCCGAGAACTGAACTGACTCGCCCACTGCAGCCCTTATATAGAAAGATCGCTCTTTCTGGAAGCTTCGCGGCTCGGAACATCATCCTGATGGTTCTAGACATCAGGAGGAGGGGAAACAGATAGCACAGGGCTCGTGCCGCTCTTCTAACCATTCCCTCCGTGAGCGCTACACAGATAAATGGCTAGGCGTGGCCTAAATGCCTCCTGTCACCCACTTAGCTGCCAGTCGGTCGTGCCTTCCGATAATTGGGTCACATTGTTATTTTTGTCAAAAAATATTAGTAGTAACGTACTAATAAAATAGATATACACAATAAAAATGGTTAATTTTCATTAAATTCTAAGTCGAAAATGTAAAACTATATGAATAAGAGATTTAGACAACGTGGTTAATAACAAACTAGATTATAACAATTAGTAACAGTTTTTCCTTTTCAATATACACGATAAACAGTGTATTAATGCATGCCTGGCCCATATTCAGGATGATCTAACCCTCAAAAGCTCCATTTACGAGGGAATGTCAAACTTTTAAGTATCACCTGGTAGTTTTTAAGCTAAAGTGATGAAAATGTTTCAGTGCCATTATTGATCCCTCAGGACATAAAGTTGGTAGTTTTAGTGATTTGAGTCCTTTTGTTTTTTCCCAGTGTTTGAGGTGTAAGATGGAGAAAATTGGGTCTCGTAGTGTGATCAAGTTCCTACACTTGAAGGGCAAAACTGCCCGAGAAATCCATGATAAGATGACGGCTGTTTATGGAAATCACTGCCCATCGTATGTCAGTATTGTGAGGTGGAAAAGCAATTTTCAAACTGTTCACATGCCCTGACAAATGAGCCAAGAGCTGGAAGACCGCCAGCTGTTACAGTGAAGAAAGTGGAGTGTTTAATACTGGAAGACAGACGAACAACCATCCAAATGATCATGAATGAGACAAATCTTAGTTGTGGTAGTGTGTGGAAAACTATCCACGACGTACTGCACCTGTCTAAGGTGTCTGAACGGTGGGTTCCACGTTTGGTAACCCCTTTCCAAAAACAAACACGGCGTGACCTTTCAAGGCAGATGTTGATACTGTTGGAACAGGACGAGGATGACTTTTTTATCGTCTGGTAAGTATGGATAAATCTTGGATCTATCAATATAATCCAGAGACGAAAACCATGAGCATGGAATAGAAACATACCGATTTCCATCCTCCCTGAAAGGCAAAGGTGCAAAAGTCAGCTGGAAAGGTCATGCTTTCAGTTTTCTGGGACTGTCGTGGAATCATCCTTACAGATTATTTTGCCAAGGGTCAAACCATCACTGGCAGATACTACTGCAATTTTCTGGACAAGTTACTAGCAGCTCTGATTAAGAAACGATGCGGTATGCTCTCCAAAGGTGTTCGTCTTCTGGCTGACAACGGCAAACAGGATCAATTATAATGGGAACAACACCAAGAAGGTCGGGAAGATTAAGGCAAAGACAGCCCAGAGTTACAACACTAGAAGAAGAGGCAGGGGAACAAGAAGAATTGAGGGATCAATTGAAACAACAATTAACACCGGACAGGATAAATTGAAGAAGGCAGTATTGGACATCAATACGGAACATGGGAACCGGTTCCAGCACCAGAACGGAGGAAGATATAGAGGAGGTCGACTAATGTGGACTTAAGACATGGACCGAAGAACAATCCCCCGCCAGAGAAAGTGGCTATACTATAATTTCAGTCAAGTAGATTTGGACATCCGATCATGCTAACCCTCAATTTCCGGATAGAATATTAGACTAGACTTGTAGTAGGAATTATAGTGTAATATGTATTGCGATAGTAAATTTGTACAGCTACTGGTTTCCAGTAGCTATAGATTACAGTAGGTATAGGATAGGTTAGGATATATCTGCACAGACTATGTAATCTAAATGATTAAATAGATAAAGAAGGCTAGAAAATAAATAAAATCTGCGGACACTTGTGCTCTGGTATAGCCTCTAGTGCCAGGGCAGAAGATGAGCAGACTTTTTTATTATTTTTTTTTTATTTTTTCTATATATTTTTGGCTGACAATATACCATCTCATTCATATCATATTTTAAAGGGTAATATTTAAAACTTTACGACACCCCTCTCGTATGCTAGGAAGATGAACCTTTTATTAGGTATTTGCAATATCGCATGAAGTCTAACTGAAATTCCTTCAATCTTCAGATTGAGAAACCTTGCGACTTTGAAAAATAAATATACTCATTGTATGTATTTTATTAGATATGATAGAAGAACTAATTATCTATAGAGAAAATAACATAAAGTGGAGAAACTATAAGGCTTTTTGTATACCAGTTTTCATAGGTATATCATTGTTTGGTTTAACAGAGAAAAGAATACTGTGACTTTGTGGGTTCGTGAAATTAAAGTCAAATTGCACCACTCAAAATGTTCTTTATTTCCACCGAATTACAGTTGGAACACTTGCCGATTACACAGAATTACGTAGCGCACAGGATTACAATTCACCAGTTCGTCTGTCACAGGTCCACTCTGCACTCGCAGTTACGCACACTCCTCCGATGCACGTACACAGTATTCCGGTCCGTTAACTCACTCGGTGCTCCTCACGGCTGCTCGCCAAGAACTAAACTGACTCGCCAACTACATGTCTTATATAGGGAAGATTGCGGTTTCTGGAAACTTCGCGGCGCGCACAATTATCCCGAGGTTTCGAGACGTCTGGTGGGAGGGGAAAAAGACGGTACAGGGCTCCCGCCGTTTTCCTAATCATCCCTTCAGTTAGTGACACGAGACAAATGGGTAGGCATGGCCTCAATGCTTTCCCTCTGGCCCTACTGCCGGCCGGTTCTATAGGGAGTTCCGAACTTCGGGTGACAATACAAACATAAGACATTTAACGATACGAAGTTAGGCAATACCACTTTCCCTTAAAGGAGGTAAACTGCATGTAAAATCACATTTTTAAAATTCGAGATAAAGCAGCTGAGTACATTACAAATTTTGATAGATTTAACACAAGTAATAATATGAGATAAAGTGCAGAAGCCAAACTTAAAATGTGAATGTAAAAGGAAGATTTAGTTATCAACTACATCCTATATATTCCTCAAGAAATAATTAATGGGTACGTTGTGAAAAGTGTAGCATACTATAATGCGATACTTAAGTTATGAGATTTTCATGAAATTACTTGAAGCACTTGAAATATAGGTATGGAGAAGGATAGGGAAGAATGAAGCTTCCTTTTGGCAGAAAATTATGTTTTTTTATATGTAGTATTATTGTAAAAATATTTCGAATGTCATATTTTATTTTGTTCATGTATGTCATTACACTAACTATATTTTTTCTTAAAATATGGCATTCTGTTTAATGTACAGTTTTGAGGAGGTCCTTTTTCACCAAAAAAGTAGCCATTGATACAGTAATAAACAGATCCTTGGTATGCAAAACAGTCACGCGGCGAACAAGTTTGCTCGCAATGTTATCCAACCGGATTTGCTGTGGTGATTGACAAGATACACTAATATTATGCCCATAACATTACAGCCTTACAGCATTACTTACAGCCTATGGTGATTGACAAGATACTCTGTTATTATGTCCATAGCATTATTTGTAGCCATCGTGGTATTTTTGACAGTACACAGATACTGTCACCGTAAATTAAATGCGCTAATGCTTCATCTAGATGCGGAGTATTGCGACATTGAATTTGGTAGCAGAAAACAGCATTACCCATGCATGTCAGGTACCCGTCAATCCCCATAAATCAGCCCCTGTAAACGTTCGGAACTCCTTACGAAGATGCGTCATTGGCGGTTGGAATGTCCTCTGAGATGTGACGGAGAATCCTCTTGGTTACCTTCGGCAAATACCTCGATGTCCTCCTGGGTTGCGGGATAACTTTCACAGTACTCTTCAGGATAAAGACCAAGAAGCTCTTTGGCAGCTAACGCTCTAACGAAGCCAAGTACTGAATAGGCCTGTATCGGTCAACAATCCCATCGATTGTATGGCTGCGAATGTTTGGAAGGTAGCGACCACAATCTGCAAGCTACAGACGTGCTGAATAGAGCACATCTGATACCGTGCTCTCTTAGTCCGCATAGTCAATGCAGTCTCACACTGTGGACATAGTAAGGAGAGAAGCCAATACAATTTACTGAACTTGCCACACATACCAACAAGCTGGTGCATACCATACATCACTACCCTGGTTGGACGCCAAGTTACCGATGTCTCAGGGCCCTGACCTGCAGGATTATCACTCCTATTCATTCGACACCTCTGCGTTAAGCACTATTGAGCTTGTTCATTTATGGATTAGCTGGCGTGACTGCAGTGTCCCGCCAAGTTGTTTAATGTGGCAACCAAAACTCTTATCCCTTTGCTAACTTGTTTCCTGCCTGACAACCAGTCTACTAGACTTGATAAGCCACGCAAGCGGTTCACTATGTTAAGCAGTGTTAGACGGGTGACCTCACAAGTAGGCCACCTCACACAGGTCAATAATACTACAGGAAGCTATACACAGCCCGCAGACGAACCAAAAACTTGTGAAAGTTCTGTCAAAGTTCTATTCGCACAGGTAAATCACCATTAAGCGGCTAGGTACTCTGGAGTAAAACATTCTGCTCAGTAAACCTGTGCCCATATTGATCAGCAGCAAAACCTGCTACCTCACTGGAGCTATTTCTATTTAGATTTCAAATAATACAATTTTTAATTACACATCTGAATGCTTTGGTGCCATATCTAAGACAGCTTTCAAGGCAAGAGTTAATTCATGTTTTGCTGCTAATATTAATACCAGCAGGAAAGTATAGAACTTATATATGCAGTATTTAACCAAATACTTATTTGATTATTTACAATTCTTCAATTATTTATAATACATGACACCCTGATCCTTTGCTCTACCATGTAGCTGTTAACTTCCATGCCTCCTTGTTACTTAATTAGCCCCTTTCTTCCCCAATATCTTCCTTTCTTATATTCTTTATATTTCTGGCTAATTTCTCTTTTACTTTCTGTAAGAATTCACCAATACTTCTTACCTTCATTTCCTCTTTTCCTGTTAACAGTTTTATAGCTATTATTCTCTTCTCTAATTTCTCCCATTTTTCCTCCCAAACCTTTTTTCTCCATATTGCAACCTCCTCGTATTCTGTTACATAGTGTTCTATGTTTTCTTTTCCCCCACATAATTCACAAATTCCCTTTTCCCTAACTCTTATCCCTCTTAGAAATATTGTTCCTGTTCTCATACAAGCTAGCTACGTATGCTTCTCGTCTCCAGTTTCTTTTTATTTGCTTGTAAAATTGTTATGATCTCATATTTTTAGACTTCCCCATGTTTCCTGCCTTTCTAAATCTTCTATTCTGCAGTTTGCTAATTTACCCACATCGCTTGTATTCCTTTCCTCTAATCTCCATATATCTCCCATTCCTATTTGTTCCATAATTCCTCACATGTCTGCCCAGCAACTGTTTGGGTTCTCTAATCCTTTTTGCTGTCTCACCCATGATTTCATAATTTTGCCCTTATCCTTTGGCCAAACACATACCAAAATAATATTTTCATTATTATTCCATTTTTTCTTGTCTTTCCTAATTATACTGAAGCTACTTCCCTAGGTGTTGAACTTGGTAAGCGTAGTAGCTATTTACAAAACCTTCTGTAGTTTTGGTCCATTGCTTTGTTTACCTCTGCGCCGTCCTTCCAGATGTCCACTGCATACAGCACTTTGGATTCCATTCTTCATACATTCTTAGTACACAGCCCTATAGAAAACATATTAGCCTAAGCAAATGACGCCATTCGATAATTTAATATCAGTATAGCACAGGTCCAGCACTAACTACTTGAATCAACAGTGCTGTCTTTATTACCTGGATGGTCTGATTACTTTGTTTTTAAGGATACGTCTGCACCTATATATTATCATAAGGATCTTCATGGAGATTATTATTTTTGTGATATTAAGAGGATATGTAGAATTCCTAGTAGGTGCAATATAAAGACAGACTATCTCATTATTTATACTAAGAGCACAAAACTGTACAATTTGTTACATGGAATGAGACATAGGTAACCATTGTATTTTCTGTTATTACTGTTGGTAAAATTAATATACAGAATGAACGATCCTTCACGCAACTGCTTTCATGGAGTACGGCCGGCCGTCGACGTCGGCTGCTGTGTTGGCCAGTGGTGACAGGGAATCCGCAAAAAATATAGCATAGTTTGTCGCGTGTTAAGCTTAGGAACGAAATAAATTGATCATGTATATCCAGCATGCAGAGCTAGGATCGATCTCCCTTCGTTGTTCAACCATTGCTAATACATGCTTAAGAATTTTTTTTGTGCAGTTTTCTCTGACGAATGCGTTTGCTCCATGATTCATCTCTTCATCATTCCGGGAGTTGGGACGACCCCTCAGCCCTGGTGTCTCAGCTCAAATGCTTCGGATCCCTCGTTCTGATGGAACCCGAGCGACTCCTAGCACCAGCATTGATGAGGAAGGGAGAAAAAAATTATATCCCAAATGGTGTTGCACATATCTCTTCCTGTTAACCCTTTCTTGATAAAGAAATACTTATGCTATTATTCTCGCACTGCTAATAGCGCAACACACTCCTGATTTTTATCATATCACTCCTGATTTTATCCTGTGTGTCACGTTAGTTTTTTTGATAATTACAATAACGATTATTTTGTGAATTAATATGTCTACTTAGGTGGAGACATGATTTGTCTGAAAAGAAAATTAGATTATGGTCAATTTCTCCTTCGTGCAATCCATTCATGAAACTGCAATCTTTTTGTCAGGTGACTAGGTTTGAGTTCTTTCACTATAGTAATTTTATAAATTAGTTATTAAAAAAGTCATAGAAAATTCACATTTACTGAGAGAAGGATATAGAAAAATTATCTAGTAGTCTTTCCAAATCATGACTAATGTTGTCCATAGTTTCGTTTGTATACCTATTGCACTTAATTGTCTACGTTTCTTGTGAAAGGTGTTTCCTGCTTCAAGGAATTTATTTGATAATGATTAATCAAACTGCTATTCGTAATATAAAATCGGGATATTAATCTTGAAATAATCTCCTTGCAGTGCTTGCATAAGATATGCACGGCTAAATTATTATTATACATAAATTCTCTTTAGTGAATAGAATACCTGTATATCCTCCTTAAGATGATACACTTTCATACAATGCACTATATTGTATCGCGTAAGAAACAAGTACTGCTTGTGCAAGGTTTCAAATTACACTTAAGTCTCTTGTAGCGGAGAGTAAATATACTTCCCGCCTCCACCAATATAGCCACAAGTCCCATGGTTGCGTTAACAATTGCTCACCCAGTATTTTAATGCAATATCATTCATATAGCTATTTTAAATGCCAATGAAGAAGCATACATTTTAACCTGTTAAATTATCTAGCATTCTTTATAATTAAATACGTCACATATAAGAGAAAGCACATGAAAACAAAAGAAATAAAGAAAACAAGAGCAATTTAGAAACAAAGTGAAATTCGTTGCTATAAACAAATAATTATTCTTTAGGTGTAAATTGTGCAACTAAAGCTGGTACCTTCCAATGGAATTAATTGTAGTTTTCTTTAATCGGAGTTTCGAATTATAGGAAAACGTTAGTGGCAACAGCTGTGCCAACTATGCTGTAAAGGGACTACTAAGTTACAACTGTACAGCAAAGCTATCAAAGGAATTCCAAACATAATGATCAATGAATGGTTATCCATTCCTTTTCTGGCTCAGTTTTCCAATCATATGTATTGTAAGCAATTAATACAAAAGAAACAAACAGAAAATATGTGCAAAACAGCTGTGATTAAATGATTACACCGAAATTAATGTTTTGTACTACTAAACCATCAAGTGATGAATAGGCTCATCTTTATCTACGTTATTAAGACATGGTAATAAAACATTCAGAACTAATAAAACTAATACAATTCAAAACTCGTCCAATAGTTGGATATAAGTCATTCAGCGGAGTTAAAAATAACGAAGCCAAAGAATGAAGTCGTCAAGTAGGATGAGAGTATCTTCATCATTAGCTTTATATTCTATTTTGTATGGATGAGATATTCAGCACTGGCCAGCCTTTATTTGTTGTCGAACTACACTTTTAATGAGAAGTTATGGAAAACCTAAACCTGGCTTGAATTATACTTCGGAGTCATGAAGACATTCATACCTATTCAGAAAGAAAATTTATTTCCTGGCAAGAATGCAGCCTGCAACTATTTGGCAACGTGTTTGGGTGGGTCTGGTGTTATTTTCTTTTATTGCCACCAGGTTGGGATGCATAAAGCGTTTCTGCGTTCGCACAGAGGGACCAAAGCAAATTAAAATGTTTTGAACGCCATAAAGGCACGTGATTAGCATCTAACGTTCCTACACTTTTGGAGTCATTTTTATACTTCCCAAAAAAGTGAAGTACGAATTAAATTGAATGTGTATGTCATTCATGTGAATATTTGTTTCACGCTCATATGACTTTTTCTACAATTTACAGTTTATGTATTTTTATTTGTTGTTCTTTAGAGGCAAGCACTCTTAACCCAACCACAGCTCCCCGTCTGAACCGCTTGCAGCGGGAGAATAGAGTAGATGTAAACAAAAAACACGTGATCGTTGATCGTAGCGCGCCTTCTTCACAATTTCTATGATGCTTCCTCAGTGTAACTAGTCCCTTAAAAAGTGCTGCTACTGAGGTATGAAGTCTTGAGTTCGTTTTGCTAAATCGTACAAGTACGAAGCATAGTTCAACTATAAAAAGCATATACTAATAGACAGTTAAATTAGTTTGTAATTAAAGTGAATCATGCTGCGCGCGCACATTGAAGGAACTCCGTAAAACGCGGAACGTTTAATATTTAGATGAGACGTGGGTTAACAAGGGACACACGACAAGCAAAGTATGGACTGACACCACAGTGAAAAAAAAATGCAGTTCGATCTGGTTTAACTGCAGGACTTAGAAATCCTACGGGGAGGTGTAAGCGTCTTATAGTTTTGCACATAGGAAGTGATGACGGCTTTGTCGAGGGTGGCGAGCTTGTGTTCATCTCCAAAACTACGGGAGACTATCATGAAAAAATGAATGGCGACATTTTCAAATCCTGGTTTGAAAAGATTCTCCCCAAATAACAACCGAATTGCCTTATTATGATGGACAAAATATAATTTTCCACGAGGGTCATGTTAAGGTGGAATTGCTGGCAATTGTCATGTCTCGTGCTTTAAGAGTACGAAAAATACGTAAATAGCAATTAATTTTCATGGATATTAATAGTATGCTGCATGATCCTTAGCTCGAAAAATATTCCCTTAGTGTCGAAAATTTATATTAATATTATATTAAACGCAGCGATTAAGCGATTTGTTTGAATAAATACGTGTTTTTTGTGTTGAAAATGCATATTCACATTACTAATACATATTAATATTTAACGAAGCGGAAACCGTTCTGTCATTCCGAACGCACGCAGACGCGGAGTTGTAGGTTACTTTATTCTCTCGTTGGACATAGTATACCTCTTATTACAATTTGCGAATAAAGCTAGGATTACACCAGTTAATCACCCCATTGTAAAAGAAAAAATGAAACCTAAAGCTCATAATGATACAGGACTATAAATTATTTTTGGACCATATATTTTCTGAAATCGTCTAAAATGTTTTAACTTTAAATCGACATACCAGTGCTACACAAGTTCCACATTATAAGTTTCTAAACGTTAAGGCTCCTAACATGTTAGTTAATTCATAATCTGTACTACAACCACATGGTGTTTTATACTTTCGCTGTTATTTAAAATGGACAAGTAGAAGAAATACGCTATTCCACTTAAAAGCTCCATGTCGAAATTCTCCAGAAAAAAGTTTTGGGGCTTCCCGAACCCGAAAATGGTGCATGTTTTCGTGCATGTTTGAATACACGTAATATCCAAAATGAAACGCAAACCTAAAATGATACCAAATTACTTTTATCATCTTTACCATAAATTTAAAACAATGACGAAAGGACTGAAGAATTGCATGGCGAAGTATCATACGTGAATCTAATTTGTGCCACATGAGAATAAACAGGAAGTTTGTTCTTTACATTGACAAATGCATTATAATGTCACAGATTTGATGCTACATGACCTTCAGAAATGTGTAAATTCTTTTATTTTCTATTTTAATAATATTTAGCATTCTGTTCTTTCTGTATATGGTACCACATGGTGATGAACACAATCATATTTTAATGGGAAAAGGAAATTCCTGAAGGAAACCATTCAGGTCAAGATTTCCCAGTTCGAAAAGTAGCCAAACAGGAAGGGAGTTACAGGTGCTTTTCCAATTGTATAAGCAATTACAAAAGAAATACATAATATATTTAACTTCTAATTTTCTAGAGAACAGCAATTGCTGAAGGCCTGCACATGTTTGTTACATTATCCTACTAAATGTAATTATATAGATCAACAAACGTCCATCGACATCTTTCGGATTCATGTATATGGTTCAAACAGCACTATAAATGTACTATTATGTAGTTTAGAATGGAGTTTATTTTTTAAAAGGATAACTTTTTACTCTCATAAATTTTGTAGCTCATGCATATTATTCTAGGTCACTAAGCAACTCACTTATGAGATTAAAGGAAATTAAGAAATGAAACTGAAATAGGTAAATTTAGGAAAAATACTTGCATAATGATATATCTTGCAGCTTGATATATCTTAATAACCAACCGCAGTTAATGAATCAATAAACGCAAATTCAGAATTCTCGTGTCTTGATTGTTCAAGACGGAGTGTAGCGAATGCATAAGACAGGAATCGCCGTTACGGCTTTGCGATATCACTGGTACAAGCCAGAAAAGGCGTAGCCACATTTCATTCCTAAACCTGCCATTGTTTCCTTTGATTTAGTGTTCCAGGGAACGTTACGCAATAATGTGGTAGACAGTTTTCACCTACAGCTTCCACTAACACTGAATAGCTTGCGTCATGTAACTTTCAGAAGTGAACCATGTTTTGGGTGTACTTGTAATAAAAGAAGTCATCTCCTTAGTAACGAAACACCCAGCTCTCTTTCCAGCTCTCTGTTGATTTCCACAACAAATATTAAGAATTTTATAAAAAAACTTAATTTTAATATAAAAAGGCTCCCAAATTTCAAATTTAAACACCTGTCTCCAAGACGGGTTTTAACCACATTCAACTTAGCTTTAATATTGTTCCGCTATTAATATTTTCAAAACTTTTCATAATATTAGTCATCACATAGCAGATCTGGTTATGCGGCTGAAAGTTTTGGTATAACATTGCACAGAAGTACAGTGTAAAACCATTGACCAGGGTTTTATTTTTATTTGATTTATTCAAGCAAATTTTGAAAACACTTTCGTGAATAAAAATTTACATAAACTTAACAGAACCTTGGAGACTAAGCAAAGATGAATGCGGAATCCAGGGAAATGTTAAGAGGTAAATTCTTTATTGGTTTAGAAAAAGTTTGATAACTTCTAAATCAATAAATGAGTTTGTGCGATCTACTCAGCTCCTGACTTTATAACTAATATGTGCTTTCAATTAAAATAAGGTTATTAATACAGAATTTAACCAATCAGAAGCGTTTCTTAGAAGTAATACTTGGGCTGAACGCAAGATTTCATATAATATCCTAAGGAGCACAAGCATGTGTGTGCAACAACATAGTCAAATACAGTACAGAAGACTAAGAAAGAAAGAGGGAAAGGAGGGAAGGAAGGATGGAAAGAGGGGGGAAGGAAGGGAGGGGGGAAGGAAGGGAGGGAAGTAAGGAAGGAATCAAAGGAAGGAGGGAAGGAAGGAATCAAAGGAAGGTGGGAAGGAAGGGAGGAAGGAGAGAAGCAAGGGAGGGAGGAAGAAGGAGGAAAGGAAGGGAGGGAGGAAGAAGGAGGGAAGCAAGGGGGAGAGGAAGAAGGAGGGAAGGAAGGAAGGAGGAAATGGAGGAGGGAAGGAAGCAAAGGAAAGAAGGATGTAAAAAGGAAAGTAGGAAAGAAGAAAAGAAGGAAAGAAGGATGGAAAGAAGAAAAGAAGGAAAGAAGGATGGAAAGAAGAAAAGAAGGAAAGAAGGATGGAAAGAAGAAAAGAAGGAAAGAAGGATGGAAAGAAGAAAAGAAGGAAAGAAGGATGGAAAGAAGAAAAGAAGGAAAGAAGGATGGAAAGAAGAAAAGAAGGAAAGAAGGATGAGAAGTAGAAAAGGAAAGAAGGATGGAAAGAAGGAAAGAAGGATGGGAAGAAGGATGGAAAGAAGGAAAGAAGGATGGGAAGAAGGAAAGAAGGATGGAAACAAGGAAAGAGAAGGAAAGAAGGATGGAGAGAAGGAAAGAGAGAAGGAAAAAGGTAGGGACGAAAGAAGGAAAGTAAGAAGGAATGAAGGCTACACACTTTTGCTTCACGCATTGCTAATTGCACATAAAGGAGGTCATTTAATTTTTTTCTGCTCTGTATCCTAGGTCAATATAGCGTGTCAAAGTAACTTGGACAGTCAAAGCTTGTGAATTGTGGTTAACCCTCTTAAGAGACGTCGTATTCTTAGAAAATGAATACATTGTTTGGCAAAACAGTTACAGAAGGAATTAATGGTTTGCCAAAGGAACCACTCCATCCAAAGTAAGACTTTTAAAGCTTTAGAAACATGTTCTTTCCTTCTCTTGATAGCATTAACCACAATAAAGTGTGCGCGTGATTCTGATGCTATCCTTCTTCCTGCTACATGCCCGTCGCTCCACGGAGAGGAACGTGTCCTTGTTACATTCGGAAGGCAACTTTCCTCGATACCCATCGAGTGATGAAACTGCACCCTGCATGAGGAAAACACTTTGCATTTCGCACTAAGGGAGTTATTTATAGCCTTGTTAGACCCTGACATCGTACAACAAGCAGATATACCGCCTCTTAAGGACGTAACTAAAACTGCACACCAACAACGGTCAAACGAAGACAATAACCGCACTCGCGTACTGGTATTGTTCCTCTTAAGAACAAAGCTCTGCTCCTTTGTAGGCTTCCGCCCCAACTTTCAATCTTAGACCAGTAAGGATACTAGTACTGAAGTACCGAATCAAAATATCCCATACTAAACAAATCTTATACATGGACGTACATGGTATTACCATCTGTTTTACCCAACTGCATAATGATTCATTTTAATAAGGTATGAGAGTGCTTTTGTTTTCCAAAGACAGTATAAAGTCAATTTTGATTATACTGAAAAACAATACTTATTTGAAATTTAGGCTTTTTGTTTTACTTTAATATACGATTGCCCATTTAGAAAATATTGAACACTCTCTGGTAGCGAAATAAATTACCAAAGAAGTTTGTAGCAGGATTCCTCCGTTGTTGTGGGTTTCGATGTTGAATATGCTATGATGATGCCCCACGTTGTGGCGACATATGTAGCAGGATTCCTCCGTTGTCGGTTTCGATGCCCCAAAGTTGCGGCAACATATATAGCAAGGTTCGTGCTGGTATTTTGCGTCGTTGGTCTTACTTCGTCGATCTTACCTTCGTCCAAAATATTAATACTTGATGAAGATGTTCCCCAAAGTTATTATAGCCTCGGTTATCTTTTAATATTCTTCTGTTATATTATTACTTACGAGCAATGAAAATTCTGTGGCAACGAGTGAAGATATCATTAAGATTTTAAATTTGAATTTCTATAAGAAATCGATCTTCTGTTTATTTCTTTTAACACCAAATCCATTACAATTCTAATCAAAAAACTTTATACTGTGATTGAAATCCATCTAACACTTCAAATTGAACTATCACTTAAATATTTTCGAGCAATTTAGAAAGCATCTCTTCGGCGTTCCAGAAGGAAAGATGAATTTTCTTTCGGTGTCTATACCAAGATTATTTAATTCTTCGTTCTGTCGCTACCCATATATTACTTTATTATGATTGGCCGATTTACTGCTACGTCACTACATTACGTAATACAATTATTACTACGACCAATCAGAAAATTACATATATTTTTACATAATTTTTTGTTTTTCTTTTATATATTTATAAATTTTTCAAATTCTTTTTATATATGCATCAAAACAACTGTTACAAGTTGTAACCAATTCCTATTTCTAATTATTTTAGTTAATTAATTAATTAATCATTTCTCCACACTAGCCGTATATAGGCTAAGGTATTTGATAGATAGAGCCAACATGAAAAATTCAATGCCATGGCTGGGATTTGAACCATGGATCTCCTGGTTTCGGTCCAGTCGCCCTTAACCTTTGAGCTACCATGGCCAACGTGCCTTCCTGACCGTAATTTCTCCAGTTGACTCATATTTTCCCTGTAGACCACTAGGGGCTCTCGCATCCGAGATACACCATTTGTGGCGACTTACTATCGTAAGTACTTAAGTTCCAGGCTTCATCATTTAACTCTTATTATTTTAGTTAATTGATGGAAATTAATCATTTCTCCACACTAGCCATATATAGGCTAAGGTTCAAATCCCGTCCATGGCATTGAATTTTTCATGTTAACTCTATCTATCCTATTTCTAAGTTTCACAAAATATTTTGTGAACATATATATACTTCCGAAATGATGGACCCTTCATACAATTCTAAAAGCCAGGAGTCAGCAACCATGTAATCCATAGAGGGTAAAAATATGAATTATAATAAATATTAATGAATACTTTCTCCGTAGGTTCCTCCAGTATGTCAGTTTACAATCAGTAATAGTATTAGTCATTTAATAGTAGTGATATAAGAAAACTTGGGTTCTTATTTATTAATAATTTCAGTTCCGTAATTAAGAGTATTAATTCAAATAGAATACTGTGAACAAATTCTGATGTTTTAATAATGTTCAACAATGTCTCTATTCATTACAATTTTGTCATAACCAATTGCTTGTTTTCACGGGATTTTTAACCTGTGTGTGTGATAAGTCTGTTTCTATTAAAAACCTGAATAGATATAGTAAAAAATTGAAGGTTTTGTTAGGTTTCTGTATCGCAGAATATTCTGCTTATTGTTTATTCTCCAAAGAGGAAAAAAAACATAAACGCAGATTCTTTAGTTTATAATCTGTACATTAATGATAACCTTATTGACTTGATATGCGATAAAGCGTAATCGAAATTCAGTTTAAGTCTCCTAACAGGGTGTCAGTGGCCCGCAATAATAACAGTAACACCATTAATAGCAATAATATGTATTAATTATTAATTAAAATGAGAAAATGCATATAAATTTGCATAACATATGGTATTCATTTAACACTAGGAATTTATGTGTTCACAAAAGTTTGGCCTGTCATATTGTGCCGGCCGTCACTGGCCGCACACTTCACACCTAACGCTGGTTAAACTGGTATGCGTTGGTTAGGGCCTACAACACTTACAGACGTAACAGAGGTCCAGGTAACAGGAACGGCAGACAGTAAACTGACTCACAGTTGCCCCATTTAACAACTCAAACTTTAATTCAATACTGTAAAATTTTACAAATAATTAAATACTCAGTAATATGTTTTCCCTTAAAGCAACACAGGAAAACAAAAAGCATCACAATCATTAAAAAGCTACTCTAGAAAACACAAACAATTTTGCCGAAACAAGAATTTAACCAAGTTAACTAGGACTCCGAAAAACATTGAACTTTGTACGTGTGGATATGTGAACAAAATAAAGAATAAATGGTTAGTTAAATGTGAAACTTGGTATTTAAGTTTATGGGCTTTCAAGGATAAGACTCCGAAAGATTTAAGAAAATTCTCATCCCAGACTACTCTTTGCATGAAAAAAATAGTAATTGTTTTATTTTCTATGACATGCTGAAAATGACGTATGCTTAAGCTACTTTCTTAACTATCTCTTTAATTTCCTACGTATAGCCTCTCTAAAATTCTTTATTCTGAACATGGGGTAACTCCAAGCCATAAGAGACGAACAAAAGCTAACTGACCGTACTCGTAGATATCATCGAAGAACGTAGTTTTTGAAATAACAGCTTTTATGTCATTAACTATTTTCAATATATTCTTTGTTATTGTTCTGAATTTTCTGACACTTTCAACTCCATTGTCACTGAGTAAGTGGAAAGTGACAATTAAAGTGTTTTAATATGAAACCGAGGACTACATTTTTGTAAGAGTAATTTCTGGAAGAATGAGTAGAGAAAAGAATGTAATAAACATGTCAACGTTTTTGTAAATATGATAAAAGAGCACTTTACGTATTGATGGACAGATATCTGCACAAAATAGAAGCCAAGCTGGAGACGTGTGCGTTTTTCCAAAGGTATACTGATACGGACTGTACTGTTTTCGCTTGGGCATGTAAACAATTACAGTTGTCTAAAGTTGTCTAAACATGACAACTGCCTCACTGCCAGATGAAATATAACAGTCCCGTTATACTACACCTTGACCTTGCGTCTACATACACTTGCAAGGCAATGCTTCACTAGTTCGCAGAGTACTTCGTTACGTTGTTTTTATGTTTCCAATTTTGATGGCCGTGCTGTACATTTTAGTCATTCATACTATGTGTCCATCTAACTTGTAAGGCATGTGGCCTTAATCATATCAGGATCACAAACTTTAACATATTGCATGGAATATACTAAGTATATCTTTGGAGTAAATATTACTTAACCGTGCTCGTGACTCGTCCACTGTTTATTCGAAACTCGTACAGAGGAATTCGCAGACTCTCTCCCCTTCCAAGGCCACTGCATTGTTGGTATTTCATCTTTGGTTTCACTGTAGGTATTACTCCAGTAGGTCATATGTTTTTGGTAGTGCATTTAAAGTAGATACAGAAAAACCAACTTTGGTTGATTACATCTATGAAATTGGAATATAATCCATGGCTGATATTCCAAACAGAAGTCTGAATACCCGTAATATCCAAAATGAAACGCAAACTTAATGAAATAAAATTACTTTTATCATCTTTACCATAAATTTAAAGCAATAATGACGAAAAGACTAAAGTACAGAACTTTTTACAGAAACGTAAGCAAGCAGTCACGCCTATAAGGCCAGAGCTAGTAAACACTATAACTTGTGGTCCCGGTACTGGCAGAGTTTAGCCCGTTTAAAACCCAAACGAAGCTTCCGAGAAAGCGATGAGAAAGACCACTGTGACAAAATTATTAAAGCCAACAGGTGAGACTAGAGCACTTACCCAAGAACTTAATTCGTCCAACGCCAGACATGGACGGTCTTCCCGACTCAAAGCAGTACCGATAGGTAAACATTCGGAAACCCGCAGTGCTCAAAGAGAGAAGCGGCGGCAATCCGAAGCGATCACACGAGTAAACAGCCTCGAATCGGGAAGATAAGGAAATGAGTGTCGGAGAAAAAAAAAAGACACCATATTTTCTCTGCCTTTCGGAAAACAACAATGTAAAAACTTAAGGGGGGACGTATGCAAATGTTCAGGGTCTTACATAAATAGCCATAACATCCACATTTTTCAAGTTAGAGAAGTGAAACTTAGTACACACATTTAAGACAATACAGTTAATATGCACAATTGTTTTCATAATTTTCCATTGTTTATAACTAATGCTACATAGTTTTTCTATATGCAAAGATATTTACAAACGTAAGCCCATTTTTTCATAATTCACATATGATATCTTTCTGAAATTTTGTATGTTATTTTAAAACACACTAAAAATGAATTTGTGGGATTTATATTTCTTATTGAAGCTGTATAGAATTTAAAAAAAAAATGTTAATCATATGCATCCTTTAAAAATCAAAATAATTTCATATATTTTGTATCATCACATTCCACCTGGAGCTTAATCTTAAATTCTAGAACCAACAAAATGTTCATTGTGGCATAAGAAAGCTGTGTGCTAAATTGCATCACTGTAGATGAAGTAGTTTGAGACAAAAATGGGTTGAAGTTGTAGAAAATGCAAGTTACGGCGAAAGGCAATTAAAAATACAATAAGTATTATTCAGTTTGCCTTTTAATTTTAAGTTATAACTTCCCATATACATAGTCTGTATCCTCATTATGGTCTTCTTCAGCTTTTCTTTTTAAATTCCTCTTCTGTCTTGCTTCTTTCTGCATTAATTTCATAGCTCTTTCTGTACTAGCGATGCGAATGTTGTTGATACTCTGCAAAATTGCTTCCATAAACACACCAAGTTGATACCCTAACTGATGCATAACTTTATTTCTGCCAACATTCCCGTCATTAAACACTATTACAGCATCAAATGTAGGAATTTTCACCACTAAGGAAGACACAAATGATGCTTTGGGACACCTTTTCCATATCAAACTGTTGAAGCATTTATTTGGGTTTTCTGTCTCTCCATAGAGACATTTTTTAGCAAGTCTGGGTGTGCTAAGAATTGGTAGGTGAGCTTTATAGATTCCAAGACAGCTGATGGAAGACTATGTGTTGCTAATATGCTACTATGCAACACTAGCGCATTTAATTTTTTAAAGGTACATACAGACCACGTACAGTCATAATATTTTGGTGTTTGATAGCTAAAACTATATACTATTTTACAAAACAATAAAAGAAAATTAGAATTTTTGAACATTTTCTTGTACGTCCCCCCTTAAAAACACGTTCTTAGAAATGACATAGATATTTCAAATAAATTACGAAGTAAAAAACGTGAGAATTAATAATTGAACGTATTTTAAGCATAATTTAATTATTGCTAAAACGGTTCAAAATTCAGTGACAAACACTGATATAAATGAGCAGAAGTATTGTTCTCTTAGAAATGAGAATTTATCATCATCATCATCATCATCATCATCACCATTATATATAGGACTTTCTGATAACCTTTTCTTGTTTCTTACCTAATTGTCTGACTCACTATTACGGGTTTCTAAATGTTACACGCCTGTATATTGACTGAACTCTTATTTCCAGACCCTCCTTACTGCCTTTTGAACTTAAATTTTCGACATACCTGTAAATATCATACAACACCTACAAGCCTGTGCACGCAAATTATTGCCTAGTGCCCACTAAATTGTGTAAGTATTTCTCAAGAAACTGCGCATTAGGCTAATGCATCAAACTCTTAAAAAGGAACACAGATTAAGGCATACACTTTTAAACACAGGTTACAAAGTGTAGAAAGTATATAATTCCAAGGAGACCTCTCGTGCAGGTTGTTTTACGCCTCCTAATATCCATTCAGTTTGCTCTATTCTTTTATCTACAACGAAATGTATGACGCACTTATTTCTGCAAAAGTTTATTTCAGTAAAATTAGCACATATAAAATAAAGTGTCGTAAGAGTAGCTTGGAGAAGTGTATAGAGATAGTGTATAGAGAAAATTACTCGCAAATACAACATTTCTTGTCCATTTGATTAATTTTCGTTATTAAATTCCATAATGTTAATTTACATTGCAGAAGATGTTGCTGGATTCTGGTGAATAATAATTCCTAAATGACAAAAGAAAACTGAAATCGCCTTTGGACTCTGTATCGCAGAGAGAATGTGAATGGAACTTCGTTTTTTACATCGATAGGAAATAAAGGTTCTAGTTTACATTCCCAGTTGGAAGGACAATTATATATGGATAGAACTAATAATAATTAAGTTAATGAAATTAACAGGATGTGGATGTTTTTGTTATGTAGTTAAGTAACAATTTAAATTGGACGACTAATTGTTTGCTGTACTTTCAAAAGTTAGTGAATACGTAATATTACACATTTCATTATGTAATTCTATGTGACATTCGTTAAATTTCTATGCATATCATTAATACTGGCCATTCAAATTAAAAATGTTTACTTATTTTTTATGTATTAACAAGTCTCAAGAGATTCCATTCCCTAGGGACCCCCCCCCCCCTCCATTGGGTACGAGTCACTTTCGACATGGTTTCAGAATTCTGAGCAAAGGAATTCTTATGAGAATGACTTATTTCCATAGGCTATTGCTGAATAGACTAAATGAACATCCTTATTTCGTTATGTAAAAACTGAAGCTGCTGACAGTGAAGTAAACTAGGTTATTAATAATAACTAAACACTAGTAACACAACTTCACTTATCTTTTTTAAATCTTGGGACCGGTATCAAAGCAAACATCTGCTTTATCCTCAGCCACTCAGCTTGGGTGAGTGTCAAGCTGAATGGCTGAGGATAAAGCAGATGTTTGCTTTGAAACCGGTCCCAAGATTTAAATAAGATAAGTGAAGTTGTGTTACTAGTGTTTAGTTATTATTAATATCCTTATTTCGATTTGAAATTTTACATGTCACCGCTCTTCCGGTAACATTATGTGTTAGTAGCGCACAACGCATGTGCAGAATCGATTAAAATATGCTTAGCATTTAATTTGAAAAATCAATACATTCGACAAGACTGGCGTTGAATTTCTGATTAGTAGTAAAACATTATTTTAATCTCTTACCATATTTTACTATTAAAATTAGTGAGATACTATGATTCCAATTTTTTATATTTTATGATCACAGAAGCTAAAACCTAACACCTTTTTAAAATAATTTCTGTTTTTGCATGCTAAATGAGAAAATCGATATAAAAATTGTGTAGCATGAACCGCTTTGTTCACAATTTTATTGTTGTCATTCTATTTGGTTCACTTCATACTGCAAGCTAACAGAACTCACTTAAATTCTATTTCAGTTTTATTGCAACACCCTGCAGCATGGCAAGTTGTACGTCACTGAAGTGAGGTAACATTCAATAGCAAGATATCAAAGTGGGATGGTATTAATTTCAAAGTGTTGCAAATTTAGAAGAGAGTTAATTGTTAGCTTGTGTCAATTAGCATGGAAATTCAAGGTTATGTAAATTTTCGAAACATATTAGCTTATATTTTTGCTTAACTGACTTCTGTACTTTGCATAGGCTAGGTTACCAAATATAAAGTAATGCATGGTTAAGGGTAATGGATATTATTTCAGATTTGGCAACCAAATGGTGCAGAGAAAACGAACGAAGCACAATGAGAAGTGTTATATTTTTGTACTAATATTAGTAGTTATAACTCCTAAAACATAATAGCCGTTACATACCGAAACTGTCTATCATCCAACCAATTCTTCATCATCCAGAAATTCCGACACCTCAGCCTCCAAGGTCAGTACAAAATACTGCAGTTCCCCACAAACATGTCAAACGAAACTGATCCTACTTTCGAATGTGACTAAGGTGTTTACTCAAACTAAACTAGTGAGAAACCTAGGTGTTACCAAAGAAAAGAGAGAACTACTTGAATCTAGACTGAAAGAAAATAATTTACTGGCTGAAGTTATATTTGATCTTTTCTATAGGAAGAGAGATTTGCTTTAAACCATACTTTGAATATGTTGTTCAAAAATACCTAGAATAACGCATTAATTTGAAATAGAGTATGAGAAATTCTTGGAAGCTATTTATTTATTACTGTAAAAGAAGTTTAAAAGCCATTGTTTCACACAGTGGTGACAAATATGATTAAGCACCAATTGACTACTTAGCATATCTAAGAAAAAGCTTATGGTAATATACAACTGATCCTTAAAAAAGTACAATATTCATATGATATTCATTGGAACTTATTATGCACGATATTTGCTCAACAGGCAAGGGAGTGGGACAGCACCGCCTGAGAACAACAATGGGTCAAAGACTAATGAGTTCACCAAAGTCTTGCTCTTGCAGCTAAGAGCATTCTACGACTGAGCCTTGTCGACTGTCAAAAGAAGTATTACGTCAACATTAAGCCAGGCATGATGAGGTAATTTGTGAAAGCAATTCCTCGGAGATGCTTCAAATATTTGTATTTATCTTATCCTGATTGTGGTTAAACTCAAAGAAGCTTTTTATATTCAACGTGATATCCATAAATTAATGTGCAACAGTGAATTTGTTCCTACAGTGACATATGGTATGGAGGATGAGTGAACTGTAGATTTTTAGGAAACAAAGTATACAATAAAAATTACAGCAGAATAATTTTGCGTCAAAAATGTTTTACTAAGCACTTAAGCAGCGATTAAAAAATAATTGTACGTAATGGAGAAAAGTGGAGCACACTTTTGAGTGATACTCTGAAGCAGAGAAATAAACTGAACTCAAGACTTCACTTTAAAAATCAACTTTGGTCAGACTGTGTTTTGGACTGAACTATTTGCTAATGCAGATATTTCTGAAACCCTTAATAGGGTATAGAAATATAGAAAAATAAGACTTATGCTACTTAGTGTAACGAGATGGCAAGATGGTGTTCTCGAAGCCCCGAGTTGCGGCAATCATGTGGAACGGGATTATTCTCACCTGATGTCTCGCGTTTTGACTAGGGTTGAGGGTTGGCTCCTCCCCCCCCCCCCCCCCCCCCCGCCCGGAAGACCATGACGAAGCCACGAGTTCCTAAATCTCCTTGGTCCGATCTGGCACTCTGATATATCAGAAATTCTCCGGGTCTGCTTCAGTCTGAGCTATGAAAATTCTTGAACTTTCAGATGTGGTCGCGAGTGAAAGGATAAATTTTCTAAATAAACTTCAATACCAATACATTCTTTTTAGTTTAAAAATGCCAAATTGTTCAATTTAATTTGTACTATTAATACAATTTTTCGTATAAAACTTGACAATAATATTGCATACCTTTATTACAATTAACAGAAAACGGATGTTAACTTTTACAAGGCTTCTTCGTGGCACTGAACGTCTGTTCATATCGTTCTTCCAGCAAAACATGCCGTCTTTCCTATCTGTTTTACCAAAATTATTGATTTTTCATTCTCTCGTTGCCATCACTACCAATCAAATTTAATTTTCACTGGTCCACGTCACATATTACATAATCTCATTTTTAAAACTACCAATAATGAAACATCACATCATATCCCTTACATGTTGCGTCATCTCATAACCTACTGAATTTTAACAATTTGCTTTCTGATGCATTTTAATATATCCTTATCAGTTCTTATATCATTAAACATATTAAATAATTTTACAACTCTTGGAGCCTAAATCTAACAACGGTTACATTAGTAATCTTGAAAAAATAAGACGATTCTTCATTGAATGTTACATTTATCTTGCTGTATTTGATTCATTCAAAACTTTACTTCTTTATTATACGTATAATGAAATTTAATTTCCTTGGTATTTTGAAGGATTCATTTTTTTATAATATAATAGGTATTTGCATATCAAAAGGCCTTATAGTATACATTTAAATTTATTAAGTTCAGGAACCTGGCTATCTACAAATATGGTAAGCTGTAAGGTTCCACCACAATCTCGAATTTACAATCTAGTCCTTACTGACAAAACAGCGCCTCTTTTGACACTACAGCAAAGTCGACTAACAAGACGTGTACCTCGGCAAATGTATGGCGGTCGACTTCGTGCTCAGTATTATGCGTTGTTGCAGATTATGTATATTTTTGATTCAGGGCAAGAAAGAACGTATGAAGAACTCTGCATCAGATAAAACCTTTCCCTCAATTTGAACCTTACTTGGCTATGAAGAAACACACGCTTCTCTTATCTGGGATCACAAACCTTTCCACATAAGACAGCCATTTGCCTTTGCGGAAGGCAAACTCGCAGATACAATAACACTGTCTACTTAAAATTCAGACGCATGCTGGTACGAAGCTTCTGGCAATTCTTGTTTTCATTTTAGTGACTCTCAGATGATAACATAAACAAACTTCTATTGGTTAAAAATCAGACGAAGTTCCATCACTGTTAGCTTTAATTATGCTGTCTTCACTGTAGCAATAGTTCAAAGTTACGTCTTGCAAAAAACACTGTTGCTTGAAAAAACACTGTTCGAAATCAAGATTTTGAAGCATCATCCTTATGCCCGATTTCACCAACAGCTGTTAAAATCGACGTTAACTTAAGTAGCGTAACAATTGTCACAGCGCTAACACTACTGTTAAATTTCTTGCGTTTCACCAACCCGTTTTCTGAAAATGTTAACAAACACGTTTAACCTAACATGTCTAACCTATTACAGTTATAGAAGGCTATGGATGAGTCATATTTTCTGAACGTACTGCGATGCGCTTTTGTTTTCATTTTCCTCTGCACACGGCTGAAAAAGTGGCGGGTGAATAAAATCGTAAACAAAAGCCGTGAGACAAATTTCTTATCCATGGAGAACCAATTGTTAAGGGAATTGGCGACGAAGTGTAGGATATCGTGGAAAATAAGGACGGATGCGCTGAATATAAAAGAGAAAGATGTCACGTGGGGAAATATTGGAAACGAATTTTATTTAAATGCATGTGTCACTACTACAAGCACCAAACAACTTCGTCAATATTACGTAAATTTAAAACGAGGTGACAAGAAGGACAAGTGACTTGAACGTTTCAATACGGGAGGTGGACACATAATGCAGTGAATTATAAAATCGCAAAGTTATTAATACTTGAAGCAAAGTCGAGATCGGCGTATTCCTTTCGATGCATGATCTAACTCAGTATTACTTAAATTTAAAACGAGAGGCGAAGAAGCATAAGTGCCAAGTGACTCACTCCTTCACATTAATAATGTGAACTAGTGTTCTGTTAACTATCGCTGTCAAAAGTTTACCCAATAGCTGCTACATATCTACGAAAGATTATATCAGAAACTTCAAGATATAGCCTGAAATTTTCACAAGACTTCAAATTTCATGGATTTAGATACTTTAATGCACTGTACGTATATTATGGAAGATATATTAGTTTGATTGCAGCATCAGTTTTATTTTAAAAAGTGCAATTTGTTTAACGTAACTAAACATGAGGTTAAGATCAAGGTATATACGCACCTGCGCTGAGGTTTTAGGACACTTTTTTGAGAAAATTGGTCTTTAAACCAGAAAAAAGAATTACAGAAAGAACCATTCAAAACAAAAATGAAATAAACACATTGGCATATATTCTCATACAAAGAAGCCACAAGTTTCACCACTTGGACGTCGTGGAAATTGTCATACGAAAAAAATAAAGTAGCACCAAATTCCAGAGCAAAACTTTCCGTAAAAGAAAATTACTACTGAACTTCAAAGTGTGTAGAAGTTGCGCTGTAGTTCTGCAATTTGTATCAGCATACGGAGCGTAAGACAGTTACCTACCATTTTTAAAAATATTTGTATACTCCTCCACAGGAGAGAAAGTCTCCGAGGGACGAGACGCGGGTGGGTGGCCGAAAGTCCCCACACCCTCCCTGGACAGGTTTATGACAACCTATGTCATTACAGTTACAGACCACCCAAAAACATTCTGACGGCTTCTACTTTTGTGAATGAATCTTCTTGGCTTTAATGTATAGAGTGAATAGGGCGGATGTTTTTTTAACGGTCTGCTCCTTGTGTAACAAGCGTTCTCTGCCACACACATTCGCTATCCTTGTCCCACAGCACACTCCTTACATGGATTTTCTTTGCGTTGCTATATTATATGTCAGTATTGCACCCACAATTAAAGAAACCATTCCAATTATAGAACTAAAAGTGTTATATGTGAACATTTTCTCCACTTAATCTCTCATTTAAAAACGCTACTCGAGTAGATTGTAGAATTGCCTTAACAAGTTAGCCACCCTTGTAGTTAATCGTATATTTTGCGTGAATAACAAACGTGACGTCACGAAAATACACAATGCCCTGCATTTACTACCGAACAGTAAAGTGAAGCATCCAAAGTGTACATTAAAACACAGCGGCAGAAAATAAGAGTTAAAAATTCGTATAAATTGGATTGTTGTGCTTAAAATATATATAACTTAATTTCAAAGCATGAGTCGTAAGTTCTTTTTTTATTTCTGCTTCTATACACACAGATGCATTTAAAACATGCAGAAATACGTAAACGTTCCTTATTTACATAATAAGAAGCTATTATAGAACTACTCTTCATTCATAAAGAAGTCTATTCATATTTTAAGTTAATCTCTAATAACGAAAGGATAACTGAGTATAGACTATAACGGAGGGGCACCCCCTTGTACTGCGACCTATTCAGTTCAAAGCTGTTATGACACAAAACATTAAAACAATAATAAGCAGATGGCTTTGCGAGGCTCACATTTGACCCCGGTCCACTCTGACAATGGCTTTTTCTGTGGTTTTCTTCATTTATTTCAGGTGTGCTTCTATGTTTCGTGATGGATGGTGGCGGACAGATGATGCGGATATTTTCCAAAGGAAAAGGTATTCCCTGTAGACGCCAAAAAGATGCTTAGGTATAGTCTTTCTGCTTGAACGGTTACCATGGTTTTATCGATACCTCTCAGATAACGCACTGATTACTCCACGTGGAGTAGAAATCTGTCATTTGTGATTCCTGCAAAGTCCATTGACTGAAGTGATGTGTTCATTTGTGCTTAGCACAGGGTCGAGAAGCGCGGCAGTTCCCCTCTCACTCTTACAAGAGGGCGTTATCTGACAGGTTTCTGTTAACAGAGATATAGCCATGGTAACCATTCGAGCAGCACCACTATACAACTATCTTTTATTTCCACACACGGTAATTCCACCAAAGGGAAGGTCTTGGAACCTGTGATTGTGGCCTGTCTCCTGATCCATGATGATGGTAGGTCTGTTTATGTCGCAAAACAGTGGGTCCTTCTCCGTTGTAAATTTTCCCCACAGAGTTATTTCGGAATATCTTTTCGTTATTTGCTAAATTAATGTAAATTTGAAGAAAATTCTATCTGTAAGCGCATACACTAAGTTCGGATTAATTTTTGAAAGTTCTGGGCTTTCTCTATCAAAATTAGTCCTAATCAAAAAGTTATACTTTGGAAAAGTGACGTCACATGCAGCTTGTGAGCTTACCAGACTCATTCTGATCCAACAGCTGGATACGTTATTATCCTCATTAGTAATGCAGAGTCATTTCTAGGCATTATTAACTTTCAGACTGAAGGGAGTAAAGTTGAGCTGTTATTTGCTTACAGGTAAGAACGGTATGGATAAAAAACCGCCATGCCATACCTCGTATGTTCTTTTAGCGTTTGCCTACAGCCCTAAGATCAATGTTTGTCTGCTTTTCCGGGCATTTGGCCGCTGTTTCTTTCTTTCTTTCTTTTTTTCTTTTTTTTCATTTATAATAATTTTAAGACAGTCGATAACTTAAAGCCAATTGTTTCAGAATTCCTATGTCTGCTCATTATTGTGTACTTTAAGTGCTGAGCAAGGAGTCTGTTACGTCTTTAGGCTGATGCTATAGTCCAGGGGAAGCCAGGTAGTGGCGTTGTGACGTCAGTTCTAACCGCCAAATATGCCCCCGAACGAAATGAGGGTTAGCGTGTGACGTCACCGCGCTTACTTCTGCTGCTCACGCCGAAGGAAATTGATGTGTTGGGGTTCCGATAGCATAGGAAAGACAAGAAACATATCGTGTATTAATAATATGTACAGCTTACATCTTGGGTATTGTAATATTAATGCTGACTGCTTTAATTATACAATGGGTCACAGTTTATAAGCAATTTCATTTTGGCTCTGTGCTATGAGAAAATATATAAGACGTCAACTTGTAGTTTATCTGAAGGTTAGGCATGTTATAAAGTAAATAAAATAAAATAAAGTAATTTTCTCTGAAACTTAGAGGAGACCTATTCAGAACAAAATTGGGGACATTTTCTGACACTTTCTGTTTCGTTCTTTTAACTAGTTTATCAATGTCCGGACCTAATGTCCTGATATTTGTAATCACATGTCAAGCCAAACATACCCAAGGTTCGTGCTGCAAGTGAATACAACCTCGGAAATCTGGTTTGAGGGACATTCTTGTAAAAATCAGCCAAGTCTTTCTTCTGTGTATATTTATCCTTCAATAAATCGTCACATTGTAAATTTAACAGTTCCATTTGGTACGTGGCAGCTACATTGTTGTCATCGAATGTGCCACACCTGACTGAATCTTCAGATTCTGTACTCACAGCGCCATTTATATAGGCAACTTGGTACTACACGGCTCTTGTCTGAGGTCACACGCATTGCAGGCCTCGCTCCCGGCTGAAATACGTCACAACTCTCGAAGCTGCCTTCCTCTCTTATAGTCCCTTCATTTGTCGATACAAATTCCAATCATCTCGTCCATTTTAATATTTGTCGAGTTATTAAAATCCACTCTGTCTAAATCATTCATTTATTACGTTGGTAATTTTTACGTTTTCAAAATTTGAATTTGTTGTCAGTTTTCTGAAGAAATAGGCGTCCACTCTGCACCATATCCATATTAATAATGCAAGACGCAATACTTGAAATATAAGATTTATCGTTACGTATATAAATACCTAAAGTATAACAAAAAAAGTTCCTCCTGAGAATCATTTAAATTCTAAAGGCGAAATACCACAATTTTAAATGTTGATGCTGTAATTTAGTTATATACAAATTATTCAACAGTTCGTGCAATAACTTTACAAATTCATATCCTAGGGACAGTGAAGACAAAATTTCTAAATGTTCTTTCAAGCTGTAGCGATTTAAATGTAATGCTTCATGATTTGTATTTACCGCGCATTAAAATCCCCTCATTTTGTTGCCGTATTATAGGTAGTGGTATCAGTCTGACCAGCTCAGTCAAGTTCACGTACGCTAATTGGCACTCCTATTCTATATGTCTGTCCATTTCTACAGTTTCTCTAACAATCAGTCTCTACCTCTCTTCTTGAATTCAGAGTTACAATACTACTGAGAGAGGGGGCACTCAGTTGAATGTAGAAAAGAGGGGGGGGGGGGGGAATGGCTCTGGGTGGGCTGAAAAAGTGAAAACATGGTCGGATGCCCTTTTTATGATTGATCGTTTTTAAATTAAAATAGACATTTCAACATTCAGTGAAATTCACAGGAAGCAGAGAAGAAATATTTAAAGAGTAATCGCTCTTTAAAATTGTATTATATTTCATTCAGTATGAATTTCCTAAAATATGTACCTAAATGTCTTGTTTCATAACATTTCATGATGCCAGTCCTTTGGCAGTAAGATAAACTTGTCGACCCTGCTTTTTGGCGGTAGAAACCCTTTTTAATGCGAGAAATTGGATGTAAATAACATACAACAGAATTTGGGGTGGGGCCTATTGATTTTATTATTATTTTGAACGTAGAGGTAAGTGCTTTAACCCTGATTTATCTGTAGAGAACAACTCTGTAGAATCACTTCAAACATATGTGAACAAGCAGAAGAGTAAAGGACAACACTAAGGACTGATAACTGCTGAATTTTATTAATAAGAAAATAAAAAAGGTCAAGGATACCAGATGTTTTACTGTTATGGTCATTCACATTGTTGCAGCTTGCGAGTTTTATTTCCAGAAGTGAGAGTACTCCAGTGACAAGTATTCCTCCGCGATCTCTTTCCTTCCCTAATCTCCTGATTGGCTAATTTGTAACATTGCTCATCAGATCTCACAAGTGAAATTCTTAATAACAGCTACAAAGTGATCTACTTAACACATCAGGAGGTGATCGTGCATGCTGTAACTGTGCATGGGACAATTAATGCCAAATCTATTATACACTGCATCACATCTTCATTCATTCCATCTCCACCCTTGCTTTATAAATTCGATAATATGTGCAATTATCCTTCTGGTTATCTAACATGCTGCCGTTAAATTGAAAAACATGGAGCCGTCGTTCTATCACAAATGTAAGAGCATAATTTACTGCTTTGTGAAGACGAAAAGGTCCAGCACAGACTTATGAATCGCGCTATGTGGGCAAGCAAATGAATCAAATTGCTTACCCTGAGTAAATTCCTAGGGTTAGCAGTTGGATAGTCTGTCTTCTTCTTCTTCTTCTTCTTCTTCTTCTTCTTCTTCTTCTTCTTCTTCTTCTTCTTCTTCTTCTTCTTCTTCTTCTTCTTCTTCTTCTTCTTCTTCTTCTTCTTCTTCTTCTTCTTCTTCTTCTTCTTCTTCTTCTTCTTCTTCTTCTTCTTCTTCTTCTTCTTCTTCTTCTTCTTCTTCTTCTTCTTCTTCTTCTTCTTCTTCTTCTTCTTCTTCTTCTTCTTCTTCTTCTTCTTCTTCTTCTTCTTCTTCTTCTTCTTCTTCTTCTTCTTCTTCTTCTTCTTCTTCTTCTTCTTCTTCTTCTTCTTCTTCTTCTTCTTCACTTCATGGCATAGGCAATCAAGTGCCTGTTCCACCTTCGAAGTCCTCCAGCCATCGTTTCCTGGGTCTGCCCACCGATCTCCTACCTTCAGGATGATACTGTAATATTTGCTTTGTAAGTCTATTATCTGGCATTCTTTCAACATGTTCCTTCCACTTTTGTTTGAGATCTTTTAACCTATCATTCATACTAAAAATGTCCAGCTCTTCTCTTATATTTTCATTTCTTATTAAGTCCCTCTTCGTGCATCCTTTCACACTTCTCAAGAATTTCATTTCTGAAGCCTGTATTTTACTCTGTTGCTTTTTAGTTAACGTCCAGGTCTCACTTTCGTATGTCAGTATAGGTACAGCTATAACTTTGTAGAACTTTAATTTTGTTTCTTTACGTATTTTGTTTCCAAATGTTCTATTTATTGTTCCACACACTCTTTGAAATTTGCATATTTTATTGTAGATATCATATTCCTTGTCATAACTACCATCAGTTCCCAAGTAGTTAAAATGGCTATTTTGTATAATAACTAAGTCGTCAGCAAACAATAAAATATTTAAAAAGTTTTTATTTGAAATTTTAAAACCTACATTCACTAGCTGCTTCCATTTGCACACTAGGTCGTCAATATAAATACTAAAAAGTGTAGGTGATAAAGTACACCCTTGTCTGACACCCTGATTAGTAAGAATTTTTACCATTGTTCCTCACATTTATTTTTGTTTGAAAGGAGAAGCATTGTATCATTTTTACTCATTGTTGTGGGTATCCTCGTTCTTCCAATATTTTATACATTTTGCATCGGTTTACCCTATCGAAGGCTTTTTCAAAGTCAACAAACGCCATATGCGTTTCTTTATTAAACTCCCTATGTTTTTCAATTATTTGTTTAACAATAAAAATGTTATCTACACAGGATCTGCCTCTTCTAACTCCACTTTGTTTTTCCGAGAGAAGACATTCAGCTATATTCTGCAACCTTTTGTTTACTATTTTAGCAAATATTTTATAGGCCGTATCCAGTAAACATATTCCTCTGTAATTGCTGCAGTCATTTCGTTTCCCTCTCTTAAAGATAGAGATGGTTTGGGCCATAAGCCAATCTTCTGGGATACATTGCTTCTTCCAGCACATATTATAGAAATACAGCAGTCGAAGCTTTAGCAATAACCTCCCCATATATAAATAACTCTGCGTTTAATCCACCTTGGCCCGTTGCTTCCCTATTTATGGATAGGCTGTTAAGGTGATAATTCTGGAAGTTTCTTGCCCGTTGTACAGGGCTTTTGAATGACTACAGACAAACTAGCCTTGTTCAATGCAAGGTTATGTCATCAAAGGGTAAACAACATGTCATGACATGCACACGCTTTCATTATCCTGAGAGTCAGGTTTAAACCGAAGAGTCTCTCTACCGATTTTTATAAGAACTTATATGTATAAAAATATATATGCTCTTCGAAATTTTGATAAATAAAGCACTACATCGTATCACACAACAACCTATTTCACTTGAAGTTTCATGTTAAGGAGCAATTTTATACACAGTTCCTCACTTGAAACTTAAAGGGCGCACGGCATTTCGCCTGTTCGCGATTGGGTGTGCCACAGCTGGCTTTCTTCTACCTAAACTCCGCACGTTAAGCATCTATAACACTCATTGCCTTATACATAGAAGATGCTGGAAATGTCGTAAACCCTCGGGAGAACACATTCTGATTCACATGATTAAGCTGGTCCACTGTAGTGTTTCCGATTTCATTTATAATATTTTGATTTAGTTCATCAGTATTTGTCTCGTAAACTTTTTCTTTCAGATTACCCCACAAGAAAAATCACAGTGTTAGTCCGGGGAAATAATGGGGCTATACACCAGCATCAATTATATATATATAATATTTTTATTTTCCTTTTCTTTTTCTTTTCTTTTTCTACATCATTTTACCATTCTATTGTTTCCGTTTGATTACTGTTTTTTTTCGTGTATTTTACATACATGCACTATACTGTCGCCGGGCATTGTACCGCTAGCGCAAGCTGCGGCCAGCGCGTAGGCGAGCGCTAGGCGCTTGACGAGAGAGAGACAGCAGAGGGGAGAGAAAGAGACAGAGTGATGTCTGGATAATTCTTTCCTTCTCTTGCCGTCGTGAAAGGCCTTGAAACGTCGGCGGCTTTATAGAAACAATGGCTGGGGTATAAAAAACCTCGCAATGTGTGAGTGAGTCAGTTGTTAATTGAGTGTACAGCTGTGTGGACATTTGTTAGTGTGCCGCAGTTAATTTGTTTCATTTGTTGACGTGTGGCAGACAACCTTGAGGACTTCGTTTGTGTATGATACGTCATTCTGCTGCTATAAGGGATGTACAAAGCACATTTGTACTGAAATAAACAGTATTTTAAATTTCTGCCAACAAGACTTAATTTTACGAACCCACAAAGTCACAATACACATAAAGCCCCATGCCCAAGACGGTACTCGAACCCGCGATCCTCTCTGCGGAGGACGCTAGAGATATACACACTAATGACCGGGGCTACAGGGCCGGCATCTTCAAACACTTGCCTGATTTTATTTATGGATTCCTCTGTTGTATGAGCAGTAAGAAAATCTTGTTGAAACTACCCATATGATTTCCCTTCTGCCACTTTATGATAAAACGGGGACAAAATGTAATTTTGGTACCTTTCGGCAATTACAGTCTGCTTGTAGAATATTGGATTCATTGTGCCTAGGCTAGCAGCACGCCGAGCTCCAACTCGGCGCACAACGTCAGGTATTAGCGGAGGAATCTAGCAAGGTCGCGGGAGAGAAAAAACGCTGTTTTTTCCATTAGGTTTTAAAAATGAACTACCTACAGCTGAAATGCGTTATTTTAGTCTTCTTTGAATTAAGTGTAAATAAACATTCGTTGAAGAAAGAATCAGTATGGTCCGTTAGTCGTCTAGAATATATCACTAAGTAATATGTGTGTAAAACCGTCGGAATCTACACATTTCTCAATAATACGTTATTAATATTACCTAAGAATTACGTGCAGCTTTATGCCACTGACCTATACTGGCATTTGAGTCAACACCTCAAGGGAATAGTTCGAATTGGGTTGGACTCGGCGGGGCGGTGGTTCAGAAAACACCTTTGAGAATGGATATGTATGGGCGCTGTTGCTCTGGCAAAATTGTGTCACTTTAATGTCCTCCAGTACCAAAATGGAGAGTTGGGAGATGGCGTACTAGGTGTAAGTTGGTTCGTAGTCTTCCTTTCGACCTTTCTGGGGCTGGTATAATCGATGGAAGGAAGCCACCAGCAAGGGGTGTGCCGATGAGGAAGCCGAGCCGACCATACCAGCTTATGACGGCATCGGTGACACCTGGCCTGTGGAGAAGGAGGCCCTACTGAAGTTGAGCTTAGGAAGGAGTGCCGTACGTCTGTGGGTGTTCGTCGCGAAGATGTCTGAGGAGGTGATACTGGGATTGGATGGCCTCAGGAGTCACGAGGCGACGGTCGACTTCGGCAGGAAGGTCCTGCGGCTCAATGGAGAAGAGGTCATACTCCGGCAACCCGAAGATCGCCTTGGAATCTGTATATGGAGCATTGTTTAAATAAGTGATATGTATATAATTTTTGCAGGTTTACGTCCTTCAACATTAAGTCATATCGGACGATATATTGGTTATAAAGTAGCTTCTTTTCTAAGACAAACTTTTGAGATTGACGGGTATAATGATTTATCCATTGATAAGGCAGCAGCATAAAAAAGGAGAACAGCATTATGTAACTTGCTGGATGAGGAGGGATATAGCTCAAAGGCATTATGCTGAAAAATATTAGATAATAAATATCGTAATAACACAAGCATTCAGTTCATGGTTGTGGTATAAAACCTTCGATTTATGAGCATGGCACATGTAAAAGACTACTTTTGATGGAGATAAAAACTAAAACAAACATTAGAACATAAAAATCAGGCATGAAACTCACATGAAACTAGCTGTTATACCTCCTCCCTATTAGGGCGCTGCCAGCTACCGAACGACGTGCCTCTTGGCAACAAGTGGAAGTAATAAGAACCACGATCTGATAAAAGATGCTGGCCGCTGCTGTTGCCGTACCGTAGGATGACGTCACACCACGAGAGTGGGAGTAACAATCCTGTCGTGATGATGACATTTTGCATTTCCGATCTTGTCGCACGCCTTCCACTGCCCAATTTCTTATTGTCTGCCACTTGAGCACAACACGTTCAAGGTCAAACGAACTACGGTGATTCTGACATTGGAATCGAATTCCCTTGTTTTGTCCGCCACACAAACTTTATGTCTGACGATGTCTGGGACTTTCGAGTTGCCACCCTAAAATAATGTTTCACAGTAAAAGTGTAGAAGTACTGCATGGCAAAGCATGGAACTGCATGGGAAGGAATGTGTAACTGCGGAGATGTTTACGGAGACTATCGCACATACACAGCCAGACAAAATATGTATACTCTGTTCAGATGTAATCATGTCTCCTGGACTGTAAGGTATCATACATCGGAAGGTGCCAGAAATAATACATAGAGTGATAGAATATTGTGTCAAGAAGAAAGAATGGGGAATAGAATCCCTTTGTGTCAGGTGACAAATAGGCTGCAGCATTGTTAATTTACAGTTGCGTATATAGTAATTCATTGGCTAACCTTTTATTTCAGTCATACAGCTCCCAAGTGCTCTATTTGTGTTTCGTCACTTACTGCAGCCCTATTATATGTTTCAAATGGGAAGGTGTTTGTCCTTGAGCGCTACTAGGCGATCAACCAATCGGAGTCCTGCGGTGTTGTCGTATTGCACTCCTGCTAAGTGGTGTGTGACGTGCGCCAACCTACTCAATCTGTATGAAATACTATTCGCGCTAAGACAAAAATTCAGATTTTTCCAAAACTTATCCATGTGGAAGGTAGAGAGTAATGTATCTAACATAACCATGAAAACCCCATATTTTTATCTCAAACACGTTTTTTAATACAAATAAATGAAACACTATTACCTGTATTATAACAATAAATCGCGACGTAAGCACTGTATGAATATCATTATTGGTTGGCATGTATGCGTGTACGTATATTTGTAATTACTCAGAACTGAAACGTAAATGTTCGACATGACGTGATAAAAGAATTACTTTGAATAATCCAGTTCGAGCGAGAGGAAACATAAATTTCCTGCTGCCCTGGCAGAACGTGTCTGGTCACATTATATCTTTGTTTATGAATGATTCGTAATCTCTGTTTACTCAAGGGAGTTCAAAGTGGTCGGTGTGTGTATATATGTACATATACTTTTAATTACTCAGAACTGAAATTTAAACTACAGCATGACGTGATAAAATAATTACTGCGAATAAGTCAAGGTGTTAAATTCGAGAAAGAGTAAACACTTCATTTCCTGATAGCCTGTGGAATGCTGTATGCATATGTTTATAAATGAATGCTGGATAACAAGTGTTTATTTACTCTGGAGAATTCAGATCAATATCATTCAGTTGTTCTTTACACAACAGTAGAGTAAGAGTTAAATAGTGCAATGGCTTCTTGAAGTGACTTTAGTGGCGAGTCAAAAAGGCAATCATCGCGAAGTCAGGCTTACTGCTGAAGCGTGTAGTGTAGGTAAAACAAGTGTGCCCCGCATTTGGATTAGAAAGGAGGTAATTCATAAACTATAATTATAGCATTTAGAAATATACATAATTTGCGAAAATGCTTTTTACAATTTTCAGTTTGACAACTGCATCATTGTAAAATTTTGTAAAATATAATTCGCTTACCCTTATATCTAGCGCCAAGCAGACGTGCATGCTGTAGGAGTGCAAAGAATGCATTTTGTTTACTTTATGCAACTCGTATTCCTAATAACCATCACTTTCAAAAGTCTACGTTTTCTTATGTCGATTCTCCATAGCAACGGTCTATTACAAGTCTCTGTAGGATAAACAGATTGTATGCATATGTGCGATAAAAATACGAAATGACTTTTATTCAAACAAAATTCTCGTTAAAATATTTCTTCTGCCATTAATTTTTATATTTGATGTCAGAATCGTTTTTAATGTTAATGTGTGGTTTGAATTTTCATCAATTAAATATAAAATACGAAGGGAAGGTAAAACAATAAAACACACCAAGTACAATAATTCCACTGCTCATGCATGATAGCCTAAGCGGAAAATAGGTAAACCGACACTTTGGAGAATGATATTTTCTACCTCTGAGATACTCCGATGCACTTGACTATCGATAGCATGCTGCGTTTTTGTTTTAAAAATAGCATTAATTACTAAGCAATTGAACATGACGAATGCAGTAACAAGGTCACCAACATTGACCTTGGTGGTGAACTAGCGATTATTTACACCTGGTTGTTTACTTTAAAAAATTATTAAGGTTATAGTTAACTGCTGCATGAAATACATCGTAAATAAATATTAGGTAATAACAAAAATTGAACTAAATGTCAAGGTAAGATTTAAATATTACAAATATTATAATTAAATACTAATAATGATATTAAAATTTAGAGAAGTTAAAAGAGTTTATGCATATATGTGCAATAAAATTTGTATTACAACTGGTAGATTACCTTATCAATCTTTGCAGGAAATTCATCTTTCTACCTTCATGAAAACATGCACAGGAAGTGGGTCAAAATCACTAATGTCGAAAAAAGGTAAATAATTAATCGATAGCATTGAAGTGAGAAAAACCTCTAAGGTTCACTTTCTTTTTGGGCAGCCAGCCAGGTGAAAAGATGATTGGAAATCAACGTTTCGGGAGTGTACATCTCTCCCATCATCAGGATATACATAAAATGTTATAACTACAAATTAAATTCTAGATATAACACAAATATAAACAAAGACAAAACGCTATCAAAATTCGCATTACTGAACAAAAGACTGCTTTCAGTAAATTAAATGCCAGGTCAGGAGATGGCGTGAGTATAGAAAACTGTGTTAAAGAAACGTAACTACTTAACTTGATTATCAGGCTGCATTGATCTTTGCTTCTTAATTCGACGGATTTCCATTCCTAAGGTCGGTTTCCAAGAGAAGCTGAACTGAAATCCAGCATCACGACTAAGCGTGTTCCTTTCAGAGGAAATCGTCAAAGCCTCGTTAATTCTCCGCTCCCAGTAACTGTTGCATTTTGTCAAGATGGTCGTCTCCCGAAAATTGTATGGTCGTATATGGGTAGAGTAGAAACTTCCAATTAAATGTTATATGGAATTGCAAGAATTGGCATTACTTCCCATTCATTGTTTAAATTCCTGACTCATTTTCTTTTGTTGCCATGGTTTTCTGTGATATTTATTTGCTGTCATAATTTGGCATCTTTCCATTTGTCGGATTTCAATACAGCACACTTTTATGTATTACTGGCCTGAACCTGCTAACCCGACTGTCGGCCTCACGCACACATATAATCATCCAACTGATACGGGGAGGAGATGTGGTCATCATCTCGGAGGACGGCAAGTTGGCTTTCTAGACCAGGGTTCGATACCTAGCGTAGCTCCTAAATTTCCTCATGATGCTGAATGGGCACCGGTCCTTTACCCGGGAATTAAAATCCGCACCCGTTAGGGGTGAGATCTGGCGTAGTCCGGGCACAGAGAACCAAAGCAATACGCCCTAGCTCACTACTCCCTGGCGCAGGACACACACACACACACACACACACACACACACACACACACACACACACACACACACACACACACACACACACACACACACACACACACACACACACACACCAGGTTATAGAATGTTCGCGAACGGCAAAGGTGAGAATCTTCCAGAACATCTATTATCTCGATAATGTTTCTGATCCTGGCGCTGGCAAGAGCACTACTCCCTGTACTCTTCGCTCCTTATCTCCTCAACCGACCAGTTTCTTGGCGCCTTCTGTGAAGTAACTGATTCTAACAGCTGCGTCAATATTACAAGTTGATTTGCAGTAGGTGCGTCTCAATGCTCGTGGGGCTCCATTTTATTGTTACTGATTGATATAATACACAAAACGCTCAATCGATTGTCTCACTCAGTTCTGTTGCCTAAAAGAATTTCTGGTTTAATCCCTGTGGTACAATCAACTTCTCTGCCTTAGCTGTGAAGCAAGATGATCTAAATCTAACGATGAAACATAAATAGACTTATCAGTGAACAATATAATGAACTATGGTGGTTTAACTCCTCTGAACCCTTGAATGAGTGTGTATATAGCTCAAAAAGGAGACGTAAACCGGTTCATATCTGTAGCGCAGTCAAACTGTTTCCAGTATCCATGATTACAATCCATATAGAACTTTAATTTTTTAATACATTTATGTAATTTGCTACTAGGAAAAAATTCTTCTAAAAAAAGGACAGTAATGGTAAATCAAACCACATGTAAGAGTAATGTGACTGGCCAATGTTGCACATTAGCTTTTCAACTCCAGTTTCAAGTATATTAATTTTAATAATATCCCTGAATCTTTATGAAATTATTGTATTACTATGTATAAGTACTTTAATTTGGAACCTTTCGGGCACGTATAGATAGATACATTAGATTACATAGTTTATATACATTTATGTGTACTTGTTTAAGTATGATTTTCAAAATAAGTGGGAGAAGTGCTAATGCCTAAATTAGTGTGCAGCTATATATAAAATTTTAAGGATAAAAACGCAAAATATGATGTTCATTTTAAGTCATTCAGTAAGATGTTGTAACTTTGTGGGTTCGTGAAAATAAAAGTCCAGTTGCACAAACTAAAATGTTCTTTATTACCACCGAATTACAGTTGGTACACAATCACACACAATTACGCAAAACACACAATTACGTAACACTCGCTACTCGGCAACTCTCTCTAGAGCTCACTAAAAACTCAGAACTGAGAACTGCCTGAGTCGTCCAACGCGACGCTTATATAGGCAGATCACTGCATCTCGAAGCTTCGCGGCCCGGAACACTCATCTCGACTGTCCCAGACTTCAGGGGGAGGGGAAAGAGACGGTACAGTGGCTTGTAACACTTTTCTAACCAGTCCCTCAGTGAGCGCCACAAGATAAATGGGTGGGCGTCGCCTAAATGCCTCCTGTCCCCCAACCAGATGCCAGTTGGTCGTGACTTCCTATAATTGGGTGGCAATATACTGGAGACATTAGAAGTGTCAAACATTGGGAGGGTCGTTCTTTCACTTCTGAAGCTATAGTGCGATGCATATAAACCTGAACCACTTCAATAGGCCATAACTTTTGAACCAATAATAGAAGACACGTGCAACTTTGGGAGAATATAATACACAATTTGGAGACTACATTACAGCATTTACCTCTCAGCCAAAATCTTGGAAGTGTCCTCTACCAGCATCTATACATATTTGCACTCGTCTCACCATATTCTCTGAAGTTTTACGGAGATGATATCGAATTGACAGAAGATTATTTCCAGCAAGATGGAGCAATGTGCCACACATCTAATGACACCTTGGAACTTGTAACTAGTTTCTTTGATAACCGACTAATCTCAAAAGGTCTGTGCCCCCCAGATCCCCTGACCTAACCTCACTGGTATTTTTCTTGTGGAGGTATCTAAAAATAGGGTACAAGAATAGGCCACGGACAATTGCAGTTCTCAAGGAACCCATTCGAACCGAAATAAGCAACATTGGCAAGGATACTCTCCGTAAAACGTCAGAGAATATGGTGAGGCGAGTGCAAACATGTTTAGATGCTGGTGGTCTTCCAAGAGTTCCAACATTTTCTCTGAGATGTAAATAGTGTACTGTAGTCTCGCAATTGTGTATTTTGTTCTCCCGAAGTTGCAGGTGTGTCCTATTTTTGGTTCAAAAGTTATGACTAACTGAAATGGTTTAGGGTTTTTTTTTTTTTTTTTTTTTTTTTTTTTTTTTTTTGTAATTTACATCCTCCAACATTTAGTCATATCGGACGATGAATGAAATGGGTGAAATGATGCTCAATGCGTCCGGGGTTCATGGAGTTTAGAGTTACCCGACATTCATCTTTCAGGATAAGGGAAAACCCCGGAAAAAGTCTTATCCAGGTAACTCTTCCTGACCAAGATTCGGACTTGGGACCTCTTGAACGTGAGGCAGACATGCTATCATCTACGCTACCTAGGCGGGCCTAGGTTTATATGGATCGCACTATATATGAATTCCAGTTTGCTTACCAATTCAGTTAAATAAATATTCCCATCATCTGAAGCTTTATTAATATGTAACATGAATAAAACAGCTTGAGATTAAAACTATTATAGGAATTGAAACGAAAATAAACTAAAAACTTAAAATAATGCATCTTCTCGTATAGAATTTGTTACTGGAAGCCCTGGCATAGAACTGAGGACATCTACGCGACAAGAGTATTAGATCATAAATGCATCGTATTGTATTTTCTCTGGCTTTTACTCTACATCTCATTCTGTTATTATCTCGACAGTTACTTCCTCTAACCTTTAAATACAGTTTGACTAGCTCCAGTATCAGGTGTAGCAACTTATAGCTTCTTATAATCAATCATTCGAACCATTATTAACTGTTGAGCATTGATATGACACAGTTGTACACTTAAGATTGTTGCACAAATAATGTTGTTCCCTTATGTTAGTTGGTATGACAAGCAATAAGGTTACTGACGTGATAAATTCATGTCAGAGGTGAGACCTTGATGCTAGTGCTTCGAGTAGGAAACGTCTCCTCCTCTTGGCAGCTTTGTCAGTTCTTTTGACTGAAGATCGATGAATCATTCGAGTTTACGTAGAGTTTGGTAACTTAAAGTCTTGATAACCAGAATAGACATGTGCACTATTTATTTAGGGATTACTTTATTTAAAACTACAAATAAAAATGGAACTATAGCTAAATATTCCTAAAAATCCTCACAGGAATGAGTGGGCATCGGTCCTGTACCCGGGACTTAATCCACACCCTACAATGTGATCGACCCTGTGCGCCTTTCGTGGCAGGGAATCAAAACAAAACGTTGCAGTGCACTACGTCACGGTGCAGTCTTTTAAAAAAATTAACATTTAATTTCCAAATTTATAAATGGGCATTCAGGTGAGCTCATAAAATGCAAAACATTTGAAACTGATTTTTGGTTGTTAATGGAATTATTTACTTTAATCACTTCTTGATATGGTTTTATAAAGTGCTTCTTTGACCTTACAGCTCACCCTGCTTACTACATTCTTACGACTACTTCATCCTTTCTGAAATCAAATGAGTTAAAATCGACTTTATTTATGAACGCTCCATAGCTGCTGTGGTTCTTAGTGTCCCGTTCTATGTTGGGTGTGAAAGAACGCTGAGTTTTTCTCAGAGGTCTCCTTATGAGGCATGAGGTTTTTTATATGCTGAAAATCTAAGACGTGGGAGCACCGGCCTTATTTCCCTTTCAAAGGAAGCAATTCTAAGGATTTTAGACGCCCTAGAAACTCTATCGGGTTTGAACTCGGACCCCAGAACCCAGAGGCTAGCATGTTACTCTTATAACACGTTGGACGACGTGAACCCTGAATATAAATTAAATAAAATTGGTATTGGGAATGGAAATTTAGCTGAAATTTAGGCTATTCTATAAGGACTAAGGGAAACCTTATTCAGAAAGTTTGGTCCTGGCCTTCCATTCATACTATTTCTTTAGTGACTTCGGCCACATGTATCAGTATGAAACTCTTATTGGAAGAGGGACTAACCCTTCCTCTTAATTGTAACCATTCCTTTTAACTTACTTACTTCAGTTTGTTTTATGAACACTGAAACAGTTAGAGATGTAATTTGCCTATTGTTAGTTCATATACGACAAAACACTATAGTGTGCATGAGACCAGTAGGACGAGCAACATCTCCCACTTACTTTTTCCACCGTCGGTGTACCTTCTGAACATTGAAATGAAATAATTTTGGCTGCCATAAGACTTACAACCTATATCGTAGCCATTGTTTAAATTTATACTAATAATTTTCATTTTCTTTTTATAGATCGTATTATACATGAAAGAAAATGTATATGATAAGAAAACACAAAATAGCTTTGAATTAATTCGTACAAGATAACCTAAGAGAAGCTGCAGGTTCAACAAAATAGCTGTAAAACCGCTTTGCTCATATATTTTCCAATGGTATGTTAATGGCGAACCTCTGATGGCGTGGTAATTCCATTTTAGGGATCTCTTATGTAATGGTTGCATGAAAGGAATAACGGATAAGAAACCGTGGAGACTGAGGGGAAAGATTCTATGACATCAGTAAAAGGAGAATGAAAAATTAATATAAGAGCGAGAAAAAAAAGTCGAAGTGCATGATAGAGAAAGGAGATAATAGAGGAAATTGAAAAAGTAGAAAAGTTGTTTCTCTAGCTTATTAACCATAAAAAAGAGAAAGAAGGTACACGAGGAAATAACAGATTAAAGAAGAAAAAGCAGAAAGATGGCAGTGATGAGTATGAAGAGGAGGAAGGTGTACTGTCCAAGCTTGTCAATCGATCTTCGTTTCAAATCCAGTCTATTGTTTTTTCGTAGTACCTACGATGACGAACGTAAAGGTGGATGTTTGATTGTCGAGAAGGGGGATTGACAGCTAGAGGAATTTCCTCGTCGAAGACGACCCCGCTGTATATAAGCGACGTGTGGTGGGGAAGAAGAAGAGAGGGCAGGCTCCAGCAGCGACCAGGTAACGCCAGTCAACACTGGACTTCGGCAAGAACAGACACACGGATACTCTCCGACAACGATCGAGTCGAGTGCGCTAGATGTCAGTGAAAACAATACTCTGGTGTATCACTTCCCGGCAGCCTCACGTCAAAGTTCGGATAAAGCCGGGGGTATACCTCACGTTTGTGGTGCTAGTGCTTATTTTTCGACTACGAAGGAATCCTCCAGTTATCTGACAGCAGTTGTCGACTTTAGTAAACCCGGCATGAACAGCGGTGGTGAGTACATATGTTATCTTCAAAGTTCCATCAACGACGTCTGTGTTATAAACAGTATATGTCAGTTATTTACTGCGTTGAATCAAATGTCTCCGCGTTTCGAAGATCCACTACAATCTCACGCATTGCAGTCACTATGTACGAGCCTGTAACAGATTTCTTGATAGGATTTACTGGTTTTTGTAAACAAATTCAAAAGTACACTTAAGTTATTCTACAAGAAAGGTAAAGGCACAGTATAGTCACTTTGGTATGGCATGAGCGTTACAACTGCGTTGAACTCCATAATCTGGTGCTGCGATTCTGTAGAATGATATTGTAGGTGTTCTGGCTAAAAAAAATTAAATAAATAAACTAAAATAGAAACCATGTCTTTTATTCTGTGACTGTATTTAAGATTTAATAAACAAAATTGTATATAGAAATTGGCTATCTCGTATTGACAATGTGTCAGGCTCTGCTTTTAAACCCTTCAACACAGATAATATTTTATGCATTTTTAGTTTTTGCATTTTTATTACTAATGTCACAAACTATGTTTCTCTTAAACATTCCTTGGATGTCAGATTTTATAGATTTGCTAGTAAGAAACTTACAATTTCAGCCTGCAATAAAAAATTAAAAACTTTCAACGTACTTCGCTTCATTAACACGTATAAAGAAACCTCATAGGTTTTACGTATGGATTACTGAGTTCCCTTATCTCGTAAAGTTATGCACCATGTGCCATTATTAGTCCGCAAGATAATGCTTTTATTAGAATCGTAAAATATTAAAGTTTGTTGTATTCGTAGTATTTTGTGCTTTAAAATTATGAATTAAACACGAAAAGCTCTAAGCAGGGAGGTTAGCTAAGAAAAAGGAGAATTTCATCAGAAACTATCTCCTGTAAGAGACAGGGTTGTGTACGAATGCGTGTTTCTTGTGTGATTACCTTCACTTTCAGAGTTCAAGTCTGCAAGTGAGGAAGAAAATGTTTCTTTGTGCTATCGTAATTTATACGTACACCTGTCCAGTAAAAGGCACGACAGCTTCTTAGACTGCTTCCTGAGGAACACGTGGTACGCAGCAGCAGAAATGAACTATTGAGTAAGACCCTTCTGAGAGAATTGAATTTTAAAATTACATATGAATGAAATAATTAGCGTTCTATACTATCACGTGGAAGCCTCAATTACCTTCATGCGTGTTTCATTTTTTTTCTAGAAGAATAAACATGTCAAGGCTACCTTCTCGTTTCAAAAATTAAAATGTATAACAAAATTATAGTCAGTATTATTACGTTAAGCGTAATTTTAAGAAATTTAGTGAGCTAATTTATCCATTTCCTTCAGTTTAAGCACCCAATGAAAATTATATCTTCAAAGCAGAGCAATGGATTCACTTAGATCTTGAAGCCTTATATGCTTCGTATCTTAAGTAATGGCTTTATTCTTGTCCTATCACTTATTTATGGTTTAGGAAATATTAGTCATCCTAAAATTTCTAGAGTATTACATAACTTAAAGTATACTTTGAAGTACCTAGAATTAACGGAAAAAGGAACCTGTGCGCACCTGTGTGTATGGCAGGAGACAGTGAGAGAGGAAAGTGCAACTTTTCCCTATCATTATAAAGTAATTTACAAGTAATTATGGAAATAATGGAGAAGTTAAATATTTAATTAAAATATACTACCTGAAAAACTGACTGGGGTTAGAAATGTAATGTATAGTATATGTTATAAACATTGAAAAATGTTGCAAAATAAACCAGAGGTTGTTAAAATATAGGATTATATCTATTTTTCTTACGGCTGACCTTTTCATACATGCTCTTGATTAAAATTTTCTAGACTAAAGATTTTATAACAAACTGTTCAGTAAAATACTTCTCTCATTACCTCTTTATTACCACAAATCCATTTGTCATTTAAAAAATTGATGTTGTATAAGCACTCGGTCTATACCAAATTAATATTTCTCAATTTGAAAGCTTTTATAATCTAAAAGTCACTAAAACTAGGAAAAGTGTAAACCATTACTATTTTTTTGCGTGGCAAAAGTACCTTCCGCCCTAGTTGCAGGAATAGGCAACCTGCATGGCACTATACACACTATAAATCTCTGCAAAACAAGGGCATCATTTTTCTAAGATGAAGGAGCGAAGTGAACACAAATATATATAAAATCAATGTTTTTCCATCCAAGCTATTGCATAACACCTAGCTTCATTTCGTATTACTCTTTGGAAACTGGAATTAAAGCATCAGTGGAGAAAAAGCACAAGTGATTAGTTTTACTTTTCTTTTTATCGTGTGTTATGAAAGTAAAGTCACATGATATAAGAATTGAAGATCTACAGAGGGCTACTCTAAGCACATTTACATATAAAATATTTTGGAACACATTCCTTGATTATATATATATTATTTAAGATAAAATAATTATAATTTAATAAAGAAAAATAGAAGAAATATACAATGAAATCTGGGATGTGAGCGGACTCCTGCCAAGCTACACGTTTATTTAAGTAGTTCCTTAATATAATTCTTTATACCCTGTTTCATTGTTAATAACTCATTATTAATTATGACTTTATGCTCTATAATTCATAATAAATGTATTATAAACACAAATATATATTTCCAATCCTGCCACTCTGAATGGAATGAAGCTTCGAACAGGTTTCATTGCATAGAAAATATTTGCCAGAAGTATATTTTCTGATGCAAGCTTACCTCTGTTTCTAAGAAACAGCCACACGGTTATGTTCCGGAAAGACAAGTATGCTTGAGTAGAATGTTAAACTTTGTTTAGCAATAATTATGTTTGGTATACCACTTATAGTAGGTAGAATAATCTATACCGAAGTGTCATGTAAAACACTTTGAGGTACCTTCAACTCATTAAGAGTCAATAAAATTTTCACGCGTGTCATTATTTTATTAATTGCATAACTAAACCAAGAAAAGTCGCCAGCTTTCACATTTGAGTCACATACTAAGAAGTATGCAGCGAAGATTTTATAAAATTATTCCTCCCCAAACTATCCGTGAATTCAAAGATTGTAGCTTTTAATTTTATAAATAACCCTGTAACAGGTAGATTAAAGTATCATTAAGTTGTTACTTGCATGATGCATTTGCTGCACTTACTGAGAAGTTCTTAATATGAATGGTAGAAACTTTGTTACAAAGATAAAAACTTGAAGTATACCAAGACTTTTTTTTTTTTTTTTTTTTTTTAATTTACGTCCTCCAACGTTGTCATATCGGATATGGATGAAATGGGTGAAATGATGCTCAAGTGCGCCCAGGATCCATAGAGCTTAGATTTACCCGACATTTGTCTTTCAGGATAAGAGAAAACCCCGTAAAAACCTTATATTCATGTTCTTTATTACTGTCAATATACTTGTACAAGCTTCTGACATTGTCAAATATAAAATATACTATATAATCAAATGCATATCTAAAAGCTTTCAATTATAGGATATAAAACAAAATATAAGCAGTATAAAAACATATTTACAGATCATCAACTTTGTACAAACATTTATCCATTAAAAAGTATTTTAATTTGTTTTGAAATTGCTTCGTACCATTTAATGCTTTAATGGATGTTGGCAGTCTATTAAAATCTGTCCCATTATAAAAACATCTCTATCAGTAGATCGTTTAGAAGTACAGTCTCTAAAATAGTCATTGTTGCGTCTGGTATTATAATTGTGTACATCAGCAGTCTTCAAATTTACCTTACTTACAACAACAAAAAATTGCCTTATATACATATAGTGAGTACCGTGTGAACATTTTGTTTTGTTTGAAAATATCTACACAAGAATCAGTATTTCTTAAGTTAAAAATTATCCTAATACACCTTTTCTGTAGAATGAATGCTCTGTCCAGATGAACCCTTGGACAACTTCCCCATATTTCAATTCCATATGATAGGTATGGGAAGATATCCAAGTAACGCACCCTGACCGAGATTGGAACTCTCTTGAACGTGAGGCAGACACGCTACCAACTACGCTACCGAGTCGGGTATATATAGAGGTCATCAAGTATACAGTTTATATCAAATAACTATACTGCAGTATATATGTTTTATATATTTAAGATATATTGTCAGATAAGTTTAATTATTACCAGAAGAATAACCGATTTTATACCATCTCTTATTCAATTTTTCGCCTTTGGTAAACATTTTTACCTTCTTTCATAACTTCCGTTGGTGCATCTTACCTGATTGTTTCCAGTGGTAATAGTTGGTCTTTGTTTAAATCTACAGTCTGATTTTATTATCGTTATGAGAATCGCTATTAAAATCTGTAATTTATACAAATCTCTATCTTGAATGGATATCTTGAGCACAGTTGCACTACACAAATTTACTCGTATTTTTCTATGCTTTTTTTATTTATTACTCTTGACTCAAAAGAGTTTGCATTTTGACACAGAATAAACATATAAATTTATCGGCTTTAAACAATACATGTTATGCTAATATTATTAGTAGGTATTATTTATTTTCCATAAATCAAACTAACAGCTATATAACCGGTTTTCATTAAGTGTTTGCAAGGAAGCCGTGTTTCCGAGTGCCACCAAGATATCTACTTTGTTAAGTATGAGTGCAATTTTAGCGATAATATCTTTTCTGATAATGCTATACCTGTTAGACCAGTATGAATCGAACAAGAACGACAGGGTATATCGTCACCTGCTCGAAGTGCTGATTGTATACGATGTATGCATATTTCGAATAGATTTAAATTGAATGCTTAAGATTTTTCGCAACAATTTATTAACATTTCTTCCACTATCGAGTTCCAATCCAACAAAATCTATTGATCACGATTGGGAAAACGTTGGTAACAGTTTTTCATAATTTATCTGCCTTCTGTTGCGTTAAAGTATTTTTTTCCACTATATAATACTTGCCTCATCAATGAAGGACTTTAAAACTTAGCTGCAATTTTTTCTCAGCTTATGAATTAACGCTCCTTAACCTGATACCCTGATGAATGAATGAAATTCGTTAAATGATATCCACGCTAGTATAAAGTGCTTAAAACTGATTCAACATTTTCCTTCTCTAGATAAAGAGACGGAAACTCTATTCAGGTAATTTATCCAAACCAGAATCCCTACGGAATGTGATACGAACACCCTACCTTCACACGACAGAGGTGACCTGTCTTGTTTCCCCATCCAATGTTCGGTGTGTTGGATCTATTAATGTTTTGATATTACAGATTTTTTAACTATTATGTGAATTTTGAATGCTAAACTGTGGGTATCTATATCATTTGTTTTATTTTAAAACAAAACACTTTCTACGCACTGAACTTACTATTGGTTTATTCACTTCTTTGTATCACTGCTTTCGTTTGAACTTTTCACTGTATAGATTTAACTTTTTAATCATACACAGGAGTTTACCTTGAGAAATAACCAGTGCTGTTAATGCTCATTGAATAGTAGGACTTCTTACCATTGGTATTATCGTTTTTACTTTCTCTAACGCGCACACAGCAGTCAACAGCGTATTACATTCTACCCAAATTTTCACACCGAAATTTTGTTGTAATATCACTATTTTAGGTTACCTCGTGCACCTATCCTTATATGTCTTAACAGCGCAACTCAAAAATGAAAAGTCGACCAAATATCTAGTTCGATATTTTAAGTTCACGAGGAATTAAACGAAGACTTTCAACAATGTTTCTCTGAGCTACCCTTTACATAAAAAAGTTTTCTAAAATTTGGATTTTTTAAAAAAATAATTCAAACTATTTTGATTAAAATAGCACAGCTTTAACGTATTTTATGATAAATTAAATGCGTATCTTACATTTTCTCAGAATAGCCTCTGAAGATACCTTTATTCTATATGTCTTTTCGATTGCTGGCATACCGTAAGAGATTTACGAAGTTGTACTATATAAAATTCTTAAATATTTTAAAATTTATTTTAAGTCTGTTTTTATAAAAATCACCATCTTGAGATATTGCTTGTTATTAGCCTCAACTAATAAATGATTCTACTTTTCTCATGTAGTAAGTCGTCCTTCGCGTTTTTATGTCCTGGCCATGCAAAGGGATTGGAATTTCAAAGCTGTCACGTAACAGCCAATTCTTAAATTTTTTACTATTGCTAAGGTTACCGTACTCTTCTATCTGAATTTTACATACAAGAAAATATGTAAATACAAACATTTATACAAATATTTCTATCACTTAATGTGAAGTACATAGAAGAAGAAGAAATTTTAGAAATAGTCTGTTTAATCTTGAGTATAGAGAGGAGAGAAAGACAGGTGAGGGTACACATCAGCATTTTTAACTGTTATATATCTCATATTGGCACTTTCAGACCCTGTGGAGAACTGGAAATGATTCTATTAAAATAATTTCCAACTTGATCAGGGAATCGAACGTGGCATCTTCAGACTGAGAATCAGAGAAATACTTGTTACAGTTCACGATCTCCTAAAACAATGTAAAGATAATGTTAGCTCAGGAATTAGGATGGGAAACACCAACCATGTGAATATCTTATATGCAGATGTTAGATAGCTAAAAGAATCTGCAATGATCAGTGCGCAGATTGTATCAATTAGGCAAAGAATATAGCTTAAAAGTATCTGCAAATAAAAGATCGAAGATATGTATTGAAGAAATATGCTTAGAGCAAGACTTGCACTATAAATATTTAGAATGTGACATTATGTTACTGTGGATAATGATATAAATACCAAAATTATGAATTCTAATACATATGTGGAACAATAAACACAACATTACAAAATAAAACACGGAGAGATACAAAATTAAGGTTCTACAAGCAATGGCTGCACCAGTGCTCATTTATGGAAGGGAATCATGGGTGAAATAAAGATACAAGCTGCTGAAATGAGATTTTTAAAGAAGGTGAAATGTTGTGCAAAGAGGGATAAAGTAACAAATGAGAGTATATTAAAATATCTAATGATTTTTTAGTTAAATGAAAAAAATAATGAGTAGTAAACAAAATTGGAAAGAACTGCAGAATGGACTATGGAACATAACCACAGATCGTGTGCAATACAGTCCTAGAGGAAACAGGAGCACTTGAGTCCTAGGAAGAGATGGGACTAACCCAATGCGGACGGAACAGGCTTTTGGCCTAAATCCTGGATGTAAGAAGGAAAAGATGACGTCATATGATCACATATCTCTAAATTGTTCTCAAGAAGCTCAGTAGGAAGCATTTAAAGCTTGCCATATATGTATGTAGTTACACCTTCAGAAGAATACTAAGGAATAAATTATTCCAGCGGTGAATTGTAACATATGCAAATAACACAATTTTATGTGCCCCACTTACATATTGTTCAATAAAACCTATAAGAAGTGAAAGGGAATACAAAGCGCTCTACATGTAAATGGCCCGGTTTCGATTCTTGGTTATAGCGTGCTTTCAGTAAACAATCGTATAATTTATGGAGCTAGATCTATGTCTTCCTATCTGTCTCGTAGTATTATTTCGGTCATCTTTAATCTCTCCATATGGTCTGTTTTCATCGACTTTCATTTCTTTACAAGTGTTAACAGTTTATTGTTTTGTTTTTGAAGCCAAAAGGTGGTTTCTCTTTGTTATTCTAGCCAGTCAAAACTCCTCATTTGAAATGATCATCATACTCCCAGGAACATAACATGCAATTCGAAATATCAAAGTTTCTTGCTATATTGAAATTTTAATAGCCACTATTAATTATTATATTTATTTACAAATATGCATTTCGTTTTGTATTGCGATTGGCTACATATTTGAAATTTCTCACTATTTTATTCTTAATGTTTTATACTGGTGCTTGTATATTTATTATAGTATATTTTTAAAATTTATAACGCCTGAAAATATTTCAATTATTGTGTTAAATATACCGGAAATGTCATTTAAGGATTAAGCATATCTTTCCCTCCTTTAGAGATTAACGCATGGTCCACTGCTATCTACTTCCTTTAACTTATTACCATTTCTTTGGATTTCAACTTTCATATAGCTTTAATGATGGCAGCTATTACATACTTATCTTAACTAAATCGTAATTTTTAAGCATATAATTCTTCATTTTTAAATGAATAACTGATGAGTACACATAATCGGAAAAAATGAAGTCGATATCATTTTTCAATTATTTTCGTTTGCATTTGTCTTCGATGTCACATCTTCTCATACAAAGATATGAGAATTATTTATTTACCACAGCAATAAAAAATATGTTCCATATAAATATGGATGTTACTGTTTCCTTGAAAAGAAAATATAAAAGATATTTTAAATCATTTACTAAATAATTAAATAAAGTCAAGGATAGTTTCAAAAGTATTTTGGTATTGAAAAGGTTACTTTTATGGCGTAAATATTACTGCAGTTTCAAGTACAGTGCTTATGAACATCTGTAGATAGTGTATAATTGCTAATACTTCTCTTCACGTATAGTAATAAGTCCTAAATAAACATTTGTGTCAGAATTAAGATGTTCACTTTTACAAACAATGATTTTCAGTGTGTTCTCTGTAGAACTCTATACATTATTATTCAAAATAAATCAATGGTAAAGAGAGCTGGTATGTAATATATTTTAGGTCACATTTAAAGAACAGACGAAAGGCTCAGCTTTTACAAAAATGGAATCCTAATGAACAAATAATTCAAAGTATGTAAATAGAGTTTAGTTTATACGTTAAGTGGCCTAACGAAAGTTTATAACAAAAAATTTATTTTTACTTAATTTAGGTGTTTCTGAAATTTAAGAAGTTATTTAAATGTTTCGTTTTTCTATCCGTGCGCATATTGAACACACAAGTTAGTGCACGAAATGTTTCATCTTTTACTTACATGTCAGAAAGAACAAGAAACGTTTTAATACTGGTTTTTAGAACATCATGTGACGTTTACATTGCAAAAAGAGGAAATAAGTTATAAAATATAATACAAGTACACAGTGACGGAGAGATGAGGAAAGGCAGAAGAACCTCACAGTTAACCCAGAAGTGAAGCTACATCAAATGTGGCACCTCCAGAAATTGAAGTACAGCAAGCACATTGGCTTAGTTTGCCCTGCTTCCAATGTGAACAAATGGCCGGAAGGTAAGATGGAGAGCTCCAAAGGGAGATCAGATCCGAATGACATTGTGCGCCAGTAAGGTGGGGTGCTTAACGATTCCAACAGAACATCGTTGCTGATGCCGGTTAGCCCTACAGTAGATACTTGCTATCTAGGAGTCCCGTGAATTGGCGAGACATCTTCCAGGAAGGCTAAGAGTCCTCTTTCCAGAATTCATGTGTCATTACCTAGTCCTGCAGTCCTGAAGGAAATGAATCTAAAGAGAATAAATAGGAAAATGAAATAGTAGGGGAAAAAAGATCGCGGTACAGGTGCAAAATTAGGAGCATTCATTCACCGGCACAGGGAAATCCATGGCTTAAGTAGGGATCGAAGTACAGACCTTCTGATTGTGAGCCTCCCACGTTACCAAAGTGCCAGCACGCTAATTAATTTCACTATAATTGAGAAGGGATACATAGTTTCAATGCAACAGAAACTATTAAATCCAATCACATTGTACTTTCTTTAATTTACGTTCTCCAACGTTAAGTCATATCGGACAGTGAATGAATTGGGTGAAAGGATGCTCAAAGGAGTCCAGGGACCATGGAGTTTATAGTTAACTCGACATTAATCTTGAAGGATAAGGAAAACCCCGGAAATACCGTATCCAGGTAACTCACCCTGACCGATATTCGATCTCGGGACCTCTTGAACGTGAGACAGACTCGCTACCACCATGCTACCGAGGCAGGCATTACGTCGTTCTGCAGAGTAACACATGCGCAGACCTATTTAGATTTATGTAATTTATTTTCAGTGCTTAAATGTGCATCTGATTAAACAAAATGATAGACAAGGAATAACCAAATACGCACAGTTCAAATCTAGGCGGGGAGCAATAACTTCAACGTTGATTGGTGAGTACATATGCTTTGTTCAAACATTTACCCCTTGAGTAAACACTGTCCGTGAATTTTAAGTTGCCCTTCTTTATACATCTCTTAAAGAGACTTGCGGAAGTGTTTAATGTCCACTGAATTCTGATCTTTGCCTATGTGTCTTACGCAGGTGTAGTCTCTTGTAAGTCTTCTTCCACAGATGGTGTTTTCTTGTTTTCCTCACTTCTTGTATTAGGCGGCCACTGATATTGTTATGTTCTTTTTACTCTCCGTACCACAACTCTCTTCCCCCGACAATTCTAACCACAGTCTCGTAAGTATTTCTTCATTTGTAACCTATTATAAACTGGACACTCTACAACTCTTCTTCGTTAACTCCATTTACACAGCGGCCAACCTCATGTACTCGTCTTTCCGAAACATAACGAAGTGTACTTTGTATAACTCATCCTTTTTGTTTTTCTCTCTTGATTTTATTTCACTACAGAAACGAAGAAACCACAGACCTGGCGGTGTTCTTTTGTTGTTCCGTTCAGTATTTACTTTTTATTGCGGTTGTTTTCGGTGATCTAAACCACTAAACGTATAGACAATCTCATACTAATAACTATATCATTCCAGGTTTTACACGAACCTTCAAAGTAGAGAGTTATTCCCTGCCATAACACCCGAAGATAATGTGTAATTCAGGAGCATTATCAGTTCATCATTTAAGGCAATGACACAATTTAACTAATATCTGGTTTTATACTTCCCTACTAGTAGTTAGATATGCATTGCATTCCACCGAAATGGACACAAAGATTTCCTGGAAATAGAGATTTTGAGCACTGATTAATAATAATAAAATGATACCAACAAATATATGTGTGCGCGCGAGTGCATTGGCGTGTCTAAGCTGTGTAACTAAAAACAAAAGCTCCGTTAAATACAAAATTGGTAGTTAATTCAAGGTCTTAGAAGAATGCATTACGAAGGTTTACAGGGAAAATGTTGGAAGCTTTTAATGTTCACAAAATTAGCTCTAATGTTTTCTAAAGACAGGATGAGTTTACACTTTCATATTAAATGAAATATATCTTGAATATATTTCAGTTAATCTTGATTTACTGAAGAATTGTTCACGCTGAATTGTATCTTCATAAGTTTATGAGAGATACACAAAATGTTACTATATAAGAAAATTAGATCTCGTTAAGGTACACAATGTGTTCCTTCTAATTCTTAATTTTTAATATATTGTTTTTACTGACTTATCTTTTCTAAAACTTAATATTTTTCTTTTCGTTTCTCAAATGGAAAGTTGTTGAACTTACAAAGAGAATAGAATTTCAAAACTCTCATACAGTTACGAAATGTATAAAAATGTCCTACCACTTAAGCCTGGTATTCCTATATTCCTATTGTACATATTTTTATGACCTAACATAAAGCAGATTTTAATTTAATTAGTAGAAATACTTGGTCAATGTTGCATATGTGTTTGACCCTAGTCATTCATCAGACAAACCCATAACAGTTAACAAAATCATCAATGATACTGCAAAAGTCTCATTCTTCTATGGACCTGTTCATTCACCTCTTCAATGTTTCCTTTACATTTCACAATGCTTTTCTCAAACGTCTGTTCTTTAGAAATGCTTCTAATTGCTCTTCATTTTTCTATTTAGTCATTTTATACAAAACACCTCTTTTTTCTCCAATAATCTGTACCTGAATATTCTATCAATAAATCAATCTTACCATTCCTTCACCACATTGTTCCTATTATTCCTAAATTTCTATATTCCTAAATAAAACATCCCTTATACTCTCTTCATAAAAATTAAGATATAACTTTGTGCCTAATTGTGACTTACATTTACTGCAGAAATTAAATGACCGCTTAACCTTAGATATTATATCAACAAACAACAGAAGAACATGCTTTTATAAGAATGTGTAAATAAATTTACGGGAATGTAGCACTGGTCATTTATTTCTTTACGCTCCCTAAATTAACAATTGAAAGAGTCAGATATCAAAAAAATCTTGACAACGTAAGTGGAGAACTGTAGACCATATGCATATGTATTATTTCTGGGCAATTATCCCAAGAGCAGCACATCATTTTATATTCATTTTAATAGACAGTTCAGCCAAGTAACAATAGTAAATGTAGGATATATTGCAGGGATTTATATGCAGTCCTGTTTTAACTTAATGTTCAACAAATATTTTGACATACATACAGTTATAACTGCAGCTCAGTTAATTTACTATTTATTTGAACAATATGAAACACCTTTATGAGTTTTATTAGTTCATTTATTCGTAATACAATCTGAGTAGGACACTTATAATTTAATTAATATCTATCAGATATGAAAGCAAATTTATAATAAATAGAAGTATTTATGAAACTGTAAATCATAATATATTATTTCTATCCTTCTAGTTAAGTGGGTCACTATTCGAGTAATAAATAAACCTTATTTTATCTATAATGTAAACATAGTAAAGCTGAAGCTTTTTTGTAAGATAATACAAAATAGTATTTGAGAGCAGTGATATAATGTTGAGATAATCAAACAACACTAACAATCTGTATTACAACAACATAGCTTTATAAAATTGATTAGCCTTTAAGGATACAAGGGAACAATTTTATCTCAAAAAGAGTAAATGTTTACATCTTTTCTGCTTCTATTGGAATACTCCACGTCTACCCCAGCTTTAGTTAAAACTTCTGGTTCCCCTAAACACGTATTATTTGTTTGGACGAGTGCATTTAGAAATGGATTTTCGCTTAGTTAATTAATTGATGTTAGTTATTTAGCCAAGTGGCAGCATCCGTTTCTACTGCTTCGCTTGTATTTTAGAAAGTCATCTCTGATGCAACTGAACCGAAATCTAATTTATGCATTATGCAACTCGCCTTTTTGGCTATCTTTTTCATGACACATGATATGGACGTGATATTTAATATTAGCTTACGATTAGACAAATTATTTAGAACATATCTATAAAGCAGCCATTTTGAAACTTAATGACACACTATATATGTAACAACGTTCCAGGGTTGTTTGAAATAAACTTAAATTTCTTTATTTTAAAGTCCAGCATCGTGTCATTATTAATCTTAGTGTGTATTTTGATTAAATCAAAATATGCTAATAACTTCCACTTGTAACCTTTAAGCTATGAAAATGACGTCCCAGTTAATTTTCTTATGGAGATAGCTTGCTTGTGAAAATAACTAAAACCATTTAAGTGGCGTTTTATTATAGTGTTCGGAAAACAGGTTCACTAAGTTGTTTGCAGTAGCGGCTGGATATACTAATCTCTTTAATGTCACATCTGGTTAGCCCGAAAACTGTCTTATCTCTTAATAAGAAGGTACTTTACAAAAGATTGCTTAAAGATCAGAAGCGAAGAGTGGAGTTTTCAATTTAGTTTTACTCCCCCCTATTTCTGCAACATCAGATTACATACTGAATTTTGTATTGGTATTACACAATTTTTTTATTTATTGTATCCCTTCACTTGCTACTGCATGGAGATTTTTCTGTAAATACGAGCATTGAGTTCTTTGAAATTAAAGTGGAATTTTGATGTGCTACGTGTACATGACTTTTTTATCCATTCAACGAAATATTCTAAACTAATCTACAAAACTATTTAAAAATACTTGTTCTATTTACTTCATGCTAATCGAAGTATATATTTGCAGCGACTGCCTTATTAAATATGTTTTTGAAAATATAAGAGTAAATAGCTTATACAGTAATATGAATTAGCTCTTATAGGGTCACTATGGAATGTCTGAAATTTTGTATTCCTTGCAGTTATCGAGAGAAAAGCTAATGCCTTTTCAACAGGGTACTGAATTTTTCATGTTGACTATCAAAAACATTAGCCTATATACAGCTAGTGTGAAGAAATGATTAATTTCCATTAATTAACTAAAATAATAAAAGTTAAATGATGAAGCCTGGGACTCAAGGACTTACGATAGTAAGTCTCCACAAACGAAGTATCTCGAATGCGAGAGCCCCTAGTGGTTTACCGGGAAGATATATGAGTCAATGGAGAATTAGGACGGCAAATTAGTCATTGTAGCTCAATGGGTAAGAGCGACTGGACGGAAACCAGCAGGTCCGTGGTTTAATCCCGGCTATGGCATTGAATTTTTCAAGTTGACTATCAAAAACCTTAGCCTATATACGGCTAGTGTGAAGAAATGATTAATTTCCAGCAATTAACTAAAGTAAAACCGCTGTTCATGTATTTGACAATTCCAACGTAGAATAACATCACGGAAATGGTTAATGTAACAAAACTTTACTTTCTAAAATTTGTAAGAATTAGCCTGATTTAATATTGCTTGCAGGAGATTTAAATCTTTATATTAAGTTTAAGCGTTATAAAAAGCTTTCATAACGAAGGCGATCTCATAAGTTATCCCCAAAAACTTAAGGGTGCAGCATTTATGTCTTAAACATAGAGCATTTTAATGAAAATCCTCTAGATCTTTTTGAGAAAATAAAAACAAATAGCTAAATTTAAAAATACTCTTGTAAATGCTGATAATGCCCTAAATTTACGACTTAATACATTCTGTATAAATTAATTTATATTAAAAGTCTTTGAAACCCCTCCTATTTGTTGAATCCATGTCATAAATTCGTGTTGGCACACTACTACAAATCTCCTCACAGCAGGTTCATCTTAATTTTTACAATATTGTACTTTTAAATTTTATCAACTCTAAATAAAAATTACATTACATATTGTTTCAATCATTTTAAAGAATTTTGACAGAATCCAACTTGTTTTAATCCATTTACTGTCTCTATATCGTACATAGTAAGTAGACAAGCTATTGCAGTACACCTAAAAATTCTATACCGAGATTTTACTGGAAATACACGTTTTGAAAATCATTTATTCCAAAACAAGCATTTTCAGAAAAAAAAAATGACTGCCTATTTATGAGCGTGGAATGAGTATCCAACTGCTGTAAAAATCATAACTGAAAATAATGGAGTGTTTGAATACCAAATTCGGTATTTAAGTTTAGCACCTCGCAAGGATGCGACACAAAATGTTTAAAGGAAATGCCATCATCCAATACTACTCCTTAAATTGGAAAGTTTAGAAAAGTGCTGTTATTTTGAATAAAGTGCCAAATGGTTAGATATTTTCGTAGAAAATAAAATACATATCCTGAATTTTTGGGACATACTCAAAAATCCTTTTCAATCAGTAAGTATTTCACAAAATTATCCGTTTCAATTTTCAAATACACACTTTTCTCAAACATGGTTTTATTGCACTGGTGATGCAAAGACTGAAATATCAAAGCCATCACAGCTGTTAGCTTAGCCTACTGCATCCTTAACTTACAATATTCTTCTGTCTCCATTGCACTATTAATAAGATATGTAATAATATATCGACTGACATGAAGATAGACGCCTTTATAAGAATAGTTTGTAGAAACGTGATTAAAATATGATATAAATGGTTCCATTATGTATTGCGTACTAGATAAAATAGGAACCTGGTGTCAAGGCATAGTCACGTCTTTAAAATATCCGATAGTCTTATGCTGACTATAAAATTACTCTTTGCATGGCCACGAGAAATTTAAAAATATATTTGAACATTTTTATGTTAAGTGTAGCAATGATACTAAAATATGCAAATTAATTTTTGAATAAATAACTTAATATCTTATTCCCAGAAAATTCATCATGTACATTGTAGTGTCATGCAGATTCTTAAACAAGCACTACTTTAACTAACGTTTCTATAGGTATTTGAGAAAATAAGGTATAACCAACAATTTTTCATATAGAGAACACGTTCACATCACATCGAATGATTCTCCTTAAATACCAAGTTTGGTGTATAAACTATTGTTTTATTTATGCCTTACACACAACCTTTTTCTAGAACATTAATTTTTAGTTTATTCAAGCAGCCTCAAAACGTGTATTTTAGGGGCTATGTTATGTTATGATTGTATTTCTCCACTTACTTTAGCAAGCAGTGATAAGAATTAATAAACAATAAAATACAATGGACTGCGAAAAGCATACCTTTTAAGTAATTCATTATAAGGGCACAGTCATTTATCATTTACAGTATATATTGTCAAAGAACAAATCACTCCTTCAGCAGTACCTAAGACCGAAGATTTCCGCCTGATGACAACACTGGCACATTGGTAAAGTAATTGCCGTGGTAGGAAATGTTGAAAGAGCATATCAAGTATAAAGTTCGGCACCTCGCCCTCTTCAGGCCCCGCTTTCCTTCTTGTGGTGGGCAGAGAGTACATGAAGGTTATCCCGGTATGACTTGCTTTCAGCATATCATTGAAACCAAAACGTGGGTTATATATCAAAAGTGGAATTTAATATCACGTAGGACTCGGAAGTTGATGACCTCAAAAATCAGAGACAGATGATCACAAATAAAATGTCGTTTGATTTTAGGAAGTTGAAATTAAACATTTAAAAATGACCGTTAAATCTTTTTGTAATTTTTACCTTTAAATAAACTTATTGAAATATTATTGTACACATTATTGAAATACACTTGCTTGCTACTATCTTGGTAGACTTTTATTTCTGATTCTCTGTCTCCTCTCTCTTTGCAACGGAAAGCATTTACTGCGAGCCCATATATGGAGCTACGAGTCCATAGATATCTGTTCGAAACTATCTGATAGGTGCATTAATATTGGTGATTTACAATGATAGTATTTCTACAAAGGGAGATGAAATGCTCTATCTCACTAAATTGCTCCAATTCATGACCCACTAAACTCTTTAAGATATCAAACTTCTCTCAGAAAATGTACACTCTCCTAGCTCACTACTCTACTTCTGTACAATGAGTCTGGTTTTTATTAGATATGTCCTTAATTATGCTTAATTTGCTTGAGCTTATCAAGATTATTTTAGAAAAATGTACAGTATCTAAATGCACTGAAAGGAAATCTGTACCGCCCAAACATTTATTTTTCTGGGAAAGTCCAAGGGGCCCCGCACTAGGTGTGGGCTATAGGGAAGACTACAAAAAGTTTCCGGGCCTGGCCATCTTCATCGTGAAGGTTTATTCAGCCATTTCTGAATTTCCCGCACCAGGTCTTCACTCAAAGTGACACAAGCGATTTTTCTGCATTGTTTTCTCAGCCTGTAGATCCATAAAACAGCGTAACTCGCCCTTGGCATAGGGGTTTATTGAGGTGGACATCTTTATGTGCCCGTGGCGAAGTTTTAAGACTTGTTGACCTTGGCATTGGTGTTGATAATGGCTAAAGGACAGTGAGTCATTGCGTATGTCCCTTCACCTCCTTACCAAGAGCACGAGATCACACATATTTGTCCATTTAGCATAAGAAAAATTTGCTTTCATTATAATTATAAACATTACAATAAATAATATTTTAAGTAAACTTCGGAATCTTGTTGCCTTTTATGGCCTTATTGTCTGTTGCAATTTACATAACGTTTTGTGCAAAGCTGAATAAAATGACTTCCATAACTCATTTTTGGGTGAAGACAATTGAGGCACCTTACAACCGTTTTCTAAGTGGGATATATCAAAAGTGGTATATCCAAGTGCTTATTTTCACAGTAATTTATTCATTCTTGAGATAATGGTCTTACTTAAGCAAAATCAAACGTAACAACATCAATCAGCAAAGCCAATATAAATATGAGTGAGTTTTTATTTAAAGAAAAGTGTAATAAATACATTGACTCCTGTGAGTGCTCGGGTCCAAAAGATAGTAATGAATGTATGGTACAGAGAACATTTATTCAAATATACTATCTTAAATATAAACAACCCACGAAGCAGTGCACCGTATTACGGCGCAAAATAATGATAATTATATTACAGGAGGAATAGTTAAGAAAGATAAGCACAGTAAAAGTAAGTCCAGCATGTCCTGAACCATCCATCTATTTGATGTAGCAAAATATCACCTAAATATTCCTCTCCTTTCCTGCTATAGCTTACCAAAATGTGTACAAAATGTGTCTTTTCTACTTCCGCGTCGTCTTCTATACGAGGGCAGAACAAATATAAACGTAATTTTAATATAGCGCTTCTGTTGGTAATAATTTTGAGGAGAGACTTTGTCAGTATGTTGGTGGTAGTATCCCGAGAAGTGAACGGGGCTGTGTCAGTATGCACTGAGAAAGAGGTGCACACGTCTGTTGCGCAACGCATCATCCTCAGATTTCTTGCAAAAAAGGGCACCAAACCATCGGAAAATTTGAGACAGCTTCGCGCACAAGTGAAGAAACACTTGGGGAAGAAACACTTTCGAAGATTGGAGTGTATGAGTGGGCTGAAATTTTTATGGCAGAAAGAGTAGCCCTAGAAAATGAGCCTCATAGGAAGAGATCGCGGACAAGCTTTACTGTAGACAACATTGTTGCCATTTGTGACTTTATTGAAGAAGACCGGCACATAAAATTATCCCAAGTTTTTTTCCTCCCTATGAATAAGTTACGGAAGTGTTCAAACTACCATCCGAGATGAACTTCATTACAGAATATCGAGATTTAACTGTATTGGAACACCACAGTGAAGCAACCTTGATGAATTCATTGCAGATATAGAATTAGCAGTAGAAGGCTTGGAAACCATGGATAAAAATATAATTAGGAAAAATCCTCTCCTATGTTGGAAAATTTAACAAATAGAAAACCAGGAAAACATTTGAAACAAATTAAGATAATTAAATCTTTAAGAAAAAAAGGATATAATCTTCTCAAGGGCTGATAAAGGGAAAAAAATAGTAATTCTAGACACAGATACATACTTTTTAAATACGTAAGTGAAGCAGAGGGGTAATAAATACCACTCATCTATAAATTAATAATTCATTACAAGAAATTGTCTGCCAGTTAGGTTACTCGTCCCTCAACCAGGAGCAAAAAAATCTTACGCTCGGAAGTTTGTCAGAGATACCTGCATCGCTACGAGAAGGAGGGAGAACATATCTTGAATCGCATTGTGATTTGTGATGAAATGTGGGTGCATCATTACACCCCAGAGTCAAAGCCAGCAAACATGGAGTGGTGGCGAGGAGACGAAGCAGGTACGATCAAGATCAGAATACGCCCATCTGATGGAGGAGTGCTTGCAACCGTTTTCTGGGACTCCGCGGGAGTTTTGCTGGTGGAATTTCTTCACCAACAAAGGAAAATGAATGCAGCCTATTACTATCATATTTTGGCTGAAGAAAAAGCTGCATATTTCAATAAACGATGCCGACAACCAATCCAAAACGCCCGTGTTCTCGTGGGAATTACTATAAATTTCCTCGGGGTTAGTGAACAATTATAAATATTAAAAGAAATTGTAAAAGAACACTCTCTGATCAGTGGCAAGGTTATGTTTTTAATATATTTTTGTGCTTTTTCCTTGCCAATTGACAATCTTTCCCAGCCCTTTCACATATAGTATTAATATTATTCATACCTGTAGCAAACGGTACAAACCAACGCTCAAATGACGTTACTTGCATTTTTTCTCCGTTTATATTGTTTTTCAATTTATCAGTGACTTCTGCTTTGGAACAATTGATCATCGACAATAATTATCCTTGTTATGTATATACCTATGGGCATCTTTAAGTTGTATCTTTTATAAACATTAAATTCACGCACATTTATTTATACACCCCCTTTACTTTCAGACGCTAGGAAGGATGGGAATAATCCTGGCTAAGAAAGATCTTCACCCTCCAGCGATCATGCTAACCAGCAGACCACAGAAACAGCTGTTTCCATTTTCCCCTGTTGTGTTATGTTTTAGAAGTTCCTCTCTGCAAAATACATTTATCCTTTCATTCAAGCTTCTTTAAGCATGAAACTCTTATTCTATACTACATTTCTTTTAATTTAAGAAACTTTAGCATATGATCTGCTCAGTGAAAGCTTTCTTATTTAAATGCGTTCTTATGGCAGGCTCTTTTTATATTTCATTGTTGAATCTGATTCTTTACAATCCATTTTCACTCATTGAACTTAAAATTGTCTAGAATATCTCTATTTCAAAGGCATTTAAGATATTTTCTTTATTATTACCCACCTTTCGCAACCGAATATCAGTATTAGCTTATTTTTACTTTATAAAATCATGTTCAAAATTACTTATTCCTTCAAAATGTTATTGTATTACATCCTTTTCGTGGATTCATCACTCTTTATCGGTCCTTACTAGTAGTGAGCATCCAAGCGTTTATAAACAAGTTTTAAAATTTTTTCGATGAAGTTACCTTACCCTCCTTAGTAACAAGGCACGGCTGTGGAATACCTAAGTGTATATAGTTTGCTGTTTGCACGATCGTCAGCTTTTTTCCTTTATTGAAGTTGTTGCATTCCATTTTAAGCGCAGCGGAACGTCAACCAGCATGTAGAAAGTTCTTGACAGACCACATTGACTCTAGGATGCAACTTGCATAGAAAGATCCTTGATAGGAATTAGAAACTGCAGAAAATGAGCAGAGTGCAATGTTTAAACAATGACAAAATTAAAACCATGCCATTCTAACCTAACATGAGCTTGAGGTAAAATGAAACTGTAGTTTTTTTTTCTACTAATTTTCAATTTGTGATAAATTACTCGCATTTCGGAGGTCCTAGGATCGTTCCCTGGTGGCCGTCTATTCTACCCTTAGTTTTATCCTAATCGACTAGGTGAAATCTGAAGTGGTGTCGTCTACCAAGGCTCTCTTCTGTCCAATTTCCTCTCATTTCTTCTCCCATTTCTATGCAGAAGTCGACTCCGGGACGATGTGTCGGTCGACGCCGGCAGTTGATGTAGATGCTTGCGAGTTGGACGTTCTTCTTGGCTCCGTCATAGGGTGACCATTGGAGCCTCTATTTCTGGGTTAAGCTATTCCCGATTTTAGGATTTGAAGGCTAGCGCATCCGGGCTGTGTGATCAAGCCAATAACCGTTAGAGTACTCCGATTCTCTGCCGCTTACACTGTCCATTGCTGCACTCCATATCTCTCCCGTGCTTTCTTCATCTTATATATTCCTCCCAGGGTGTGTATACACAAAAGATCAACGTACTAAATGTTTGTTCCGCTACCTAATTACTACTACCTCTGAATTTGTAGAAATAAATAAAGTGAATTACTAAGAAACGATATATTATGTTGAGCACCTGCTTATAATCTCTTTCCTGTATTTATTCAGCAACAAATTAACGTGAGTTTATTTATCCTGTATTAAATTTCAACTAAGGTTTTATTCTGATGTTTGACTTTTTTATTTACGTCCTCCAACGTTAAGTCATATCGGACGATGAATGAAATGGATGAAATGATGCTCAAATGAGTCCGGGGTCCATGGAGCTTAGTTACTCAACATTTGTCAACCAGGATAAGGGAAAACCCCGTAAAAAGCCTTATCCAGGTAACTCACCCTAACTAAGACTCGAACTCGGGACTCTTGAACTTGAGACAGACAGTCTGATGTTTGATATTTAATCATCATTATATAATACAGACGACACGCAAGTCTATGTGCCATTTATCTCTGCTTGTTTCTCACAGCTGATACCACGAAGTTAACACGGAGGGATACAAAACGTTTTATATACGTAAAGTTACGTTCTAAGCTTGTATTGAATGCAAAAGGATCGTGTGAATGTCACACCCGCTCGCAGATAATTATTTCATAATTATTATTTTCGAATATTCTGAATACCGTTGGAGTAGAGGTTATATAAAATGGTAATATAGCTATCGTTCCGTCAACTGTCATTTACAAATTATAGCTGTCTTAATGAAAACCACATTCCTCACACTGATGGTCTAAGCTATAAAAGGCAATGTTTATAATTACTCTTTGATAGAGATATGTTTGTTTCCTTTGCTACAGTATCATAAATCGTGCATAGTGAATTCTGATTCATAGCTTCAGGCGTTACATTACCGAACATATGGCCAATATTAGGTCGGTAAACGCTTTCTGTGGTCTTGAAGTAGTTTGCAAAAATGATGCACTACAAAAGGAAACTCTGAAGCGCAAGTAGCCACAGTAATCTCTCCACAGTATCAGTATCCACACAGTATAACAGTTCTACAGGTCATTCTACAAGTAGAATGACTTACACGTTCCGCTTTATATCCAACAAGGCCTGAAATTGAAATCAAATTCCGAGGAATATGTGGGAATATCCAAAGAACTTTTAAAAGCAGAGTGAGAATGGATACAAAATTAAAATGTATAAGGTAGTGGCTATTCCAACTTTACTATATGGAAGCGAAACCTGGATGCCAACACAAAAGGATTTACATAAAATACAGACTGCAGACATGAAATGTTTAAGAAGTGTTAAAGGTTGTACAATATGGGACAAAATAAGAAATGAGGATATTAGAAAGGAATTAGAAATCGAACCAATCCGTGACAAATTATCAGTACGAAGGCAACAATGGCATGAACATATATTAGCAATGGAGGATGGAAGATAACCAAATGCAAGTACTAAACTATAATCCAAAAGTAAGACGAGACAGAGGACGACCCAGGAAACACTGGAGAGATCTATGAAGCCGGAACGGGTGATATGCCCAAACCATGGAGTGAAGCAGGACTGAAATTGAAGATGTGAGGTAGTTTTGTTTTCACAACTATCTTTTCTTAGAGCCTTCAAGCGTAACCTGGTTACAACTGGCGGATTCCGAAAACACTATGATCTAAATCAATAGTCTCACCCGAACGTCGGCCAAGGCAGCTCGGGTTCGATCCCAGGCGACCGCAAAGTGAGATTTGTGGTGGACAACACGGCGCTGGGGCGGGGTTTTCTCCGGGATCTCCGGTTTGCCCCGCCATCTCATTCCACCGGTGCTCCATCTTCATTTCATGTATCATCAGTTTCATCGCCTGCGGTGCCGTATGTAGTAAAAGCGGGCGTTAAACACTACACATTTCCGAACGTCGGTACCGTCCGATATGACTTAACGTTGGAGGACGTAAAATTACAACAACAAAAAAACCAACGTCGGAACTCCCGATAGAACCGGCCGGTAGTAGGGCCAGACAGAAAGCATTGAGCCCACGCCTACCCATTTGTCTCGTGTCAGTAACTGAAGGGATGATTAGGAGAGCGGCACGAGCCCTGTACCGTCTCTTTCCCCTCCCACCAGACGTCTGGAAACCTCGGGATAATTGTGCGTGCCGCGAACCTTCCAGAAACGCGATAAGGCCGTTATAAGGCCGGCAGTTGGCGAGTCAGCTCAGTTCTTGGCGAGCAGCCGTGAGGAGCGCCGAGTGAGTGAACGGACTGTGTACGTGCATCGGAGGAGTTCTACGTAATTGCGAGTGCAGAGTGGATCTGTGACAGACGAACTGGTGAATTGTAATTGTGTGCGCTACGTCATTCTATGTAATCCGCAAGTGTTCCAACTGTAATTCGGTGGAAATAAAGAACATTTTGAGTTTGTGCAATTGCAATTTTAATTTCACGAATTTCACGAAGTCACAATATAATTTACAGAGTTGTGGTTAGGTTCCAAAATTTTCTCCTTAAATTAATCACAGTTTCATTGCAGCCGAAAAACATTTTTATGGCATTCACGTACCTTTTATACTCACTATACTGGCACATATTCCATAACAAAAATACATTTTTATATGCATAGCTGCTTACTGTTATCAGAGCTAAAAATTCTTCACATATTTTCGCATTTTGAGGTACATATGGAAAGAACACAGTGAACAAAATATCGAAACTTATTCAAATCTTTATAGGTGGGTCGCTTGGGATGGCCTTGAAGTTCCGCTTCCAGTTCAAAAAGTCACCTGGTCGAATCTCTGTTGAGTTATCTGGATAGAGTTTTATTGTAGAGTTTTTCTTTATTCTGAGAACTGAAATGTTGGATGACAATTTTTAGTGGCCTAGGGTGCATTTGAGGATCAATGCAACTCCCAGTTTGATACAGCCTATAAAGCAAGAAATATATCATCCTTATGACTAAATGACCCTTCTTCGCCGTCCCTTAAATGCAAAATAGAAGATTTATTTGCCTTAAATTTCATGCTCTAGGAATATTTATATGTATATTTGTATGGTTCACCAATTACACAAAGTTTTGGAAATGAAAAGAACTTCGGCCATTTTCCAAAAAAGTTAGATACATATATCTTCAATGTATGATATTCTAACAAAATCGTTAGAGCAATTCTTTAGAAATTCAAAAATTAGGATTTTTTTCATTTAAAAGGTAATTTGGTACGAGGAGAAAATCTTGAAATCTTCGTACTGCAGTACTGAAGACAGTGAAACATAGTGCGATCCATATAAACCTGAACAATTCAATAGAGTATCCTCGCCAATGTTACTTATCTCGGTTCCAATGGATTCTTCGAGGACATCAATTGTCCGTGGTCTATTCTTGCACAGTCTATTTTTAGACACCTCCTCAAGAAAAACACCGTGAGGTTAGATCAGGGGATCTGGGAGGCCACAGACCTTTTTTCATTAATTGATTATCATAGAAACTGGTTACAATTTCCATGGTGTCATTAGATGTATGGCACGTTGCTCCATCTTGCTGGAAATAACCTTCTCTCAAACGCAAAACTTCAGAGAATATGGTGAGACGAGTACAAACATGTATAGATACTGGTGGAGGACACTTCCAACATTTTATCTGAGATGTAGATAGTGTAATGTAATCTGCCAATTGTGTGTTATATTCTCCCAAAGTTGCACGTGTGTCCTATTATTGGTTAAAAAGTTATAGCCTATTGAAATGGTTCAGGTTTATATGGATCATACTAATAAGTTTTATATTTAACCACTCCAGTCCAGTCAGATGCTGATAGACTGTATACAGCTCGAATACTTTTTGCTGCGTGTCCACCCTTTTAGGTTCAACCGCAGGGTTGGTAATTTGTCGTAAGGGTTTTTGGAATAAATTGGTTTAGGAGGTAACTTAAGTTCATATGGATGGAGGATATTTAACCAACTTTACGTTTTTGAGTTGTATGCCGTCCTCGCACACGCACACACGCCCCGCAGATACACCAATTGCACACGATTTTTCTGAAATTGATTTTTCTGGGTTATGGAGGCGTATTGAAATGTGTATATTCGGTGACATATAGGTATTGAGTTTTTGAGTGGAATGCAATACTTCATCTACTTTACCATGTAAGTAGCTCAGAAAGAAATACTCTAATATGCTTACATTTCTGACCTTTTCTGCCTCTTATTATTTATCCATTCTAAGGACGCTTACAAAGAAACCTTTATTTCTATCTCGTTCATGTAAATCGGATAAAGGTTTGCATAAACTATTTGTGTCACGGAAATACGGTTTTTGAAATTACGTAACTCTTGCGTAACAACAGGAGAAGTAAAATAATAGCATTAGTGATCCAGAATATATAAATAAATTGGAAAAAATTAAGCAATTTAAATGAATATCTTTAAAATGATTACTCTAGTAAAACAACATATTTCAGAATCGATAATTTGAGGAGACAGGAATATTTGATATTTAACGCGTATTTCGAAAACGTGACGCAATCAGGAAATTTCGTCACGCTAAACTATGCCATTCGTGAAAAATGTGGTTAGTCCTTAGGTATTTCCTTTAAAATAATTATAATTATTTCGATTAAAACATCTCTTAAGATGACTTACCGATTTGAATCTAGTAGGAATAGTCTGTGAAGTTCCCCTCATTCTGATCAAATGTTGCTTAGGCGGGAAAATAAAGAGATGACAAATAACTTTCTTCAAACAAAATGTAGATAGTAAGGCCTTGAATTAAACTCTTTTTTAATAACGATTTTTATGCATTCTGTGTTGCATAACTAAATGCACCACTCGTGCGGGAATGCTTAAATGTTCCTAAATTTTCTTTTTTCCTTGTGTCTGAAACATTTGAAGTATATGTCCATGCTTACCATAACCTTGCAATGGCCAGACATTGTATGTTTGTTCCATATTAGGTCTTTTTATTCAATATTAAATTTTGAAGTTGTCAATTTAAAGTATTGCTGCCGAAGGTACTGTTTGCCAGAATTTATATTTTAAAAAGTGGTGCGAGGTTCTCAAGGAAAATTTCCAAAGATTCTTTTAGAGTAAGTACATTTTTTGTCAAATACTGGGCTGAGTGAAATTTTTTTTGAATATCAGAAAGATTATATACTGTACACTCCAGCCCTTGATAAGTGCATAAAAACGCTCCAGAATTATTGTGGATTAGGCACTTACAGGAACAACCCCGCGTGCCTCACGCTATCGAAGGAATCGCAGGTAGGTGACATACCGTGCTACATGCTGTAGCTGTTTGTAAACATGGCGACATACTCCAAGGTAGCTTGCTACTGTTAAGAATTTCTTTGGTTTATGAATCCGCAATAAAGAAGCTATTCTTTAGTTATTTGTTTATGGGTGTTAACGTGTTCCAACATTCCGTTATAACAGTCGATGATGGCAAATAAGCTAGTGGACATAAGCAACGTAATCATTTCAGAGGGAAGTTAATGTTAATGAGATTGAGGATGTAAGCATTAAATGATAAAAGGAACAGAGCAACAAAGAATTTTAGATAAAACTAACCAAAACTAAATGCTTTATGCAGTGAGACAACATTTTAGTTTCACTGTGTTTAATAATACTAAATAAATCATTTGCAACTGAAAAGGAAGCTGTTGATTTCACAGTAACTGGTTGATAGCGCTGTACAATTAAGATCATAGCAAAATGAGCGACCTTGGAACTGTCTAAGTCATCGACTTTTTCACAAGTAACTGCCCTTTGTAAAGGTTGTTTTGGCTTTGGCCTCGAGAGTTGAAAAATGTTTAAATATGTGGTTTAAAATCGCTATGGTCATGTTAAAATGAATAAGAAAGGAAATTGTTAAAATTCAGTAGGTCATGAGATGACGCAACATGTAAGTGATATGATTATATGTTTATGATTGGTAGTTTTAAAAATGAGATTATGTAATGTATGACGTGGACCAGTAAAAATTAGGTTCGATTGGTAATAATGTGCAACGAGAGAATGAAAACTCAATAATTTTGGTAAAACAGCAAGGAAAGAAAGCATTTTTTGATGGAAGAACGGTATAGTGAAAAGACGTAAATTCAGTGCCGCGACTAAATATTGTAAAAGAGTTAATATCAGATTTTTGTCAATTGTAATCTAGGTAAACAACGCTATTGTCAAGTTTCATACGAAAATAAATAATATAAATTAAATTGAACATCTGCATATTTTTAAAGTAAACAGAATTTATTAGTATCGAAGTTTGTATAGAAAATGTATTCTTTTCACTTGCAACCACGTCTGAAAATTAAGTGTTCTCATAGCTCAGACTGAAGCAGATCCGGAGATTTTTCTATATACATCGATATATTGAGTGCCAGATTGGACCAAGAAGAGTTAGCAAACTGCGGCTTCGTCACCGTCATCCAGGAGGGCTGGATACAACCCACAACCCCATTCCCAACGCGGGACATCAGATGAGAATAATTCCGTTCCATACGATCACCGCAACGCTGGGCTTCTAAAACGTCGTCTTCAAACATCGCATCAGCACCCATAATCCGGTTACACCTTTGCCGCATTACCTGGAAGTGAGATTACGGTCACTGATATAGAGCAAGGAGCAATGCTTTTGTTTTCGGTGCGTCCCAATAACAACTTTTGAGGTTCGCACCCAGTGGTTCCTGCGCTGCACAAAATCATGTAATATTTAATGCTGCATTAAATAATACCTATGAGAATTTCGAAGCTGTGACAACGAAATTTGGACCACTTAAGTTATGAACTACGAAACAGCTATATTCGTTCGGTATCATTTCGAAACAATCTGTATATATACGAATTTAAGGTCGTGGAACACATTGCATGTAGACAATAGTTTAGTTTTCAATTCGTATGTACAGAGTAAGATTTTGAAACTGAATAGGTGAACAAGTTCTGGCTCGTTGTGGAAACCGTTGATCTGAATGCAGACGAGTTGGCCGACTAAGTGGGAAGCGGGCCAATGAATGAAATCGCGGCAGACGGACCGGAGCCAGTCGACGGCGTACTGACCTGGTGGTTGAAGTGTCTGACCGTCCGCCACGTGGGTTCGCAAGCAGCAACTTTTACTCTGGCCGGCCGACAAGACGTGGTAATTAATAATGGTGTATACACACGCAGCAGACGGTCCAGGCTACTCGATGTGCGTGCCATGAATGGCAAACTCGAGACATCTTGATGGGAGGTGACAGGTGAAATACTACGTGACGGAACTCTGCCACAATAAAGTACCATCTCTGTGCCAACTACATGACTATTATATATACAAATACCCTTTATAATATTTGTTCCTGACCTCTTATTACATCGGAATCTATAACTCAGATACGTACTCCAATTTAGCTCATGTTTACAGAACAAGAACAAATGCACCAAGTTTAAACCGGAATGTCAACTGTTTGAAGTGCAAAATTTCTGTGCGATCCATTTTAAATTCAATATTAAAATCTGGTTGTAATGGGTTGTATGTGCGCCAAATTTCATGTATATATATGTTAGTTCAAGGTCTTATGGTTTAATTTTTGTAATGTTTTGAAAAATATGTCCAAAAAATGCAATTATTCTCTCAAGATTGATATTCTATAGTTAATTTAATTAATTAAATTCTTTAATATTATGTTATAAATTGTAAAATAAATATTGTATTTTATTGTTAGTTTGGTGAAAAATAAATGTTAAATATGAGACTTAAATGTGATGATTAAAATGTAGACATTATTAGTATTGTTTTTAAAGCCAACAGAAACTAAGTTCATTAACAAACATTCTCCCCTTCGTTTTGTTATCCTGTTATTTATAAGCAAGTACACAAAAGTGCAATTATTTATACGAAAAAGTATTTTGTCTGAAAGAACTTGAAAATCTGGCAACAAATGAAAAAGCGACAGAAGATTTTAACAATTATAACGCTAAAATAACACTTGCAAAGTTGTACTTTAATAATAGAAATTAATCTATTTAAGTAACACTAATATTATGGATGGTTAGAATTTTACTTTAACCACTGTATGCATACTCCTTTTCGTATGTAGGTACATGTAGATTTGCTTGATAACAAATCTGGTAAAAGACTCATGGCTTCCTCTAAAATTGTGTGGTATAGATATCTCTTCTTCTTTCAATAAAGTTCTATTTAACATTATTTTTCTTAATTAGTATGAATCAATCACGAATTAATTGGCGTACGTTATTTTAACTAAACCAACAATTAAAACAATTTTAGCATAGTTCGATTCTCTCATATTAGATATTAGCCAACAAGGTTTGTGACAAACATCTAGCCGGCCTTGGTTTAAATGGCTAGAAAACAAAATATAATATTGTCCCACTTTATTATATTTTTCGAATCCCAACAGCTTAGTGTGCTTGTAGAATGTTTACTCAGTCGGTCCCAGATCATCTTATGTTTCTTAAATTAATTATCATTTTACAGGCTCTGAATATTTTGTCTGACTAGTGACTTCCAGCTCTCTTTTCAGAAAAGTATTGAAGGAAATATTCAATATTCTACGTATACAGCAAATTTTAGATTTGGAGTGAAAGAATTCGCCATATTATATTTATAAAATCTAGCAGTGTTTGTTAGTTTTGAAAAACAAAGTTTATAGTAAACCAAAGAACGACGTACCTGAGTTTGTGGATATTAAATTATGATGTAGATTTACAGATGTAAGTGCAGATAGTTCGGTAATTGGTACCTTAGCACGCCTCGGTAGTGTGGTGGTAGCATGTATGCCTCACGTTAAAGAGGTCCCGAGATCGAATCTCGGTCAGGGTGAGTTACCTGGATAAGGCTTTTCCGGGGTTTTCCCTTATCCTGAAAGATGAATGTTGGGTAACATTCTAAGGACCCTGGGCTCATTTGAGCATCATTTCACCCATTCCATTCATCGTCCGATATAACTTAACGTTGGAGGATGTAAATTACAAAAAAGAGGTACCTTAATAGGGACCCACTTTTGAGTGTTAATTCTTTTTTCTCTTCAACATGCGGTTTTTCTACAAAAGCATAACCTATCATGTGATATTTTTCGCGTGGTCAACAATTGACCACAAAATAAACAGCGCCTGTCAGTGTAAACCATCCACTCTGCTTCCACGCATTCACAGTTTAGTGTCCAACTTGTAAGCCCAGGAAGTCTGGGATCATTAGATTTCAAAAAGTATTCAAACTGTTACCGTTAGAAGGTTAAACACTGCAAGGTGAAACATTAAATCCACAATAATAGTTAATCCTCTTGTCCTATTTCTTTCTCTGTGAAAGTGTAAGCTGTGGATATCGCAAATATAGTGTGACTTTGTGGGTTCGTGAAATTAAAAGTCCAGTTGCACAACTCAACAATTTTCTTTATTTCCACCGAATTACAGTCGGAACACTGGCCGATTACACAGAATTACGTAATGCACACAATTACTATTCACCAGTTCGTCCGTTACAGTTCCACTTTGCACTCGCAATTACGTAGGCTCCTCCGATGCACGTACGCTCCTCCGATGCACGTACGTAGTCCGTTCCTTCACTGGGCACTCCTCATGGCTGCTCGCCAAGAACTGAAATGACTCGCCAACTGCAGGCCTTATATAGGGAAGATCGCCGATTCTGAAACTTCGCGGCGAGCACAATTATCTCGAGGTTTCGAGACGTCTGGTGGGAGGGGAAAGAAACGGTACAGGGCTCCCGCCGTTTTCCTAATCATCCCTTCAGTTAGTGACATGAGACAAATGGGTAGGCGTGACCTCGATGCTTCCCCCCTGGCCCTACTGGCGGCCGGTTCTATAGGGAGTTCCGACGTTCGGGTTACAATAGATTATTTGGATAGTTATGAAACCTGACTAATTCCTCCATTTGTTATTAGTTTCCTGAAAGTGCCTGGATATATCTTGAATGGTTTTCGCGAGGACTACCCGCTCTGCGTTACCTATCACAACAGTCTGTCCCGTACTCTCGGAGGAAATAAGCACGTAAAGCTTGTATGTACCACGTATGCTTGCAGCTACTATCCAACCTCTAAATATACTACTACCAACTAAATTATTATTCTGTAAATGAAGTAATCAGATATGTAATATTCCTACTCTGCGTTGGAATACAATTTTTAAATACACCCTCACAGAGTTTATTAAACTATACATCGATTACTTGTTTTTTTATCCATTTCCCTCAGTTTAAAGGGAATATGGGTCCGGTTTATTAACGTAACACTTTTTAAATTTAGCTTAATTATATTACATAAAAGTTATCTTTTCTTACTTGACACGCAAAAACGCTATTGGAAATCTAACGAAATTTAAAAAATACTATGTCTCTGTAAAAACTAAACATATGCTTATTATAACTGACCAGTCGTTATTTTTAGGCACAATTCTGTTGCTCAAGTATTTGGTATGGAGTTCACAAATGTATGACTCAAGAGGTTATTTGTTCACTCCTGAGTTCCCACTCATGTGTCATCAGTGTCCATACAATTAGGCTGAGAGGCTTTATATCGGGTCTCTTTGCAGGTCAATTGATGACGCAAATTTCTGTATGAGCCAACAGACAGAAGTAATTTTAATGTTACCACTCAGGACATTCATCCCTCAACACTTCTTATTCTACTCTGCTTGCGTCAGTCATGTTTAAACAAGTACGGACATGGATTGAAGGCACGCCTACGAAAGACTGCGATAAACCATCAGGAATTCTACTTAGATTTCTAATGACATGCTGCGTACCAAGTTCGATTCCCATGGTTGGATAAGACCTTGTCCAGACCTTTGCCTAATCTAGCACTTATGAAACGAGATCTAGGTCCCTATACATTCATATATAACCTTTTGGTTTCTGTGCAATATTATTCACTGGAATATGTTGTGTTACGTATAATCATCTTGAGCACAATACTTAATATTAATCCAGGTAAACCTTACTAGAAATGGTTCTACTACATATTTCTTTATAATTGCAATAAAATAGAATACACAAGGCGTAAGCAATACTCTATGTGATGGCTTTGATTTTCCATTCTCTTTGCATATCCATTCTGTTTACAGAAAAGTAATTACAGCGAAAAAATTAATAACTATTCGAGAAAAGTGTATTTGAAAATTCATGCCAGAAACAAGGAATATCCCGAAGTCTTGAATTACACAAAAAACGTATTCTACAAAAATCTTGTTTTTAAAGGGGATTATGTATTTGTATAGTGCTTCGCAATTATGTAGAACAATTCATAATGTAGACAACTAGAGAGTCTATTCGCAGCTATCTTAAATTATACTTAATTTATTATGAAAATATTTGAAATATTGGACTTATATTTAGTGTTAAACTGATATTTAGTTTTGAAGCTATGTCGTTCACATCCATACAAACGCTTGCCTTACACATACCCACCCCAAAACAACTTTTTCTAAGAAAGGTGATTTTTACATATTCAGGGAACCTCAAAATTTTATTTCCGATTAAAACTTCAGAATTAATTTTGGTTGGAATGCTCTACTCTACTTATTACAAGTACGTAGCACAAAAAATTCAAATGTGAATAATAAGGTAGCTTATTTTGTAAAACTACATTTGTAAATTGTAATAATATTGGTATATATAACCAATAATCGTATTTTATATTATAAATGAACCTATTTATTGAAAATATATCGGTGAACTGTGAAAAATACGTCTATTTACCGGGAAAATACGAGTCAGTTGGAGAATTTAATGTCATATCGGCACATTGGCCATAGTAGCTCAAGTGTAGAGCGGCTAGACGGAAACCAGAAGATCCGTGGTTAAAATCCCGGCTATGGCATTGAATTTTTCAGTTTGACTATACGTTTCCACAATTTATCCTACACATCGTCTTTCAGGATAAGAGAAACCCCGGAAAAACCTTATCCAAGTAACTCACCCTGACCGAGATTTGAAACTGGGACCTCTTGAACGTGGAGACGAATTACATTATGACTTCATTCATTTTTTAACGCTTTTATGGGAGTAAATGACATTAAATCAAATAGAGAATAACAATAAAAAAACAGAATACAAAATAGTTACCATGATATATAAATTGTACTTTAATCGGCACCTATGTAAATAAATATAATGTGCACGAAACTTATTCATTTCTACTGCTTTGATGTTGAAGAGGTCCCCATAATTTTTACTCCGTTAAACATACATCCTGTATCTTTAATACACTAGAGCACTACTACATAAAAACAAATACATAGTTCATATACAAATGCATGAATTTAAAGTAAGATCCAGTAAATTATAAAATAAATTAGGCTTTATATAATATTTTGTGATGGGCGTCTATTTTGCAGCATCTTGGGTATGTAGTTCTACGAAGAAATGAATCATAAGTTAGAATGTATGTTCTATATTAGGCAACTATTTCAAATCTTGAGGTTTCTGCTTATTTGCATTATATATCTAGTAATTCATATTACACTAAAATAGCTTTCCACATTTTGCATTTTTATCAAGAATAAGTATGAGTAAAGGTATTAATACAACGGAATAAACGAAAAGTAACTTCAGCTAATAAATATCGCCATGTTAGGAAAGACTGATACTCGTGTTATACCCTGTAATTTAATCACACGCAAATTTCAAAGCACTGTTCATTGATACATTTGGAAAACCTGAAAATGCTTTATTACCTTCGAATTAAATTTACGATCAATAAAACGATACTTCCCTTTGTACTATATTTTGTATTATAAATTCATAAAAGAGTAAATACCACAGTTACATTTTGAGTTTGGACAGTACAAGTGGGGTGTTGTAAGCTGCATACATTCCAGCGTTCCTGCGCTTATTTTATGAAACAAACATTCAGAAATATGGAACTAACTAAAAATATTATATGTAAAAGAGCATAAAGGCCTTTGAAACTTCAATACATGTTAAAACCAGCTCAAGCACCAAAGATAAAATATAATGTCCCAATGTCTTTATGATTTGTTGAAATCATAATGAAAACTATAGAAGAACTATGTACTCTCATAGTTTTAGCCAATTTCGCAGTAATGGGTGAATGCTAAATTTGTATGTCCTTGGTTGAGGTTATGTTCTGTCCAGGACGAGACAAATTTAACACGGATCCATGTTATACAATTTCTGACATACCTTCGATGCAAATATAATTATCACCATACCCCGCAGCTCATCTCAAATTGTCTTAAATGCAGGTTTTTCATTCTCCTCACTCCGAACTTCTCTCTCATACCCTCTCCCGTCACTCTCCCACTCTTGCCCTTCATTGTACTTTCTTGATGTCACTATAGTTTACTCTTCATTTCCTTCAATTCTATTGCCTTCAACCCTCTTTTGTTCTGTGATTATTTAAAGACGGCTAATAAACCTGCATTTCTATGGTATCAACAATTAAAGCATGAAAAGTAAATTACGAATGTATAGATATGTCTGATTCTTATGCTTACAATGAAACTTGAAATCTTGCAAGTCATTAAATATTCATACTATTAAAATTGCGTAGAAAATCTTATTAGGAACGTTATGCTTGAAATTTTGTTACATAGCGCATTTCAAATGTCCAAATAAGTGATAGATTCCGATTATTTAGTTTGGCATTCCATTAAAAAATCTGATGTTTTCAAAATAAGTACTGATTGCCCAGGACAAAAAGGCAAGCTAGAGGAATGTGTGCGCACAGTGTGTATGCTCCCCTTCCGAGTAAGACAAGGATATACGATTCGTTTAAGATATACAAGTGTTGTCACATAATACCTATCGCTGCATTTACAACAAACATTAGATCTGGCAGCATGGGTGACTCATATGCACTCTCATACACTCATTTCCTAGTAAACAGATCCGTTACCGGAGCAAACAGTTCAAGCTCCTCTGCCCTTCATATCCCTCTAGCCTTCTTGTCGTGGGCATACAGTACACTGCTATATTTTCATTTTGGAACCTAACAATAAGTTACGATATACGCGAAGTTTAAAGCATTTTGCTACCACCATTCTTGTTTGAAATGGTAAAAATATAAGCAAAAGAGCAGCGCTATCACCATCATCATAATCATCATCATTACTACATTTCAATGAATACTGGCATTTTTATAAATATAATAACATTTGGCTCTGCTTTTGCTGAAGATAACAGATTCAAGGTTAAATTCCAAATTAAAAGGAAGTGGGGCTTTATACTTTGTCGTACAGAATCACTTGCAAGATTGCACGCTCTTGTAAAATAATATCCTGTCTAAAGCGTCTCCTCTATACAGAGGCCACCTTTTCCGCACGGCCGCTGCGTCCTGTAGTAGCAGCCCAACCTACGAAGTAGGGAGTGGCAGTATCAGCTTGCCGACTCCCCCGTCAGTAAGGGAAATTTTTCACCTTTTGATGACGCCATGAAGGTGTCTAGAAAACTCTAGATGGCTTTTCTGTACGTACATCAACTATATTTTCGTGTGGTTGACATAAATTTAGATTTTCTATTTATTAATGTATGTACTCCATTCACACAGTGAAGATGTTTTCGAAACATTATTTTAAAATTATCTATTTTTATAATACTCATGAGTACAACAGTCTAAAACCCTGCAGTAAGAATTTATTTATTTCACGACTACGGTAGGGATCATTGTTATGCATGTCCATGCTTTTACTCACATATCCTAATTTCCTCTCGAAATGTTTGGGCGTTAACTGAGATCCCTAGATATGTTTACGACCGTTGTTGTGTGTTAAAATTTGCCCACAAGACTGTTTGCACTGAAAGAAATACGGACTGTAAGAAAGCCCCATCTCTGATAATAAGTTTTATAGGTAGCCTTGCTAGGCGTTGAGTTAATTATAAGATTAATTAAGTATTAAGAGCTAATTACTATGCTATAGACATCTGGCGAGAAAATGCCGTGAAGCCCACTCCTTATATAGCCGCTGATTGGGTAATTAATATGATGTTACCTTATATACACCTTGTGTCCATATAAACAACTTTGATCTAAATTATGTAGCGTTTCTCTAAGGCTACTATTACGATTCTTATCTTACAATTTTCAATGTACCTTGTTGTACTGTAATTTTGATGTATTTACGCATGCATCACACGCTTGATATTGACAATATGAAAATAATGGTTAAAGAAAAGATTACTTTAATTTAGAGCAAAATGTTCAGCTGGAGACCAATTAGCATCGTTTCTGTAGCAATGAAAAAATTAATTCTACATGTTTGGCAACCTATAATTACACAGCAAATGATTATGGAAGGTAGTGGAAAGTTAGCTATACCCAAATTATGCTCTCATTTTGTCAAAAAGCCTGCTATCAGTAATCTCAGCTGCTGTTTAATCCTGTCCAATTATGTGATTGTTTAACGTCATCTTGTAAACCTGATAATGTTTGAACGCATTGGTATGTTAATTCGTAAAATACACTCTCTACAGAATAAGAACTTATAATTCTATAGCATTTAGCTTTCTGCTATACCGGAGTAACATCGGATAGCCCAGGCCACGCCGTGGCTGAGTGGTTAGACGGCTCGGCTCTCACCAAGGCCGCCTATGGTTTCGATACCAGTCATCCGCGAAGTGCGATGTGATATTTTTTTAATAATAAATGTCATGGTGAATTAAGAGTAAAGATTAATAGATATATATTCAGAATGTCGGTGGACGGAAGAACTATATTTGCCAAGCTAGAATCCCTAAAGCAGATCAGGGCAAAAACACTTCAGTTAGAAATAATAAAACCTAGAATAATCTATGAAGTTGAAGCTACAGAACAGAAACAAAAATGTTTATCAGTGTACAAACAAGAAATGGATCTTCTGATGCAGGAAAAAAAATGGCACATGTAGAAGAACTAAAGCAAACTCACGTTCATATCAATGCTATGGAAAATGTTATCAAACAAGCAGAGGAATACAGAAATTGAGCACTTGATACAGCCAAACGGATTCATGAAGAGTATAGACCATTAAAGTTAGACATAGATCGAATGAGAAGAGAGTATTTGGACCTGGAACGACTTCCAGAACTTCATGAAGAAGAAGGAGACTTGATTACACCAGACTACTTTGAGAAGCACTTTAAGTCAGACTGGCGTCCTGAAATGCGAGAAGAACCAACACTGTCCAGTTTGGCCCTTGCACGCCAGGGGGCTGCATCAGTCTTTCTTGCTCCATCTCAACCTCCTATAGAGTTGTTGCAAAGTTCAAACAAACCAGAGCAGCGTCCAATGCCACCTGCTCCAGGTTCAGCACCCACATACAGGCAACAACCACCACCAATGAAGTCTTGTTTATCCTGTCATCATCAGACACATCGTAATGCTCCTATATGTCCTCTTTGTAAGGCTAAATCACGTAGTCGTAATCCAAAGAAGCCTAAGAAGAAGGATTGACTTTAACATGCCATTTGAAGGGGATTAAAGCCAGCATAAACCTTCATTATAACTTTTTACATGTATTGTGGTTACACTAAATCTTGTAAACTGTATCATATTATTCATTCATTCCTACCTGTATTGTTTCTTGTAAACAATAACATATGAAAAGTGTTTATCCCACCCATATTTTGCAGTGTTAATGAAACATATTCAATTTTATTAATGATCAAATTGGATGTTTCAAAATATCTGTAAAACTAATTGTTTTCAGTGTATCATTCAATTTCATAATTTGTTTAAAGGTTCTATTGTGTTAAAAGGTGCCTTTTAGGTGCATAATCCATAAGACATCTGACTGAAGTGAATCAAATAAAAAGGACGCATTCAACAAATATTAATAAATAAAAAGTGAGATTTGTGGTGTACAAAACGGTGCTACGGTGGGTTTTCTCCAAGATCTCCGGTTTCCCCTGCCATCTCATTCCACCCATACTCCATCTACATTTTCTAGCGTAGGTAGCAGAGTTGTGCCTCACATTCAAGAGGTACCGTGTTCGAATCTCGATCAGCATAAGTTAACTGGAACATTCTTTCTATCAAGTTTTCCTTTATGAAATATGAATGACAGGTGTATCTGAACTGTATAGACGCTGGGCTCATTTCAGCCATTTCATTCATCGTCCGATATGTTTAAACGTCGATGGTCAGGTTACTAACACCAATGAACATTCGGCTGTTAGGATTTGATAACCTAGCTAACTTCCGGCTGTAGCAGGACTTTGCACTTAAGGAATTTGTTTATTTACTTATTTTTACTTATTTCCTTATTTATATATTTATTTTCTATTCATTTATTTATTTGTTTATCTATTTATTTACATATTTTTATACATCCACTTATTTACCAAATATGCTTATTGGGTGAGTGTGGTGCTTTAGGGACCGTCGACAGCGAGGTCATTTGGGCCCGTATATTTACTGGAAAACCTTAACAGATGGGCAACAAAAAATAATTTTTGGATGTTTCGAGCACTTCATGAGGCAATTCCTACTAATTTTGGGTTGAGGAAAACAAATATGACAATGAAAAATGTTCACTAGCTCTAGTTTCTATGATATACACAAGGTGGAAGTATTACATATTAACGGATTGAGAGAAAAGGATACATTTTAATTATATATAACAACAATGAAAGTACATTTGCTTTTTTTAACTGGTAATTACATGCTAGGAGTTCTAAATTGCTGGAAAAATACTTCGCAGATAGTCGTGTCTGAAGAGAATCATGTGGTGGCCTATTGACTTCGTCGTCTTTTAGGTTGCCTCTTGTGATGGAGTTCCGCAGAATCCCTATACAAAGACCAACAGTAATCCGCAAGCATTACTTCATAACAACAGCCCTGATATCTTTGTTCCGTAACAGAAATGTCCTAATGGAATCTCTCCATGTTCATCACTAACAGCTCCACAACTAGAAGGGAAGTAGTCTAGGTGGGAGTGGAGAAAATGGATCTTAAGGGACATTTTGAATCCAAGGTTACGGTATTTTTGCAGGAGCACTGTCACCAAATGCTTGTAGTTGTCATCTCCTTTGTTGCCTAAAAATCCATGAACAACACCCTTGAAGGCTTCCCAAGCTCTCTTTCCTTTTCCCTCCAAAATTTGGTCAAATGCAGGATCCCTTACAAGTGCTCTTATTTGTGGTCCGACTAAAATGCCTTCCTTAACTTTTGTATCACTTAATTTCCAAAATTTCTCTGATTGTGTTCTGTTATTTGACAGGTGTGTCAACTCAAAAAGTTCCCCCAAATTTAAAATCTTCACTCTAAAAATGAAATGTCACTATATCTTCAAAACAAGAGCTAAACTATCATTTTATGGTGATTTTGAATTCAGCAGATGGAAATACATGTAAATTCAGTATTTTTAAGGCCGAAACATTTTCATTGTTGACCAGTGTAATTGTACTCCATTTCCGACGTATTTCCTTGTGTGTGTTTAGATATGTTCAAGCTACACCATATGTTGCTAGCCGGAATGCACACTGTTTTACTGGACCTTTAAGACGAAACTGACTTGAGACATAAACCGGTTTTCTTTGCACCGTGTTTGTAACCAACTATATATGCATAAGTTTAAATTATTTATAGGGAAATAAATATATAAAATAGCCTAATTTTATGGACAAAACGTTTATGGCAAAGGGTAAAAGTATCACAGCAGACTACTACGCAAGCTTACTGCATCTCGATCAGGGTGAGTTACTTGGATGAGGTTTTTCCGGGGTTTTCCTTTATCCTGAAAGACGAATGTCGGGTAACTCTAAGCTCAATGAACCCTGGGCACATTTGAGCATCATTTCATCCATTTCATTCATCGTCCGATATGACTTAACGTTGGAGGACGTAAATTACAAAAAAAAAAAAAAAAAAAAAAAAAAAAAAAAAAAAAAAGAGAGAGAGAGAGAGAGAGAGAGAGAGAGAGAGAGAGAGAGAGAGAGAGAGAGAGAGAGAGAGAGCCTTACTGTAGTGCTTGAGTGATGAGGTTAAAAGAAAAAGATCTCACTTGGCAAAGTAAAAAACTTGTTTCTTCACGAGAATGCTGCGGCCCATCGTTCAGCAATGGCAATGGGAAAAAATGTGATAATTACAGTTCGAATTGCTTTAAAATCCACCGTATTCGCCAGATCTTGCATCAGCTGACTACCACCTGTTCCCGAATTTCAAAAAATTTCTCGGTGGACGAAGATATCCGAGCAACAAGTAGGTCATTGATGCAATAAGCAGCTGTTTTGAGGACCATGATAAATGACACTACAGAGATGGTTTAATTAAATTAAAACACCGATATGACAGATGTATTAGCCTTTCTAGAGATCACATTGAGAAACAGGGAAAAACAATTTCTATTGCGAGGCTCAGGACTTTCTTGCAGATCCTCGTACAATTCAGATGTCATGAATACGAGGGGGGGGGGACCCAAAAGAAACCGGACTCCGAGGGCGCTGCCACTCGTAGACGTAGTGCGGGGCTCTCACACAAGATGGTGTTAGTAGAGACCTTCATGAAACAGCTGTGCAGACGGCACCAGTGTAGAGTTGAACGTACAAGTGTAGTATTGTGTTTCTCTGACTGTTGGCGGGTTACCTCTGCGAAGTCTTATGGCAACTTTAAAAGAACAAAGAGTGTGTGTGAAATTTTGTTTTCTGCTTAAAAAATACTGCAACGGAGACACACCAAATGCTTCAGGAAGCTTTCCAGGACTACGCTATGAGCCGCGCACAGGTTTACGAGAGGTTTGGGCACTTTAAACGTGGTGACATGTGTGTTGAAGACCAAGCTCGTTCTGGACGCCCTTCAACATCGCGACATGAGGAGAACATTCAAAAGGTCTGCCAAAAGATCAGCGAGAATCGTCGCCAAACGATCGACCAAATTTCAGCAGCGACAGGAATCAGTTGGAGCTCGTGCCAGCGGATTTTGTGGGAGGATTTTCACATGAGACGTGTTGCTGTTAAATTTGTTCCGCGCCTTCTTACACAGGAGCACAAAAACATCCGCATGAATGTGTGTCAGGACTTGAAAACAGAGATTGCACGTGATCCAAACTTCTTGAACAAAGTCATTACAGGGAATGAGAGTTGGTGTTACGGGTATGACCCAGAAACCAAGCAAGCGTCAAGCCAGTGGAGGACTTCCAACTCTCCCAGACCAAAAAAGCAAGACATGTGAGGTCAAATGTGAAGATGATGATCATTGTCTTTTTTGACGTTCATGGAATTGTGCATCGGGAATTCATACCCCCTGGTCAGACTGTTAACCAGCACTTTTACTTGGATGCTTTAAGTTGTCTGCGAGAGGATGTGATGAGGAAACGCCCGGAATTTTGGCGATAAGGTGACTGGTTTCTGCATCACGACAACGCTCCAGCACACACGGCCTTATGATTGATCCATTATTTGCATCTCAGAAGTGGTCTGTCGTTTCCCAAGCTCCGTATTCGCCGGAACTAACCCCGTGTGACCTTTTCCTATTGCCACGAATGAAAAAAAAAACGCTAAAAGGGGAGCGCTATGACGATCTGGAGGCGGTAAAAATAGCTTCGCAAAGGGCACTGGACAATATCAAACTTGAAGAGTTCCAAACTTGCTTCCAACAGTGGGAAAAGACTTAACAAGTGCATCACATGTAATGGAGAGTATTTTGAAGGTGAGTGGAATAATTTTGGGCCCCCCCTCGTATATCTTATAATTATCGCATTTTAACTGAAATTGTTATTTTTGTAAGACAAATTTTCGAAAAATATCCCATGTAACGAATAGTTGAATACGCTTCGTAAAGAACGAAAAGTATTGGTCAATATATTGGCTCAAACCCACACACTTATTTAATTGCAATATCGTATCCAATTGAAGATAGTCATCTGTTATTAATTTCTAACAGCACGACGAGATGTGTTATAAAGACAGTCGATAATCACCCCACTGACAGAACGCACTAATAGGAAATGAGATGGGCGTCTAATCTTGGCATTTCGCGTAGGAAGCTGTGAGATCACTCACTCTCTGGGGTCGATCCCCGTACACTTTTCGAATACAAAGAAAGAGCCCCGCCTCATAGACTAGAAAGCGGCCGCTCGGCATTATCCGTTTTAAAGTGATGCATCCGTGAAATATGGCATAGCGCTTCGCAAAGCTCTTTAGGCGGATGGTGTTCAAACAGTTTATCTCAGTACATGCCACCATGAGGCCTTTTTACTTGCATTCTTTTCTTGTGGTTCCTACGGCGGTTTTACTCTTATACACGTTAACATATGCTCACGCCAACATGGTATTTCCTTGTCTCTTGTGAAAGCAGTAGTGTTAAATCGTGATCATGCCACAATGGCATCTCGACCCCTCATTGTCCACTTGAAAATTGCTGCGTCCATCTCGGTCTCGATAACGTAACGATTCTTTCTGTTCTTCCCTCTCGCCGTCATTCCCGTTTCTAGCTTTAGGCCCTTGATATGAAAAAGGTATTTATTTGTATTTATTTCTCATCTTTCTTCTACTCGTACATACAATTTCATTGATACATTGACATTTATAACATTTCTTTCTCACAATAACAAAATAACTTAGTCACATTTAACATACCATTTCTACCTGCTTGCCTGCAGTCTCAGTCTCAATACACATAACCCCTGGTTTTCCTCCTCTCCCTTGTATCCCTCGTGCTAGTTTTCCAGCCCTTAATTGTTATTTATTCTTCATCAATCTTAACCATTTTTCTCTAACTTTCCCCAGATATTCACCTATGTTTCTTACATTCTTTTCTCCTTTTACCAATAACATTTTTTTTTATTATTAATACCTCCCCCATCCCTAAAACTGTCCCACTTTTATTGCCAAATTTGTTCTCTCCATATCTTTGTTTGTTTGCAATAAAGCACATTATGCCAATCTGTATCCTCTTCTCCACACACTGGGCATTTCCCTGTATCCTTTTCATATCTAATGCCTTTCAAATCTCTAACCCCTGTCTTTGCCCAGGCAAATCCTTCTCGCGCTAACTTATTACACACATCTATGTACTTCACCCTCCCGCACGCTGTCTTTATTTCCCTATATGTCCTCAATGATCTTTTCTCCCTTACACTGGTAAATATAACTTGGCTATCTAAATCTTCCAGCCCTTTTTTCTACCTCTTTCCAAAAGCCCCTATAATACTACCCCTCATTTCTCCAAATATGTCCCATACCTATCTGTTCCATCAGTTCCCTTACCTTTTGCGCCCAAGACTCTCCCCATTAGCTTCTCTTCTGCAAAAGAGAACATTCCTTGATAATATTGTTTTCCTCCAAATTAGCAATTCTGTATAGATATTTCAATGCCCTTGAGACAATTTTAACCCTTGTTGAATGTCTTCCCAAATCTAATTGTGCTGCCCCATTGAGCGAAGCTACCGGTAAGCCCAAAATATATTTACAGAAAGATCTGTTAATAACCTCCACCTCTTTGAAAAAGAAGGTATAAAAGTATTGTAACCAAAACGACTCTTATAAATTTATACAAAGTGTAGCTCTATTGATGTCATATTTGGGAGATGTGTTTCTGACATTAAAACGTAAAAAGGGTTTATATGTACATTGGTATAAAATTCAATTAATTTAGAATTACAACGCAAAGTCGAAAGTTACAAAGTTTGCTCAAAGTGGCTTCTCCTTGCTTCGATGCATGCAGTAAGCCTGCGTTCCGTGCTCTGGCATACTCTGTTGAAAGTTCCTGGTGTGTTCCATATTTTGTTTAATCCAGTTTGGATACCTTCTCTAAAAATCTCAACATGAGGTACAGGAGTCACATTGGAAGCTTCATATTGACCGCACCATTACCCTGACAGCCGCTCTTCTTTCACAGCTCTCTTCATTATTTCACAAACACACTTCACTTCATTTAGAATCTCGGCGCTGCAGTAGGACAGTCTTTGATCTCCGGGCCAGCCTGGTAAGCCGTTTAGGGACCACGGTGGGTGGGATGCCGGCTGTAGTGGCCTGCCGGGGAGTTTCCAGAGATCTCTGATCTCTGAACTGTCGCGACTCCTTGGGATGGCCGTCCTGTCTCCTCTCGCCTCATCTTTCCTCTTGGGGATTCCCCACTTGTGGCATAGGTACAATGGACAAAGACTGGAACCCCTTGCGGAGTCCCCTCCTAGCGTAACCCAATAAAATCGTGTCGTGCAGTGTTGTTGTTTTCAAATGCTAGGCTTTGGCAATGAAGCCATTAGCTCTCTTGCTCTCCAATATTTCTGTGTAGTGGGTCCGGCAGGTAGGGCTTCACAGGTTGAAAGATGTTCTTCGGTGATTTCCTCTTCTTTGTTGCACAGAGGACAATTTGTACTTGTATAAATTCCTACTCTGTGTAAGTGTTTGGCCAAATAATCATGTTCTCTAAGTAATCTAAAATTTGCTACAGCAGCTTTATGTGGGATTTCTGAAATTATTTCTGGATTTTTAATTAAAATGTTCCATTTTTATCTTTGGCTTTGTTAGATGTTGCTTGGTTTTGTGTGTTTTTATATTTGCTTTTGATTAATCTGTTTATGGATGTAAAGGGTAAGATTTTACTTCTGTTCTGAATTAAATTTGCACCTTTTTTGGCAAGAAAATCAGCTGATTCATTTCTAGCAATTCCACAATATGCAGGTATCCACTGTAATACAATTCTTTTCTGTAGTTTTTGAAGTTGTTGGATCATTTTGTGAAATTCTTGAATTTGGAGTTGACCTCATGTTATATGAACTTATTGCACATAATGCTGCTTTAGAATCAGAAAGTATGACAGCATTTTTGAATTTATCTATTCTGTATAGAAGGTGTTGGAGTGAAATATGAATAGCCGTTACTTCTGCATCAAAATTTGTTGTGTGGTATCCTGCTGGTTGATAGAATGAGAACAGAGCACACTTAATTCCTGCTCCTGATTTGTTGTCCAAGTTACATCCATCTGTGTAGATATGTAACCATTCTTCAGGTGGGTATCTATTGTTCACACTTTCTAATGCTAGTGCTTTTAGTACAGGTTTGGAAGTTTCAGATTTTGTAACTATTTGTTCTAAATCTAATATTAATTGGTTCAAAAGTTAGTGGGTTTTCTTTGAATAAAATGTTTTCTTTAGAATTAGGAAGATTCAGATCTGTTTTTAATTCCATAACTTTGTGTAGGAAACTTGTTTGTGTTTTCGTCTTGATTGGTTGTTGTAATCTTTTCTCACATTTTGTTGTTTTTAACCGCAACATTTTTTCATGTTGCATTAATGCCTGCTCCTCTAAAGTTAGATGTATTGGATAGTTCGGGTTAAGGCTTGAATTGCCGTGATTGGAGTTGATTTTGCTGCACCGGTTATAGTCGCAGGGCCTGATTTTGGCATATTTCTAGGTGATTTATGTTAGAACTGTTTGCTGTAATTATTACCCCTGCGTTATAAAGAAGTATTGGCTTGATGAATGTTTTGTATGTGGTGTTCAGTGTCTCCCGATTACTGCCCCACTTGGCTTCAGCTAATCTTTTCAAAATTGAAATTTTTCTTGTTGATTTGTTTACTATTGCTTCAATATGGTGTCTCCAAGATAATTTTGAATAAAAATGTTTCCTAAATATTTTGTTTCAGGTTTGGTTTCTTGAACTGCAAATTTTGTTCAGGGATTTTCTTTTTTAAGCTAAATAAAAAAGTGTTAATCATGCTATCTAATAGAAGTGTATTACTCTGGTGAATTATCGGAGAGTCCGTAGCACCTAAAAATCGCACACAGGTTAGCATGTAGCAGAAGCCACAAGGGAATTTGCTGATTAACTTTTTAATGACTCACTGTAACTTACTCTTCTACTGCTGCTATGGAAACAGTTATTTAAAACCGTAAATTTAGAGATGAATAAGTACTCAGGTACAATTATTCTTTAACACCTGTAGTTATAGTTTTAATACAAATACAAAGTGTTCACTTCTATGAGTTTTCCTCAGACAGTAGAAAACTTGTCTCAAACATTCTTTTATTACTCTCATATTACATGTATCAGAAAAATTATCAGATGTTTATTTTCCATGTGTGCATACCCTGAAAAAAATTACAGCAACAGATTACTCAAACAGAAGATATATTAGAAATGGAATCAGAAATGTAGCGTGCTGGGGAAGGCGATACCTTAGTGCTACCTTATAATTATATTTCTTTTGAGAGTTACCTGTAATACAAATGAAAAAGGTATCATTAATCAAGGTTGACATTTCTCCCTGAATAAAACGTTTATGTTTTTGAAGGTCCATATTTGGGCAAGTATGTGGAACATAAAAATACATGTTCCAATGTAGGGTGTAGAATGAATTTGGCTGCTGATGGACTTCTTCGAAGTTCTCGGAGTTCGATCTAGTCGTTCCTCGGCTGCTTTGGTATCTGGACTCGTCATTTCAGGGGTGGTTACGGATATGGATGGATAATGTTGTTTTAAATAAAATATTATTTATAATTTATCCAACGAATCTCCAAACGCTGAGATTTATTTAGGATGCAAATTTTTTCTAACATAAATCAATCGATATCAGTATTCTCTGGTGCAATCCTTTTAACTATACACCAATAATCACTTCTCTGTTACACCATGTAAAACATACAAATACACACAAAAATTGCCTTTGTACATGAGCGTCTATTTGCGGACTTATTCACACGTTCTTTCACCATGGAAGTCAAATGAAGAAGAACAATCACCTCCAGTCCAGGTACTTATATAGTCTTTTTGCCGTTGCCATCACGACAGATCAACATCATTCAAACCTTTATACATTTCTTCATAAATTTTATATAATAACTTTTCCATACCACTATTCAGTATCCTAAATAATTATTTTTACTTATTTGAGTTGTTAAATAGATTTAAATAATCATTTAAATCGTTCATATGTAAGACTAAGTATGTCTTGAACAGCTTAACCCGAAAACGAAATATCGGATAGTACAAATTTAGTATTTAAGTTTTCTAGGGATGGTACAAGAATATTTCATAAACTTCCCTTTATATATGCAATATTTAGAATATTTTACTTTTCTCAAAAATGACTAAGATTTTTTTTTATAATATCGTATTTTAAAAATATTTTATGCCCATGAAACGTATATCCCAAATTTTGTGGCAACAGCACCTTAGATTCTCTTCATTCTGAATATCATTTTTACAACTGGTGAACCGTAAGAGGTGAGAAATTTTTACAATTTATAACATATATATCTAGTTAATTATTTAATTTATGAGAAATGTTTTTTGATGTAATAACGATTTAAATTTTCAAATACTTATTACTTTTTCAGTTTTCCTGATCATGCAAAGAAATTGATATTTCAAGCCTTTACACAGTTGGCAATAATCTAGTGAGGTTGTAGCTAGTGCAGTAGATTACTGGTGACCCTATGGTAGTCCTCCAGTATGACTGATGCGCGTAATTGGCCTACCCCCTACTATCCAGTAACAGGGGGGGGATTTCTACAAATCTAGGTATTAACCCACTGAAAGAAGCCAGAGATATTTGATCTTCCAGGGATACTAAGGAGAGTCTGGAATCCAGTAGATCTGGACCCTGTCTACAGGTGCCTAACAGGAAATATGTAATAAAACATCCGCAGATGTTTATCTGCATTAATATTATATAGAAGAATATGCTTTGGAAAAATAATTGTAAAGTGGGTAGAGAAAGTCATATAACACACTACCACTCGTCTGACACGGTAACGGTGTTTTTGCCTTTTTTGTCATTAAATAAAATAATTGAGTAAATTAGTCAATGAAGTGTTTACACATAAGCTTAGGCTATCTTTACGGCATTTCCGTTGTGAGAACTGGAAGTACTTCGGGCTTTGAACCGCAAACCTATCGTTTACGAGTCCTTATGACTTCGATACTACGTTAACATTCACGTTCATGTTAACTTTACGTTAACAATCAGGTATGAACGGAACGAAGGGGCGGAAATACTTTGTCAAAGCCGCGAGATATTTAAAAACGAGAAGAGAAATAGGAAAAAATGAACATCGATACATTTAATAAATGAAGATCGATGTGGCGAAGAAATGTTTGTATAATATTTGTTTTGGACGTGTAACAACAAGAATTTTAAATGGCTAACGTGCGGAAGGAAGACAAGGACGTTTGTTGCTCACGCAAGTGACAGGACGTGCAGGAGGCAATGACATGACACAACTTAATGACAGTACAGGTAGCTCACAAGTCCTTGAGATCTCGACTCTGCCTCAGGAGCCCTGAACTTGGTGGCGGGCCTGTCTATTATCATGTAGACCAAATACAAGATGAAGGGACCACACAGCGCTCTGGATGGCCTTGACAAAAATTATAAACTCTTTCTTGAGAGAGCTCTTTGTTAAGGCCCCGGGCCGCCAGATGTAATAAACTGTTTCTCTTCAAAAGTGCATGTTAGTGTTATGGACTTGCGAAATAACGGACGTACTGTGCTTAGAGTTTAAGGCTCGAGTCGTGTGAGTCGATGTTGCCATATATACTGTGACTTTGTGGGTTCGTGGAATAAAAAGTCCAATTACACCACTCAACAATGTTCTTTATTTCCACCGACTTACAGTTTAACACTTGCCAATTACACAAAATTACTTGCTGCACACAATTACAATTTACCAGTTCGTCCGTTACAACTTCACTTGTACTCGCGATTACATAAACTCCGATACTCATACACAGTTCGTACAGTCGTCCGTTGCACAATCCTTTCGTTCATTAACACGTCACTGACTAACCCTTACACCAAGAACTGCGACTGTGTTCTCGCTCACACTCACTAACCAACTGATTGACCAACTAAACCAACAACTGACTGACTAACTCCGTCTGTCTGTAACCCTCTTTATATCGGAATATCCCGCTTTCTAGTGACCAGGAGAATGTTCCAGTAAACGAAAGATCGAGAACCAGGTGGAAGGAAAACAGACGCACAATTATGTTTCTTTCCGACCACTGGCTGTCACCACTATAAGACAAACGAGGGAAGGGCGTGCCTAACCGAGCCTCCCCTGTCTTCCGCCCTCAGTTGCTTCACAGGGTGCTCCGACGCCCGCGCGACACTGCTCCCTCCTCAAAGCTGTTCGCCCCCGAACAGCCCCATCGTAGCGTGCGAGGCGGTCCAGGTGTACCACCAGCATCTGCCCGGAGTCTGAGCCAGAAGTAGCGCTGCCGTAGTTTGTGAATCATTCGGTTCGCTCCCAGGTGTCCTCCTGAAGTACCGGCGTGCACTTCCTCCAAGACTTCCGGGACCTTACTCCGGGGAAGTACCAACTGTCCTCTCCGCGCCTTCCCATCGGGTGACTCCCATACCCGGAACAGCACGCCCTCTCTGGTCTTCAACGAGTCCCATTGGGCCCAGTGCGACTTGTAGGTGGCGCTCCTCGGTGCGATGTCCTCCCAGGTTGGTCTCGTCCCTGCGTCCACTTCCCTCAAGAGTGGCCCCAAGTCTGCGTCCGCCAGCTGCTCCCTCCTCAGGCCTGCGCTATCCCAGCCTTCAGCAGGCACTGCCACAACTACTCGGACTGCTGCGGCACGCTCCTTCTCTTCCACTCTTGTGCGCTCATGGCCGTCCTGGATCTGCGATAGGACACCTCCAATGCAATGGTCGCTAGCGTCGGTGTCCACAATGAAGGCGCCACCCGGTTGTGGGAAACCCAAAATTGGAGCACTGCACAGGGTCTCCTTCGGGTGCTGGAAAGCGTCTTCGGCGTCCTCCGTCCACACATAAGGCCGGTTTTCCTCCGTCAGGCGGGTGAGGGGTTTTGCGATGTTGTCGGCCTTGTCCTCTAAATCATTAAGGCGGTCGTCTACCCTCACGCCGGCCAACCGTTCCTCAAACTTGGCGGCGAGGACCTCGTTCGCCACCTTCATTTCGGTAGCCGGACCGTCATTCGCTGCTCTCATTTCCGTGGTTAACTCGGCCTTCACTTGTTCCATCTTCTCGGCGATGTTGTTTGCCGTCTTCATTTGTTTCAACTCTGCGGCGATGTTCTCCCTAGCCGTCCTGATTAGTTTCAGTTCCGCGGCCAGGTTATTTCTAGTCTCCAGCATCTCTGTTAATTCGGCCTGCATTTCCATCATCTTCTCCAAAAAAAATTCCAATGCCGCGTCCATGGTTGTAATTTTCGGTGATGTTATCTTCCCGCTTCCTGACACCAGTGTGACTTTGTGGGTTCGTGGAATAAAAAGTCCAATTACACCACTCAACAATGTTCTTTATTTCCACCGACTTACAGTTTAACACTTGCCAATTACACAAAATTACTTGCTGCACACAATTACAATTTACCAGTTCGTCCGTTACAACTTCACTTGTACTCGCGATTACATAAACTCCGATACTCATACACAGTTCGTACAGTCGTTCGTTGCACAATCCTTTCGTTCATTAACACGTCACTGACTAACCCTTACACCAAGAACTGCGACTGTCTTCCCGCTCACACTCACTAACCAACTGATTGACCAACTAAACCAACAACTGACTGACTAACTCCGTCTGTCTGTAACCCTCTTTATATCGGAATATCCCGCTTTCTAGTGACCAGGAGAATGTTCCAGTAAACGAAAGATCGAGAACCAGGTGGAAGGAAAACAGACGCACAATTATGTTTCTTTCCGACCACTGGCTGTCACCACTATAAGACAAACGAGGGAAGGGCGTGGCTAACCGAGCCTCCCCTGTCTTCCGCCCTCAGTTGCTTCACAGGGTGCTCCGACGCCCGCGCGACAATACCTATGAGTATTCTTGAACCTTTGAGCCTTTATCAAGCAATTCGGAAAACTAAGATACCATAAAATATGAGCAAATAAAATTAAGTTCCGTGGAGACTAATTTAAAAAGACTGGAATCCAAATAAACTCATACAATTTTTTCTTACAAAACTGCGTAGTTATTGGTTTCTATATCACCTATAAACTAATTTCAAGGTAAATCAAGTTAATCGAGAAAAAACTATATAAAGTGTAGCTTTGACTGCTCAGGTCTGTTTTGAAAATCTTCATATCGTCTCATTGGAAGCCGTAATCCAATATACCAAGTTCCGTACTTATTTGATATTCCTTATTTGAGTTATGCTGTACGTAAATACGGAACTGTCCCTAAAAATATTTTCCTTCGGATTCAAGGGTCCTCAAGGCGTGTTTTTCCTTTTAATTTTATATATAAAACATTTGGACTTAATACATAATTTGCTTTATCTACTGAAAATTTGGTAGAGAAATTAAAACAGAGCAAGAGAGATCAGGTGATAGCGTCTGTGGATTCCATTCGAGAGTGTGTTAGATCACATCCCCTAACCAATCAATTTCAGTTATATTTTTCTTTCTGTTTTCATAATTACATTCAGTTGCTAGGAAAATTTAATATATAAATAAAGTTTTCACACTCAGTCCTGTGTCTTACAAATCTAAACCAGTGCAATCTATATGCTTATATAGTGTGACCCATATAAACCCGAACCATTTTAATAGACCATAACCTTTGAACCAATATTAGGTCACACGTGCATCTTCGAGAGAATATAATACACAATTGGGAGATTACATTACACTATTTACATATCAGAGAAAATGTTGGAAGTGTCCTCTACCAGCATATATACATGTTTGCCCTCGTCTCACCATATTATCTGAAGTTTTACGGAGTATTCTTGCCAATGTTACTTATTTCGGTTCGAATGGATTCTTTGAGAACATCAATTGTCCGTGGCCTATTTTTGTGTACTATTTTTAGATACCCCCACAAGAAAAAAAAACCGGTGAGGTTAGATCAGGGGAACTGGGGGCCACAGACCTTTTGAGATTATTCGAATATGAAAGAAACTGTACAAGAGGGAGTGTACAAGAATAGGCCACGGACAATTGATGTTCTCAATGAATCCATTGAAACCGAAATAAGAAACATTGGCGAGGATACTCTGCGTAAAACTTCAGAGAATATGGTGAGACGAGTGCAAACATGTATAGATGCTGGTGGAGGACACTTCCAACATTTTCTCTGAGATGTAAATAGTGTAATGTTATCTCCCAGTTGTGTATTATATTCTCCCAAAGTTGCCGTGTGTCCTCTTATTTGTTCAAAAATTATAGCCTAACTAAGCGGTTCAGTGGCTGTGTGTGTGGCTGTATTTTTCCTTCTTTCTTATTTAATCTCGGAAACCACTTAACCGATTCTTAAAACTTTTTCACCATTTAAAATTATAGGACAAGTATTTTAGAGATGAAGGGCTTAAACCCCCTAGTTGCGGCATGAATCCATGCAATGTAGGCTTTGATAATTGTGTAATATACTTAAATTTTAATCAAACTTTTTGTATTATTATTGAAAAATATTTATTAAGAAAATGAAAAATATTGAAATAGTTTTGTTAAAAAGCATAGTCTGAGGTGAAAATTGTGCTTGTAAGTCTTCACTTTAATCGTGTAGCAATAAATATGTCATTCATCAAAGGTTAGCTTCTTTACTTATGTTCTTTACAGACTCTCTAAAGAAATTCCGATGTTCAATTTCTGTGAAATATGATGCCTCTTTTACTTATTATTATTATTAGTAAGTATTACATAATACATGAAGAGTGACACACAGTGTGCCCAATTACCATGTTGTCTCCCTAACGAAAGGTTAATATGGGCAAGAGCATTTGTACTGTTGCAAATTTTTGATTTTGTACATATATACTGTTGAAAAAATATTTAATGAAAATTATGGTCGCGAAATAGATTACGTTGAGATTTTATGCATTTTCATGATCCTTAACATGGCCAATTAGGTGTTAAAATCAACCAAAAAGGGCCTAAAACTTCGTAATCTTAATTTAACTTACACGATTTACCTGCTCCACAACCAACTTCTCCATTGGTGATGTCTTCCATTTACTGTCTTCTTCTCTATTGGGATTTGAACACACTATTTGCGGTATTATAGCACACAGTGGCATAACCGTTATTCCTAGACACTAGCATTATGTATCAATGACCTTGCGGCGCCGTTATAATCGGGAGTGTGTTTATGAAGTGTTTGTAAAACCACGGGATTGTAGTTTAAAGATCAATGAAGAATAACAGTATTGGGAAGGTTAACATTTCTCATTCATTTATTCTTATGGTTTATTGGATACTTAATTCAATTCAGAAGTATTTAATTTTGACGTATCCTGTAGCTTTTTGTATGACAGTTATATTTTTTGAATTGTATAACTTCATTTTCCAAAGAAGACAATTAATATCAATGCTGATGAGGGACTGGAGGTAGGAGTTCGACAGGGTACTACTTCAATGAAATATGCAAACGTACTATTGTAGATTGAGATACTTTATTGGGGAGGTGCAAACTGTGTGAACAAACTGACGTCTCTGAAACACTAAACGAAATGATTTCTGCGGTTTGTTATGCAGATCAAAAGTTTGTACACTATAATTAGTTCGATCCAATATACTTTAAACTTTAAACTGACATGACACTACAAACTGATTTAAAGTGAAATCTAGCTAAGCACCATCATTAATGATATACAAAGAAGCATACAAATAATTTATTCGTTTACTATACTGTGTCATGACAGATACCATAATTAATGAAATGTAAGAGTAATGTTTTATAAAAAAGTGATGGGGAGATAGTAAATAATTCTAATATATAATTTTCGTATACTAAAAGCAATACATAATAAGTCCTGCTAAGCCATTACCTAAGTAATGTGGAAGTTCCTCAGAGAATTGAAGGAATTCTCTAAATATCCTATAAAGCAATCAGTAGGGCAGTGTAGCTAATGAGTAATGAGTTCTGGTTCAAAGGTCAGATACCTGGAAATTAGTCATGACAATGAATCATGAACGTTATGAAGGGAGTGATATTGAATATGCGGGAACCGAATTTGATAAGTTCAGTCTTCTCTTCTTATGTGAAACAAAGAATTAAGACTTAAAATCCGCACCACTTAGGGTTGGTTTGTTATGTTATTAGTTATATAAAATTCCATGGGAATCAAGGAACTTCTACAGATAATTTACATTAAATCCAAAAACTATACATAAACTTGTTTTGCCGTTTCAAAATCTCGAACATACAGTAGTTAAATCAAAATCATTTGAGATATTTTTGAGGAAATAAATATAAAATATGTTCTATACAAGGGTTTATTTGGGGTGAAACGTTCACTTGTAAATTATAAGATATTTTTAAAAGATGTCACAACGACTTGCTCCGACCGTATTCTACAGAGTAGACGGAAAGTAACTCCCTCCCTATTTTGAATTTGGAATAGCTATGGGTGTAATATGTAGATTTCAATGAAAGCTGCCTTGTTTTGTACAGGTATACTGCAGTGTGGCTTCTTTTTTCAGAATCTCTGATTGAGAGATGGCACAACGATTAAGAAAATTGTCGCATTGTATGAGGTGTAGGAATCCGTAACCCAGATTCAGCGGTGGAGTAGTGAACATGGGAAAGATACAGGGGCGGGCTAAGGAAAAAGTGCACCTCAGCAAAACTGAAACTCTTGGTGACCTACAGAACACAATCCCTGAGGTCAAAAGCCGTGATCCTGATAAGTATTTGCGGAAGGCCGTGGTAAACGTACCTGCCTGTTTAAGACAGTGTATAGAAAATACTGTGGGATATAACGAATTATAACTTTATAATTATCATGTCACACAATAAACGAAAAGTGTGCCAAAACATGTCATTCCTACATTCGTTTAGGTGAAAAAGGTACTTGCAATAGGCAGTTAATTTTCGCCCATCCTGTAGAAAGTCTTGCGATAAAAATATTGTCGCATGTACAGCATAATAAGAATTCTAAAGACTGGATACTTTCTAAAAGGATTTACAAAGTTTCTGTTCCGTATACAATTTCACATATTAGTGTTAAATGCGCCTCAAATGTCCAAAAATCGAAGTATTATATAGTGAGATGCATAATTTTATTAAGTAAACATAAGTCAGTTTTAAATGACTCTTGGATTTTTGTCATGACTGAAATTGTTCATTACAAGGCCATAACTTTTGTTTTTCTTAAACACATTGATGTTCATGATGACAATTCAGCCTGCTTTGGTATTCCACAAAATTCTTCTGCTTTTTATATACGTACACACCCTTCTGCACAATTATCTTAGAAAATCATAAACGTAATAATGGTCTTGGCTTAAGGATGGAACAACAGGTACTCAGTGGCTCATAACCAAGATTCTCATCGTAATTTTTGCATTATATATCACCACCATAGAATGAAACTCGCAGAGTTAAAAGTGAATAAGTGCATTGTTGTTGAACTTCCACTTTAGAGCACAGTTCATATTCTTTATAAGTGTATTTCAGCAGATTACTGCAAAGAGTACTAAGGAATTAAAACGAAAATATGATTTAAGAGTCCACTATCTTAAGATGAGAATGCATTTTACAACGTTATTGCTTATTACTGCTAAAGCTATTCTCATTACATACTTAACATAATAATATGCATATGATTTGCACAGACTATAGCGTTTCATTGTCCATTTAAAAATTGGCAGAGTTATGACTGAATTCAGAGCTCACAGCTCAATTTCTGAAAATTACATATTACGTGATTTCTAAAATAACAGCTGTGATAGGGTAAAAGGCTGTAAATTATTTTCTCAGCTATGTTCTGTTACATGTGTCCATTTGTAATAAAACCATGCGTGTAGTAAATATTTGGAACGTAACCTAAGGGATTACACTCCAGCGAGCCAGGGCCTGCCAAACCGCCTACCGGCCTCACGCCCACATACACAAGGCAGAGGTGGGCGATCAGCCAACCGATATGGGGAGGAGATGTGGTCAGCATCACAGCACCCCAGCCGGAAAGATTGCTTTCTAGACCAGGGTTCGCTACCTTGCGTAGCTCCTCAAATTCCTCACGATGCTGAATGTCAACGGTGCTATACCTGAGACTTAAAATCCCTACATCTGGTGGGATCAATCCCGGGCTATTTCCGTGGCTGGGAACCGAAGCGTAACGCTCTAGCCCACTACACCAAGGCACATGGTAATATTCAGTGCGATCCATATAAACCCGAACCACTTTAATAGGCCACAAATTTTGAACCAATAATACGACACTCATGCAACCTGTGGAGAATATAATACATAATTGGGAGATAACATTACACTATTTACATCTCAGAGAAAAGGTTTGAAGTGTCTTCCACCAGCATCTATACATGTTTGCACTCGTCTCCCCATATTCTCTGAAGTTTTACGGAGATGATATCGAACTGAGAGAAGGTTATTTCCAGCAAGATGGAGCAACATGCTATACATCTAATGACACCATGGAACGTATAACCATTTTGTTTGATACTCGAATAATCTCCAAAGGTCTGTGGCCCCCCAGATCCTCTGAGCTAACTTCACCGGATTTTTACTTGTGGGGATATCTAAAAAATATAGTGTATAGGAATAGGCCACGGACAATTGATGTTCTCGAGGAATCCATTCGAACCGAAATAAGTAACATTGGCGAGGATACTCTCCGTAAAACTTCAGAGAATATTGTGAGACGAGTGCAAACATGTATAGATGCTGGCGGAGGACACTTCTAACATTTCCTCTGAGATGTAAATAATTTAATGTAAACTCCCAATTGTGTATTATATTCTCCCAAAGTTGCACGTGTGTCCTATTATTGGTTGAAAAGTTATGGCCCATTGAAATTGTTCACATTTATATGGATCGCAATATACTTGTATATTCAAACAAAATACTTAGATATATTCATTCAAAATCCTTCATCCCTAGCGCAATACTAGGTTAATTACTTTAATGTGGTTCGCCTATGTTACAATTTATTTAAGAAATTATCAAATCAGTATGCAGAAACACCAAAACTGGTAATAAATATGGTAGAAGAGCACATATGGAATTGCATGAATGAATTAATAATTTATTGTTCTTTAAATTTTATGTCACGCTTTGTACTGCCCTCTTGGATTTGCTTATTTCTCCCCCCCCCCCCTATATTTAACATTTTAGTTGTAAATATATAAGGAAAATGTATTCCTACTTTTGTCTTTTAAACCCCTTTATCATTTTTCTAGGTTTTCTTCGCGTTACTTAACATTTCCTTTAATCTTATCATTCCAAAATATATTCTTGAATTCTCCATATAACATCCGATCTTTGGAACCTTAATTGAAATGGTATTATGTACTAAGAGGCGTATTTGTAAAAATGCAAATTTTGGCTTTATATTTTAGCATTTTAAAGTAATTTCATTTCGTGAGTTTATGACTACCGTGGTTCTCCCCTTAAAGTCCATTTAAAGCCAACAGTTCTATTTTCGTTATAGTTTATATCTCTAAGAAGAGAAAGTATTCCACTAGATGAAAATTTTCATTGAGAGAGAGAGAGGGAGAAAACTGGTGATTGAATCAAACTCTTAACGATACTGTACATAATAGGAAGCAAAATTTACGATTTTCAAAAAAACTAAACTTATAAAAAACAATTTTTACACACATTTACTCTAATTTTTGTTTTCTCGAAAATACTAATACGACTTTGGTTAAAGTATTTACAGTTTCAGATTTAACATTAAAATTAAGTGTTAAATGCAATTAAATTAAAATTAAATTAACATTCAGATTTAGAAAATTAATTAGGTCAAAGAAATGTACCTACTTAACTTGATTATCAAGCTGTATAGATCTGTAATTCTTAAGCAGACGGATTTCCATTTTAAGGCCTGTTTCCATAGAGCCAATTTTCGGGAGACGACCATCTTGGCAAAATGCAAGAGTTACTGGGAGCGGAGTGCTAAGGAGACTGGCCATTTCGTCCGAGAGGAGCACGCTTAATCGTGATGCTGGATTTCAGTTCAGCTCCTCTTGGAGAATGTAATTAATGTACCCAGAATTCGCCCCCCCCCCACGAAAAAGCCCACGGGTCAGGTAGGTCGGCCATGGGAATCAAATCCGGGCCTCCCGAATGCGGGTCACAGACAAAACCACCTAAGTTATTCCGCTCGGTTTTATTTCAATTTTGACGCTTAAAATCATTAGGGGCCTAAAGCACACATCGTCGATTTCGAGACTTCAACATGCATCTGACATTTGCCAACCTTGTGATAAATCGGCTGTAGCTGTGCCTCAGTCCCTCTTTGATGTAATAAAACATTCATAAGAATCTATCTCGCCAGTTTTCCCTGATGTTCAATTACATAAGGGTCCAAAACTAAGTATCATTTGTTTTCTCTGCGTTGTTCATTTTTTATGTAATGCTGCCAACATAGTTTACTCTTTACATCACGTATGTAAGTACTACATTGAAGCGGAAATTTTTATTTAAACAAACACCTATTTTTCTCAAAACAATGTTTATTTGCTTTGGACGCCTATGGTTCTCAGTTATGAAATTAACAGAATAAAGGTTTTACAATTGTTTCCAGAAAAGTGAACTGTGAAAACCATGTTAGTGCACACTTGAAATTTTTATCTGTTTATCCTCTCATTCACAGGTTAGCTATTGCTCTTCTGTGAAAACATGTACTACAGTAATTTTATATTTTGGAAAGCTCGATAGGATCAGGAATAAAGCAGATAGTGTCATTAACTTGCATAGTGACATACCTGGATCCAACCAAATTGTTCTTGTTCTCGCCGGTTCTGCAATCAGCTGTGCAAGCTTAACAATACACCACATTTTTCTTTCTACATTTTAGTTATGTAACAACCTACAGTAAGTTTGTAGCACACTCTTGCGTCTAATAACGCTGCACAAAACTGAGGTTTACACTTAAACAAATTTTATTTTGACCACTTGTATTTCCCATTCATAAAACTGAAATCCTTTTGATAAAGTCACCTTAGTTACTGTTTAGGTTTATATAATCAGAGACCGCAAATTCATCCACTTCACTGCCTTTACTAGCATTTCGATAAGTATAAAGCTCGGTTTCGACAGATTCCAGGTTGATTCCAATTAAGATGGTTTTAGGGCCAGGTGACGTCAGTTGGTGTGTTGCGGCAGGGTGGCAGGCACTTCCCAAAAACGTGGTCTGTGTGATTATATATTAATCGGCAATGTTAGGTGGTTGAGTTACCTTAAAAAAACAAGTGTTTCGAGGACATTCTATTAGTGACTAAAAAAATACCACATCGCATGAAGTTGTAACAATCCAAGAATATTGCCTGAACAATTCAATGTAAGTAATGTCGCAGGCAGAATGCTATAAGTTGAACAAGAGAATGGAGGGAAAGCTTCCAATGTTTTGCAAACCCATTATTTGCCCAAAGCTGATGTTTGCTTTCTTAGGGGGAGACATGCTCCCAATGTTTCCCATTATTTGCAGAATACGTCATGTTATTGTTTTCTATCTAAAGTATATTTAGAGCGGTTTAATACTTGAACTTACTTTTGACAAATATATTCATCTTGAATCATATTTATGAAACAATTTACTGACTGGTAATTGTGCTTACTCGGTCACAATTGTATGATCTATGGATTGGTTATTATATTCGATAATTACATTAAATGTGCATATAATTCATACTTCCATTGAAAATTAAGGAGTAGAGAGGATAGAAAATAATCCTGGCTAAATAAAACATCCTACTCTTCAGCGACAACCGAAACAGTGACACCTGGATTTAGAGGCTAACTTCCTCTCACCATACCATAGAAGAACTCACGATTTTAGCATTATCATTATTACCGTCTATAGGCATTAGATCTGTCTTCAAAATCTAAGTCATCTATCTAGTTGTTTTCGCATTACATCTTCATGTCCTCTTGATTACTATTAAAAAGTACCTATTACTTATCTGGTCACTATTCGTTCTTCTAATATGAACACTTTATGTTTCTGGTTTTGTATTCCTTAGGTAAGGTTGGAAATGTTTAATTGTCGACAACATTTCTTTTAAAATAGCTTAAGACTAGCAAAGCTTTCGAAGAAATTCGTCTCATTAACATCTTTGTTTTTCTTTTCTTTCTTCCTTTTTCTCGGGTTAATGACCAATTTGCAGAGTCGTGAGTTTCTACTGAGACACTAGATTCTGAAAAAAATTAGTTCCATTGATATTCTGTTGCACTTTTTAAAGTCATTCCTATTCTACCACAAATGTATTATAAACTGCTCATTTTATAATAATACGAGATACTGTTATTGTTAATGTAATATCCGACAGCCTATGTAATTATTTAGTCCTGCACCTTGGCGTAATGGGCTAGAGCGTGTGCTTTTACTCACTCAAACCCTCGCTCCCTCGCCTACCCACTCACTCACTCACTCACTCACTCACTCACTCACTCATTTATCCATCCATCCATCCCTCCCTCCCTCCCTCCCTCCCTCCCTCCCTCCCTCCCTCCATCCCTCCATCCATCCATCCATCCATCTATTTATCTATTTATTTATTGGTAATTTAAGTCCTCCAACGTTAAATCATATCGGACGATGAATGGAATGGGTGAAATGTTGCTCAAATGAGCCCAGGGTCCATATAGCTTAGAGTCACCTAACATTCGTCTTTCAGGATAAGGGAAAACTCCGGAAAAACCTTATCCAGGTAACTCATCCGGACCGAGATTCGCACTCGGAACCTCTTGAACGTGAGGCAGACACGCTACCATCTACCTACCGAGGCGGGCCCTTTCATTCCTTGTGTCCGAATGCACCCGGAATCGATCCCACCTCTGTGAGGTTTTAAGTCCCGGCTATATGACTGGTTCCCACTCAGCATCATGAGGAAATTGAGGAGCTACACTAGGTAGCGAACCCTGGTCTAGAAAGCAAACTTTCTGGCTGGGGATGCCGAAATGTCGACCATGTCTGTTCCCCGTACCTATCGGCTGGATGATCGCCCACCTCTACCTTGCGTATGCGGGCGTGAGGCCGGCAGTCGGGTTCGCAGGCTCAGGCCTACTTTGGGGCTATTACACTATGGTTTACGTTTTATGTATTAAATGATGTGGTCCGTTCAGTAGTACCCTGTTTTAAATATATTTTGAGACTTCTGCGTTCCAATATTTTAAAACATATAATACTTTTTTAAGAGAAAACTTTTAGTTAGGTTATCGATTACTAATCCAAGTTGATGGGTTATCTCCTGCGGTCAACATTTTATGGTAATAAAGATCATAGTTTGAATAAAAATATATAATATATTCAGTTAGAGGAACATGTGACTTGTGGAATAGAGACAATATTTTGAGTGCTAAAATTTTAAATAATATTAAGATACTTAACACAACAACGCCTCCCAGAAGACACTGACTTTCTCGCTTAAGTTCTGTTATTATGCTACTTACGTAACATGGGCACAGGAATATAACTTACCATGACTTATTTCTTAATGTCTTCATTATTTTTTGACCTTGATGATGGTTATCCTGACAAAATATCGCCCTCCATGTAAATGAGACCTTGTAGCTCAACACCAAAAATGCCACCCAGGGAGGATTAACGCATCTCGTGCTGAGCGTGAAAAAGATAAAGTTGTTTTCCACTGCTGAGCACACGTCAGAGATCATGTGATTCAGTACTGAAGGCTTGCTTCAGCAGCAATGGGAGTATTAAGTCCTTTTCGTGTAAGACTGGATACCTTTATTGATGATATCGAGGGGAGAAACTGGTTAGTTCTGCAGCCACATCCTGTCATGCACAAATGTTAATTACGTGGGTGGAACCTCCAGGCCAGCAAGTTCAACTCTGAGTTCAAATCCGCGTGAAATTTTAAATTGTGTACTTTTGGTTATGCTTCGCTGCGAATATGATATGTGGGCTCTCCTTTCTACCTGCTGGCACCTCCTTTTTGTATTTTTAATTCTGTTCATTCTTTCTTCTTTAAATTTTCCTTTTGGTATATATTTATTTTGTATTCTACTGGTGCTTTTTCCATCTGCCCAACTTTTGTTTTAGTTTCAGTGTGGCATTCTTTCTTGCGTTAACCAAAATTTTCCACCTGCCATTCTTTATATTATATAGTTCTCCAACATGTTCACCTTCGGCTTTCTCATTAAGTTTTCTATTTGCTTCCTCTGCTACATGTTTGCAAAAGTTATTTTAGGTTCCTAAAATGTTGTATGACTCTCCATCTTATACACTTTTGTAATCAACTGTCTCATGAACCTATGACACGGATACCAATAGTTGACAGGTCGTTAATTAACGGATTACAAAGGGGTTGTTTGTTGTTCACAAAACGCTGTTTTCTCTAAGGCTTTCTTTTCTAGTCCTCACAAATGGCAAGTTCGGTGGAGAATTCCTAAGACTTAAATCTGGATCCTTTATATCCCAAATTTCCTAACCCAATATCATTCTACTTGCTGTATCATTACTCATCAGTGAACACGACTTCCAGTATCTTGTAGTGTGAATGAGCTTTAATATCTTTAAAAATCTCATTAACTGTTTTGTATACGGCTTGAAATGTTTATTTCCTGGTTAAACTGCATTTTAACCTATTCAAATTGTGTCAAGTTCATACAGAGTTACGGATAGTTTAATCTTGACAGTTTCTATCAATGTTCTCCAATATATAAATTGTTTTCTCATATGACTGGCTAATAAAAGGAGATCACTTCAGTGATCATGTCGTAACTAGTACTGAAATCGCGGGTTCAACCAGTAAACGCTAAAAAGATAGCAATTAGAGAGCATCCATAAATTATTTTATATTTACCTTAATTTTCATAAGAAGGGTACATGATTTGCACAGTGTGCTTATGCACATTTGAACAATGTTCCATAATACCCTAATTTCTGCAACTTAAAAATCTTACGAATTCTGTCCCACCTTCTGCTCTCTTTCGCACTTTATCTAAATCACATGTGTGTGATTAGTCATGTTAAGGTTGCATATAGGTGGCTGTAGCATGGCATGACAAGACGTTCAATATCTCTGATGGGGTCATAGGTTTACACATTTTTTTGTTCAAAAAATGAGTGGCATTTGTTCCTGCTGTTAATTAGCTAAGGTTTTCCGCAGTAAGGCAAAGAAAACGGAATTTTAAAGGCATGACTTAGTAATCTGCTTTTAAAAGATGTCACCATCACTTAGCATTATTATTGTATTTGCTATTAAATATATAACAAAATTAAATTTAAAAATGTGTATTATGTGTATAAATAAACGAAAAAATCTCTAAGAACAGTTTGTTGAAGAATAGTAAAGAGTCAGGTGAATGTAACAAATTGGACTTTTATACATCTCCTTTCAAGCTATCAACTTTTATATTATTTATCGATTAATATGAAGATTTCGATATATTGTTACAAAGAAAACTTTAGGTAATATTGTATTAAAGAGGTTACCCAGAACACCTGATAGGAATGATTCAAAGTTTCTTTTGCAGCGTGCGCGCGCGCACACACACACACACACACACACACACACACACACACACACACACACACACACACACACACACACACACACCAAATTCCCAACATTGTTTAGTGTGTGTATATATATTTTAGTTAATTGATGGAAGGGTAAGAGCGACTGGAGGGAACCCAGGAGATCCGTGGTTCAAATCCCGGCCATGGCATTGAATTTTTCATATTGACTATGCATATATATTGACGGAGTCATAAGACAATGACAAGAACACTTAGATGTAAGTTTTATGTAATTAACAACGCCTTGAACGCCATACTGTTTGCAGACGGTCAAGTAATATTTAGCAATAAAAAGAATGAACTAGAACTACAAATAGCAGTACAGGAATTAGAAGGAATAGCCAGCATGAGAATTTTAGAGAGGAAACAAAAGTGATGGCGTCCCAAGGTAAAAGCCACTTAAGATGTAAAATAGTAATAATAAAATAATAGAACCGTTAAATAATTTTATCTGTCTGGGGTTTAACGTATGCTACTGCCGAAATAATTATATTAACACAAAAATAAGCAGATCCTATAGCATGTGTGAAACAGTAAGAAGAACATTGAGAAATAAAACATTAAAAGCAAATCAAATAAAAGTCTATAAAAGTGTGACAGTTCCCATGTTAACTTATGCCTGTGAGAACTAGACACTCAATATCAGAAAGAATCCGCCGAAATGAAAGTCTTACGTTCTGTAGGGGATACACTTTTAGATACAAAATATAATGAGGACATAAGAACAGAATTAAACAAATTCAACTTAAACGACAGAAAAAAATCAAATAGGAGATAACTGGTTAGAACACATAGAAAGATACCACAAAATAGATTACTACAGACATTACTTCGCTACCAACCTAAGGGTAGAAGAAGAGATGGACGCCAGTGCACCAGATGAATCAACTGGAACTCTTGACGTGGAAACAGGTCAAAGGCCTAAATCGATAAAGTAGAAGAAGATATTTTGCCTTTTCTATGTTCTTCTTTACATGAGCTGTGCCAGCTGTGTAATCAGCTTAATATGCTGTATGTTCTATTTCTGTACGTTTACACTATCGTGAATCCTCAAGAAGCAGTTAGTAATGTGGCGAAGGGCACTTGGGTAAGTGGAGATAACTTTCCACATAAGCTATGGCAAGCCCTTTGAGTTTACGGTGTTACCTCAGGGAGTCCCGTGTGTAGACCAGAACAGGGAAACCGTCAGACCTGCTATTACGTCAGAGAAATCTTTCTGAAACGCAAATTGCACACTATGCCAATTGGGATTGCAGCACGAAAAAAAAAGAAATAAATAACTAGAGAAATAAAGAGAGAAATAAGGAAAGAAGGAAGAAAGAAGAAAAGGAGGAAAAAAGGAGGAATGAGTGGGACTGGAAGGCAATCGAACCCGAAAACTCGCGCATTGGAATCTCATGCTACGCCGAGTCCTTTCTTTCTGTTTTAGGACAGCCACTCTTACATTTATTCTGCGAAAAGACCCTACTTGTATTATTTACAACTGATAAGGGAGTCACGAGTTATCAAGCATAATGTATATTTATCATTAGGCACTGTGCGGAACATAGATATTTCACGAGTCACTTGATGTAGGTTTCAAATTGATGTTTTCATTCGAGACAAATATTGTGAAACATTCCATTGATTCATTTTGATTAGAGAGCTACTGATCAAGTTAGTGTCGGCAGATGAAAGATCCTTCTGTATCAAAGTTCTGCCGACCGACAGATTCTACTTTCTTTACTGCTCATAAAGAAACTAAACTTAAATAATTGCCAACAATAAACCGTTGCGCATGATTAGCAAGAGGAACGAATAGCGCAACTTCTGTAAAGTATCTGCCGCATGCTAACGTTACTGTTCAGTGTGACCAATCTCGTATTATATATCTTTCAATTTATTACCATCATTGCGTTTTATAACGCAATGCTATATGCTACAGCGATGGCAGGAAACAGCCTTTTGTCTCTAAAGTATAACAAATTTATGGGTTTGTTCTGTGTAATTTGGAAACAGTTTCCTGCTGCTGAAATCTAAACCCACACATTAGTCACTCTCTGTTTCCCCTTCAAAAGATCTCTGTTTTCATTCTCTCATTCCCTCCCCGAAAAGTGGAACCAACAACAGTTAAAACTTACGCAACGGTCTTTGAACCTATTGTTCATTTTATGCAATAACTGTAATAATGAAAAGGAATTGAAAGGAGGCTTAGTTAATTTTGGCAAATTCTACATTAATGACGAACAAACCTGCTTTTTTGTAGGATATAGTATTATCTAGTCTTACAGGAAGTGATCCACATAATAGGCAGATCTTAAATTCAGACTTGACAAACTAGAGGCCTATGTTGTAACAGTATTCTACTACTGTGTCTACACTTAGTACAACATTTTTATTTTTGCTTCACTAATTTATTTAGTTCAAATATCTACTATCACTTTCCTTTGTTTTCACTATCACTTCGCTTTTTTGTGACGTAGCAGTGTGATAGAATACTCAACACCTAGGTTGTTCTTCCGGACGGTTCACTTGTTGGGAATCCAATACCTATATGCCTTCTCCAATCTCTGCAGCTATACAGCGCTCACTATACATCGAGCAGTCGTTAAAAGCTCGCTTAAGTAGCACACGAACGCACCAGAAATGCACTCAATAACCACTAAACCTAAGAAGGCAATTGACTAACTCGAGAAGTAGCCGTTGGAAGTTTCCACAGAGCATTATAGAATGTTCGGAACTCACATTCTGGAGGTGAGGGAGACGGATTTCACCTTCTGATGACAGCGCTTCTGGTATTTATACAAGGTAGAGAGCACCACTTGCCTCGTCAGCAGACCAACTTACTACTTTCGTTGTACAATTGTACAACCCCAGACCCTTTCTAAATAAACTCCTATTATTAACTCTAAATTAACTCCCATTATTTTAGTCAAATGATGGAAATTAATCATTTCTTCACACTAGCCATATATAGGCTAAGGTCTTTGATAGATGGAGTCAACATGAAAAATCCAACGCCATGGCCCGTATTTGAACCACGGATCTCCTGGTTTCCATCCAGTCGCTCTAACCCATTGAGCTACCATGGCCAACGTGCCATTAAATTCTCCATTTGGCTCGAAGAATTTAATGTCAGGACGGCACGTTGGCCATGGTAGCCCAATGGGTTAGAGCGACTGGACGTAAACCAGGAGATCTGTGGTTCAAGTTCCGGCCATGGCATTAAATCTTTCATATTGACTATCTATCAAACACCTTAGCCTTTATACGGCTAGTGTGAAGAAATGTTTAATTTCCATCAATTAATTAAAACTATTTGTTTTCGTGCCAGCATGGAGAATTGTCTGCTCGCCCAATATTCTACGCCAAAGTTTTTAATTCCATCACACGTATTATATGCTGCCATGTTATTTTTGTTACTTCACATGGCTCATTTTTATGTTTGCTAAATCATTTGCTTTGAATAATATTTATTTTCAGCAGATTGCTAATGGTCAGCTGCTCTTGTTATAAATATTAATATTTTAAATATATTTTAAAGAATTATATTATGCAGAAAAATACAATGCCATGAAATTTGCGCAGTGTATTAGGAAATCTGGAAGATAAGCCTCCATTCTGTTAAGAAATAAACGTAAGTTTCTAGGTTACCATAGACCAAAGAAAAATATTTATTATCAACGAAACTCACGTTTACTGTTGAATACAGTATTAGCTTGCAAACCTACAAATATAAAAGTACCTAAAATCATTATTAAAAAATATTTATGCTAAGATGTCTACTCCATGCTTTATATTGTCTAACCTTAATGACTAATATCCAAATCACCTTAATCTACAAATGCAAGTCATCATATTCACTGCTCTTTCCGTGAAATAAACCATTTTCTGAGTACATTTGTATACTCTTCAGAAAATACATTGCGATCCATATAAATCTTAACCATTTCAATATGCCATAATTTCCATTTGAAAGCTCGTAGAATGTAAAAGTTTGTTTTAATGATCTCAGTGGCTTTGGTAGAATTGACAACCCTGACAATTTTCGACAGTTGGCAGTCTTAAATGTGCAGTCATAACAGAAACGTGCAGCACTCGCTACGAGAGTGTATACATATTGAAAACATATTGGAATATAAATTCCTTGGTAACAACACAACTGAAATTTCGAAGAGAACTTAATGTACGCGAGTTTCTGACAAAGGCAACAATTTTATCGCTCGTAAGAAAGCTGGAGACAACTGATATACTCATTAGTGAGAGTGGAAATCATAGACGACCATTGAATGCAGAGACTGTTACAGATGTACGCAGAAGGCTATTGAATTCTCTACACAAATCGTTGCGTCGATTGAGTCAGGAATCAGGGTATTCATGAAGAAATGAAGAAATCGGGATTACGACCTTACAGAGTGCAAATTGGAGCAATAACTGAAAGCAGTAGATTATGTTAAACGAATCAGTTACTGTAGATGGTTTCAGGGTAATCTTATTCCAAGTCCATAAATTCTCTCCATAACGTGGTTTACAGATGAGACATGGTTTTATCTGTCAGGCTACATAAACACACAAAACATGAGATACTGGGCTGCTGTAAACCCCCATTTTCTTTGATACGACTGTAGACACTGAGGTTTATATGGGGATCTTCAATATATTTGTGGAGCAGCTGGATGATATAGATTTCAGAGGATATCATCTTATTTCCAGCAAGATGGAGCAATGTGCCATGCATCTAATGACGCCATGGAACTTGTAATAAGTTTCTTTGATAATCGAATAACCTCAAAAGACTGAAGCTCCCAGATCGCCTGACCTAGCCTCACCGGAGTTTTTCTTGTGGGGGTATCTAAGAAATAGAGTGTACAAGAATAGGCCACAGACAATAGATGTTCTCAAGGAGTCCAATGGAACCGAAATAAGTAACATTGGCGTGGTTACTCTCCGTAAAACGTCCGAGAATATAGTGAGACGAGTGCAAACATGTATAGATGCTGGTGGAGGACACTTCCAATATTTTCTCTGAGATGTAAATAGTGTAATGTAATCTCCCAATTTTGTATTATATTCTCTATTCTCCCAAAGTTGCACGTGTGTCCAATTATTTGTTCAAAAGTTATGTTTCAGGTTTTATTGGATTGCACTGTACCATTCTTTAACACCAATTTAGGCTCATTCATTCTGGATTTTTTTACGATAATAAACCACTAAATGCTTCACTAGCAAGATTTGTCATGCTTTTTTGCATTTAAAACACTTATTCCACACATATCCTTTCAATTATCCTAATGTCTCTTATAGCTTGTCAGTGATTCCAAAACTTCTGAATGAAAGTTCCATGAAATGTAATAAAAATAAGTAAAATATAACAACTTATCTTCAAATATTATTTACATCAAGGAACTGAAACAGATTTCCCCTAAGTATATTTGAATCCCATATCATTTTATGGAAAATCAATCGCTTCTCTCCCTTAATGTACACTGATATACTGATTTCATCCTCACTTTCAGATCAGTCTTGGTGTCTTGGGATCTTGATCATCTTATTAAACTCTTATATGCTTTCCCTGCCTATTTGTGATCTTCCACTGCAGGTTTAAATATGCATTGTTTCCGAACTGTAGAATAAAGCTTATAGAAGAATTGGTACCAAATGGCACGCACAGTATGCATTGGATTATCACAACAGTATAAATGCAAGAAGTATAACTTGATTTCTGTAATGTTAAAGTGAAAGTAGAGATTATACACGTAAATAAATGCATAATATGCACAAGAAAAGAAATAAACCTTTACTCTGAAGTGAAGTAAAATATTGAGGGTCTATGTTAGTCTAGGTATAAGGCTACTATTTAATTTTGCGGGGTAGGGTAGGTACCTTTCATACGCTCAGAAACATTTGAAGATACAGACACATGTGATACTGCAACTTAATACAGTTGTAAATAACTTGAAAATAATTTTATCAACGCTTATTGCTAGGTTGAACTTCATTTTCTGCTTATTCAGGATTTTCCAATCTGAACATATGAAACAACATTACACTAGGCTAGTCCCGTAGCTCAGTCGGTAGAACACCTGCCTGCCGTGCTAGGAGTCCCGGGTTCGATTCCCGGCGGTGGGGGAATCTGGAAGTATTAATGAGAGTGCCAATGTGTGCGTGATCTAATGATTAAAACCAACCGAACAACAGTTAACACCTTCGATATGTTCCAAAGGAGAACGGCCGCGATATGGCCATTGCAGTTAAAGGCGGGGAATAAATGGAACAAAAAAAATTGCACTTATTGCAAATTGCAATGAAGGAGCCATTTCTGTTATGTGACGTAAATGAAAGCTGTGAATAATTTATCGTTGTTCAAGGTTATATGATATAGGTATTTATGCTGCTGTGCAATTATATACTTCCTTTTTTTAACAGGAAACCATTTTCTCCCTTGGTAACTTTTTCTTCTTCCTTGTTTAGCTGTATAATGCTTTGGTATACGTTGGACGTTCTACACGTTGAAAAAAAGTCCGCTAGATGGCATTGAAGATAGTTGTGTTTTTATTTTCTCTATACGTATTTGATAAGCATAGAAGGAATTGTAATCTATCCATCTGCACATTTTTGTATTCCTGAGAACAAAGAACATTTTTAGAAGGGTGTTTTGTATGTGTGTGTTTGTGAAGCATACCTCAAAAACAAAGTCAGTTAGGTGCCAAACTTTGTACTTAAGGTGAGGATTCTTTTTTTTCTTTTTTTTTTTTTTTTGCAGTTAAATATTTCACACTTTTCTGAAAATTTGGTATAGAATACAGTCATGTACTATAATTAATAGTATGCTTAAACGAAGTTTAAGAATATCCTCACAGCTGTCAATTTATTAACTTCCTGTGTATCTACTTACAAAATTTGGAATAAGTCTAGAACTGTTTCATCTAGGACCCTGCGAATAACTTTTGCTGCATCGACATGGATATCGTCTTCTTTATTCTATTATCTTTACAACTAATGATTCCCTAGTTTTGTTATTCTATGGCTGTGGCTCGAGTTTTGTTTGTAAGCAAACTGTTCCTTTAATATTTATCTAACTGAAAGTGTAACTGTGTGAAGATGATAAAACCTAAAAGCGTTTTCAGAAACGCAAGAGCAAGGGCAATAGATTCTACGGGACAGTACCCTTGACTGTAGAAGTCAATAAAAATGATGCCCAAACATGTGGCAGTCAACCATGTGCAACTCCATGTGCTTCGAAAAGGAAGTTACAAACAAATGTAAATATAAACAGTGTTGAAGACCGTACTCAATCTAATGTTCTAATAGATCTAGACAGTTTAAGATGAGTGCTAAAAGAAACTGTCATGCAGAACATGTGGTGGTGAGGTTAGGTTACAAGAGGAATCGAGTGCAAGAACTGGTATAGGGAATAAATTGAGAATTGTATGCCTGAATTGTAGTTCTGAAATGTCATTTTGCTCTTCACAACCGTATGCTAATAGTGACCTCTATGAAAAAAATTTGAGATTTGTTTATGGGCTAGGATGCATTTGCAAGGGACTTGGAGCTGGTAAAATATTGTGTGGTCTTATGAACTTACCAAATCCCCCTACAAGGTGTTTCAAATATACAACACTTTTAGGAAATAGCCTGCATAAAGTCTCGGAAAATTCCATAAGATCTGCTGCCAAAGAATCTGTGTTACTAAATGAAAATGATAAAGATGTTTTAATCAGCCTTCAAAGTAAATAGTAAGCTATAATTCTTATTGGAAACTTAAGACGGTTTTTCTCAAAATTAAGTTATTTATAACATTTATCCCATTTTTCAGAAACTATTGGATATTTGTACTATTGGATAATTTTACAGATTATAAAAGTAGCTTTAGAAATGCTGTGTATCTACAAACACAGTAATGCAATTAATAAGCTCAATTTTATGGTGTTTTAATGCTAAAAATCAAGAAAAAATAATGAAAGAGAAAAAATAAACATAAATTGCTAGAAACTGTAAATATAAGCTCCATTGTGGATCAGTAACTTCTCTAAGTACCACATCTTATAACATTTTCATACATGTGCTGTTAATAGTTTCAGAAAAAAGGGGTCATTAAGTTGTTTATTTTAACATAGGCAAAATAGAGCGTATCGTCTCACCTTAAGTTCAGCATCATCAAGGAATACGGCATAAGATTTTCAAGATATGATGATTATACCATATGCTTGAGGTGGCTTCATGTAAAATTAAATGTAATTCTTGAGTTTTTGGAAATGTTCTCGGAAGTCTTGCTCTGAATGAGCTCTGTATAGCCGGAAAACCGGGAGAATAGTTATAAACAAAATAAGCGCAATTTCGTTAAAACTTAAGAAAAAATGATATTAAATAAAAAGAAATGTAAAGAGAAAGGCAGTCATGATAATCTAATGGGATGAAATCCGGTAAAGAAGCAAATTAAGTATAGAAAATTAAGTAAATACCATGGTTTAGGTAGTCATCCCTTCAGATATTGTTTTTTAATTTACGTCCTTTAACTTTTAAGTCGTATCGGACGATGAATGGAATGGGTGAAACGATGTTCAAATGGACCCAGGGTCCATGGAGCTTAGAGTTACCCACCATTCGTATTTTTTAGGATAAGAGAAAAACACGGAAAAACCTTATCCACGTAACTCGCCCTGAGAGAGATTCGAACTCGGGACCTCTTGAACGTGACACAGACATGCTACCATATACGCTACCGAGGCGGGCTAGGTCTGTTTGTTTTACTTATCCAGTCATATTTCAACTATATATTTTTTACTTATTTAGTAGTACTGTAGTAGCGGTAGTAGCAGTAGATATTGGGTTTAGAGAGTATTCAATGGCCCTGACACTTCAACCTGAAGATCGTTTTGGCTATCCATCTCATCTACTATGATTCCCCAAAGTTATCACTGGAAGAATATCCTGAGTACCGGGATCGAACCCGGTAATATCCCTTAACCGAGAACCAAAGTTGCCACGCTCTAGCAAGTTCACCACGGCAGTATACTTAAATAAATTGTTGTTTCTTTAAAATTTTAATGCATTTACTATATTAAATGGCAATGTTGGGCAAATACTTCGCTCGCCCGTTATTAAAAACAGACTTCGGAGAATATGGTGAGACGAGAGCAAACATGTATAGATGCTGGTGGAGGACATTTCCAACATTTTCTCTGAGATGTAAATAGTGTAATGTAATCTCCAAATTGTGTGTTATATTCTCCCAAAGTTGCACGTGTGTCCTAGTATTGGTTAAGAAGTTATGGCCTATTGAAGTTGTCAAGGTTTATATGGATCGCACTGTAGTTATTAGAGTATAGAGGTTCAAGGTGCCAGAGGGTGTCGTATTCTAAGAAAATGACACTACATGATACATTTTAACTATTTGAATATATTTTATCTTCCTTTAAATGTGAAACAGGAATGAAGGCGTTTTAAATAAATATTTAATATAATATTGTCAGTAATGATTAAAAAGAGAGCATCTTAAGAAAGAAAATGTATATGTTGAGGTATAAATAGTATAGGTTCCTGTACTTAATGTCTTATTTTATATCACACTGCTTTGAACCATAATTTGAATAATTTTCAAATAACATAAGATTGTTTGCAAGGTAACACTGTAACAGTGTAAATACTTAAAATGCACCACAGGTTTGGGTGATAGGAGTGGAGAGCTAGCATATGAAGAGTATGATGATGGTAGTGGCATTTGTGGTTGTGGTCTGTATTGTTATGACTTCTTCTTTCTTCTACTTCAGAGATCAAATTCCAGTCCATTAAACCAGTACGAAGTATATTCTCTAGTAGAGCCGCTTATAATTTAATAGCATTAGAGTCAATGTTTAACGATGACTCCACCTGAGTCACACCTTTTCTTCGAGCTACTGCGACAAATATGCTACCTTGATGCTACTAGTTTAGCATAAGTAGATTATAATGGATGCCTGATTCGTTACTGCAAACCTGACACCTAATTTGAGCTCTACATCTGACTTACAAACACTTACATTCGTTAATGCTTGGTTCTCTTACTGAAGTTAGGTATTCAAGCAAAGAACAACAGTAAGCGGACACTGATGTTGAAACAAATGTGTACGAAACCGTATTGGGATAATTGTGTTTTTCAGTTTCCAACAGGCGCAATTCAAACTGTTTAATAAGCTGTCCCTTTATTGGTTATAAACAAGACAAACCAATTTCATTCGCGAGATTGAAGCTTGAATATAATAACGGATTGTCTGATTGGAGTCTTTTCACTCTCATAGTGGATTAAATATCGAAATGAGCATTTACCAAAAAGGCCACAGAATAAGAGAAATAGAAGGTAGTAGCTGTTCAACGAAATCGACTGCATATAGAGCTTTCAAGGCATATGACTACGTATGCGCACCCATTGAATGTTTATTTGCCAATTGTCTACCCTTAATGGCGATCAAGCAATCCTCTCCAGTATACTCGTCCAACGAGAGTATAAAACTACCGTATCACTCCGCGCCCATGTGCGTTCGGAATGACAGTACTGTTACCGCTTCGTTAAGTATAATATTAATATTTATTAAGAATATGAATATGCATTTTCAACACAAAAACACCTAATTATTTAAGCCAACCGCTTAATCGCTTCGTTAAGTTTAATATTAATATAAATTTTCGACATTAAAGGCACATTTTTCGAGCTAAGTATCCCGCAGCACACTATTAATATCCATGAAAATTAACTGCTACTTGCGTATTGTTTGTACTCCTTAGCACGAGACTTGACCATTGCCAGCAATTCCGCCTTTGAACCTCGTGGAAAATAGGAGGTAAGTCCAGAAAGTAAGTTTTGTTTGGTAATAAAATTAAATTGTGTACAGATACAGAAAAAATTTTACTGCACAAAATTCAGCAACTCTTAAATTACTTTTCCACATAACTGCCGAAAATTTGCAGGCATTTGTCATAGCGAGGCACAAGTTTTTGTATACCTTCTTCATAGAAGTTTGCTGCCTGTGTCTTCAACCAGTTGGAAACATTTTCTTTCAGCTCTTCGTTATTGTTGGAGTGTTGACCACCAAGGAAAGATTTGAGATGCAAAAACAAATGAAAGTCGCTAGAAGCGAGGTCAGGGCTGTATGGGGGGTGGTCAATCACGTCCCAGCTAAATCCCTGTATGATGTTTTCTGTCGCATTTGCAGTGTGTGGTCATGCACTGTCGTGAAGGAACAACACCTTTTTACATCGCAAATTTGCCGATAAATTTCAATTGGTTTCACTTTCCTAGCATTCAGAAAACGAATCACCGATCTGATTTCACAATCGGCGGGATTTTCAATCAAACCGACATTGCAAACAAGCACAACAAAGCGTACGTGGCAGACAGCGATCTCACAATGGTGCAGGTTTCTTCTCCTTTATACAGAGCGTCTATCGCGCATGTGCGGAACTGCGATCATAGCACTGCAGTGGAGATAAATTGAAACAGAACTTACTTTCCGGACGCCCCTTGTATTTTTACTCTGAAGCCATGTTATGTCACTTGTTTGGTAGGGGGCATTGTCCTTCACAATTACGATATTTGGTTGTAATTTGGGGAGAATCTTTTCAAACCAGGATTTAAAAACGTCGCCATTCATTTCTTCATGATAGTCTCCCGTTGTTTTGTAGACGAATACAAGCTCGCCACCCTCGACAAAGCCATCATCACTTCCTAAGTGCAAAACTATAAGACGGTTATCCCTCGCCGTAGGATATCTTAATTCCTGCACTTAAACCAGATCGAAATGCATGCTTTTTTATTTCAATGTGGTGTCTTTGCTTGTCATGTGACCCTCGTTAACCCAGGTCTCGTCTAACCAATAAACTTTCCGCGTTTTACGGAGTTACTTTATTTTGCGGAGAAAATTTCTGTCAAAAATAATATCATATCTGTCCACAATGACACTGTCTTTCTGTTCACAATTTCGAAACCAATCTTCCAGAGCGAAGATCGTTCGTCTGGAAGCTTTGAGTCAGATTTAAAAGCCAACATCACTTTGTTTAATTATAGGGTTCATTGTTAACAAAGAATTGGAACTCTTCGGCGGATTGCTGACCTTAAAAACCCATCACAGATAACATCCAACACTGATCTGGCATATGGTCTCTTCTTGCCGTGAGTTGAAACTTCACCGAATGTAGCTTTCAGCTTGCGTGCACTATAAATGCTTAAAACCGACACATTGGTAATCTCAAATGTTAACTTCACCACTTCATCGATAGCAGGTTCTGGAAGTTTTTCACAGAACTTGCTAAATACATTCAATATTATATTTTCACCACTTCGTAAAGGCTTCCCGCGAGGAAGTTTCAGTTCCGCCGTGATTCACAACTGTTTGCCTTTCTGGATACGCCGCTCAGCTTCAATATGCGCGCGCAGCATGATTTACTTTAATTAAAAACCAATTTAACTATCTATTAATATATGTTTTTATAGTTGAAATATGCTTAGTACGCACTTGTGCGCTTTAGCAAAACGAACTCAAGACTCCACACCTCAGTAGCAGTACTTTTTCAAGGGACTATTTACACGGCGGAAGCATTTGAAGGCATTGTGAAGAAATTGTGAAGGCATGATACGATCAACGGTCACGTGGTTTTGTTTACATCTACTTTATTCTCCCGCTGCAAGCAGTATATAGTTGGTTCACAAAGAAAAAGGGAAACGAAGGTGCCGTTATCACCAGTGCACCGTCGGTGCACTCCATCGGGTGAAGATTGAAGGGTTTCCAAGGCAATAGCATATAAGAGATACAGTGTACATTGTCCTAGAAAGCATTCTTAGCTACTAACACCAGTACGGCCCTTTGGAAAATTCATGCATGTGGCATGTTTCTTACCCTGTAGGTTTGAGAATAAGGGTATATCGATAGCTCACGTCTGTGACGAGCGGTAATAAGGTTAGATATATGGGATTGAAAAACGGCATGCATTCAGTATCACAGAAACATCTACAAAGACATCTTGGGATTATATCAACAGAGCACACCAGATGGCATATAAAGGAGACTGCACCAATGAGGCATTTAGCAGAGATTTGCTCTAGGAGATAGTCCAGTTACGCAATTACGGCCATCTGCCCTATTTGTAACCTCATACTACACATTTAAACAATCTGAAACCTAACAGTTTATAATATTAATGTATATCGATATGTCTACGAAAATGCCCACCTCGGTAGCGTAGATGGCAGCGTGTCTGCCTCACGTTCAAGAGGTCACGAGTTCAATTCTCGGTCAGGGTGAGTTACCTGGATAAGGTTTATTCCGGGGGTTTCCCCTATCCTTAAAGACGAATGTCGGGTAACTCTAAGCTCCATGAACCCTGGACACATTTGAGCATCATTTCACCCATTTCATTCACCGTCCGATAGGACTTAACGTTGGAGGACGTAAAATTACAAAAAAATGTCTATGATAATCATTAGCACAATGCTATATATGCAAACATAAAAGCAGTTGAAATGTGAAGGTCAGAAGTGCTAAAGTGACAACTATTATTTATTTTTGAAAATGCATTCATTGCCACCACTCTCGTATTCATACAATACTGTATCTACAAGCTTTTGTCACAAAGTACTGTCACCTAATTATCGGAAGGCCCGACCAGCTAGCGGCTGGGAGGGCGACAGGAGGCATTCAGCCCACAACTACCCATTTATCTTGTAGCGCTAACGAGGGGGGTGGTTGGAAACACATCACTAGCCATCTCTTTCCCCCTCCCTGACGTCTGGAACAATCGGAAGATTCACTGAACCGCGAGACTTCCAGAAACGGCGATCTTCCCTATATAAGGCCTGCAGTTGGCGAGTCAGTTCAGTTCTTGGTGAGCAACCGGAGGAGCGCCGTGCTAGTGGACGGACTGGAAGACTGTGTACGTGTATCAGCGGAGATGTACGTAATTGTGAGAGTAGAGTGGACCTGTGACAGACGAACTGGCTAATTGTGCGCTATGTAATTCTGTGTAATCGGCAAGTGTACCAACTGTAATTCGGTGGAATTAAAGAACATTGAGTTTGTGCAATTGGACTTTTAATTTCACGAACCCACAAAGTCACAGTACTATTCCTCCTCATAAATTAGCATATTAATTTACATAATATTAATTCATCTGGCAGGCAGATTGTTGGAGCGGGAAACAGTCAAGCAGATCCAGTAAATAAAGCGTGCCCGTACCACTAAGCGGAAATCAAATAGTAGCAACCGACTGAGGCACATGAAGCGAAGCACAGCTTTGGAAAGGAAGGTTTCTTTGAGATAAGTAGTACCCCAACAACGTCGTTTAAGGTATCGCCGGGTTCCCAATTTAGCTTGCGGGCACCTTCAGTAACATGGAGCAACTCGAAACGGCCGCTAAAGCTGAGCAATTCCATAATATTTCCAGTGGTTATTTGCTGAACATTCTAAATAGCACCCACATAATGCACATTTTGGAAATATATAGCAGTCAAGAAGGATCTTGCACCCTGACAAATAGCAGTTGACATGCAAATCTGGCTCTTCTTTTCACTCCCTCAAACACAATGTCATCGGTCACTCCGTAACTTCCATGTTTTGTAGATACGCTTTATAGCACTACATCGGGCTACCATGCTGGAGCAACCGATTTATATTTCACATACTAGTTCGAACTGTTTAGTCACAACGCCACAGAATATTTTACAATACTTGCACGTTCTCATATTTTCAGCAAATCTTGAGGCACATCTCATATTTCTGCACTCAGCTGTGGTAATGTTATTGATGTTGCAACATTGTGCGTGCACCCTGCTGTGTGGAACATACCAAAGTGGTAAACGCTGCAACGCGAGACGGGCTATATTTTTCCGTGAAGATAATGGATGTCCATCTCGAGAGCTTGCAAAGGATGAGCCTCTTGGATTCCGGTCAATATTTCATTACTCTGTGTTCCTTAAGTATGCACAGGAAGATTGCAAGTAGATATCTTGTAGCCTTTTATATTGCCTCTTGTGTCTGTCCGATGGAAATCATGGTGATACACGTGCTGACTTAAGGAATTGTCTCTCATGAAAGAAAAAGTATTAAATTAACCCACACATGAAACGGATATCACATTTTAAATTAAATTTTATGATATAAATCTCTCCTTATGAGCTTTCTTCAGAGATAGAATTGCGTTTTTTGGCCACAGTGTTTAACCGTTCCCGTACTTCGTTTAAATTCCTGAATTCCATTCACTTAACGCAGAAGTTGATAACATTTATTTATTGCTTCAAATATGTATATGTATGTTTATTGTTATACACGCAGTATAATCACATTTGTACTTGAATTTTATTATTTAAATCCTACAGCCTGTAAATAGTATAAGCAACTGACAACTTTGTACTTAGAATAAAATTATAAAATTGTGAGTGGAATTGTAAGATAGTATAGTATGTTTAAGTACAAATAAACTAACAAATTAACTAAGATTATTTGTTAAAAATTACAATTTAATTCACCCAAGATTTAAAATATAACTTTCGGCGCAAGCAGCCATGTCAGTTTCAATTCAACATTGAGTTTGTTAGCACTACTACAGGATTCTTAATTTAAAATATAACTGGCACACGGCATTTCGCCTGTGCGTGATTGGGTAGGCCACAGCTGGCTTCGCTCCTACATAAACTGTGGGCGTAAAGAATACATAATCCTTCACACTTACTCTGGGGTCCCGTACATCGTGGAGAGATCCCGCACCATCTACGATAAGCTGGACACCCATCCCAACATCCTGGTGAACACCCTTAACCGTTACGACCCTAGGGCACCTCGCAGCCGACCGAGCTACCGGTCGCCCAAAGATGCTTTGGGTAACCTGAACTGAACATCGCCACATTCCCCTGACTCCAACCACCCAAGCCCAGAAATGGACTTAGTAAGTCCAATACCTAAACATTGTTCCTTTCCCTCTAGCCTGTTAAGCAGACTGTGCTCAGACGCCTCCTAGGCAGGCGGAAGAGCGCAGTCAGCACTGAGCGCATAACCCCCCACGGGGCAACAGCGCGCATAAGGCTAGACATACCACTGCCGAAGACAACCGCCTGAGACAAAGATGACTCTTTTATACTGCCTAGATAAAGACGCAATAAGCGGCTAGGTGCTGGGCAGCAAACACTCCGTCCAGGTAAACCTGGACGACTCGAATCTTCTGCTGGTCTTCTGCAATACATAACGTATTCTACGCAACTTTACTAACCCACAGAAGCGCCCTTGTTAGATCACTGGGAGATTATGACCCCACTAGCCGCCGTTCTAGACAACATCGGGTCCCTCGCATGGCATGCGGGCACCCAAGATAACCCAGGAGCTAATCCTAACAGCAGCTAAAGTTGAGCTCCACAAATCTCCTAAGTTGTTTGGCAACAAAATTCTCCCCAACCCAAAACTAAATAAAAACACCAGGGTGCAGGGAATTGCATCTTGTCCTTTCATCCCGAAGGTACAAATTGTAACCTCACAAAATTCTTCAAATCTCATAACCTACACCATATCCATCCTACAAAATCCCGTTCAAATACCTTACCTACGGTAAAACCCTTAACGGGTGGGCACGCAGCAAAAACCTTCTGGCTATATACAGCCAGCCAGCACGTCAATATACAACTTTCTTATCCTACAGAAGATGCTGGAAATGTCATCCACCCTCGGCCAAATGAGTATTATAACGGGAGAAGACATTCTGACTAACACGATTAAGTTGGCTACTGTAGTGTTTCGATTTAACTTCTAATATTTTGTTTTAGTTCTCCCAATGTATTAGGATTTATCTCGTAAACTTTGTCTTTCAGGATACTCTGTAAATAAAAGTCATACACTATTAGATCGAGGGAGCGGGAGGGCTATACACCAGCTCTAATCCTCTAATCCTATACCTCTGTCTTCAAGCACTTCCCTTATTTTATTCATAAACCCCTCTGCTGTATGTGCAGTAGCATCTTGTTGAAACCACCCATATGATTTCTATTCTTCTGTTAGTTTAAAATGTTGTATCGGTACCTCTGTGCATTTACAGTGTTCTCCTACGTATAATATTAGACGGATATTTATGCGCCTAGCACAACACTAACTCCATGTGGATTTTCAAAGGCGCAGTACCGACTGTTAGAGAGTGCTGACACGACCACTGAGGTAAATCTACGCCTCATAGGAAAAGAAGTGTGGATCAATTAAACCATCCACAGTAATGCGTTCGTGGTACTGGATCACCTTGTTTTACAGCATGGATCCTTGTGCACTTATGCGGTTTTAGTTTAAATAATTTGGTTGCTCTATTTCCAGAATTCTGAACTTCCTACCTGTTATGCTAATTTTTGGATGCATTTCATTGGTAAACGTTCAAAACCTGCGCCTATGTCATCTAATTTTTCCTCTGTTAACACTTTACGTTGATGCTTTCGTTTTTGTTTACCAAGAACCAGTGGTTTAGAATTTCTTCACAATCTCATGTTTGTAAATCCGGAACACGTCTTGGTGTTTCCCATTTATAATAACTTTTACATATAACAATGCGTTGTTATAAAGTCAGGCGCCTGTTCATATTGGTGGCCGGTAAAATACTGACGAGTAAAGTGTACAGCGCTAGGACTCGCGCGCAATGGCAGCCAGTAGTGGGGGAATCCAGCAAAATCGCGGGAGAGTGAAACGTCGTGTGCTCCACTAGATTTTAAATAAAGAACTCTGGTCACTAGTTCAATGAAGCCAGAGCTGATAAGCATAAATTTTACTATATGGTAAATGTTTATACAGGCTGTCCCAAAAATTAGACCAACAAACTTTGGAAGTTTTGAGATAACATTGTTTTAAACACTTTTTGTTAAGGGAAGCTTTTTGCTGCGAAACTGGACGATTTAATGTCAATGGAAATGTTGGAACGCACGCCCATTGGGATTAACACAAAGCGCGCATGCACGGTGTGAAGAACTCTAGAGGAAATGTTATTGCATGACTTTCACCTTGGTATCCGGACAAAATTGAAAACGACGTACCGTTCACATTCCATATCATGCTCACAGATGAAGCAATTTTCATGCTTGAGCAGTTATTTAGCTGTCGGAATTCACACGTTAGGTTCATCGAAAATCTCCATGTCGCATTTCAGAGGTGATATCAAATGAGATTTCGTGTTAACGTATGGGCGGTATTATGGATGACTTCTTAATAGAACAATACATTTTGCCAGCCCGACTCAATGCATAAAATTACTTATTATTCTGCAACAAGTTTTGTCTGATCTAATGGATAGAGTTCCCCTTCATATCCGACAGGATATGTGGTTTCAACATGATGAGACACCAGCTCACTTTGGTGCTGAAGTACGTTGTCATTTTACGGCTACACACAGAATTCTCTGGCTGGGCAGAATGGACTCATTGGCTGTCCGTCACGCTCCCCAGACTTAAATCCACTAGACTTCCTTTTACATGAGGAATGTAGCGTATGAGACACCTGTGGAATCTGAAGAAGACCTTGTAGCACGAATGACCTGCGCAGCTGGCGAAATCAGAAATTGCTGGTGTCTTTGTGAGAGTACTGTATAATGTGGCACGCTGGTGAACCCTTTGTGTATATCGCAAAGGGCGTGCATTCCAACTTTTGCTTTGACATTAACTCGTCCAGCGCTTAAACGAAGTACCGCAAAAGGAAACTTTACTTAACAAGAGGTATTTAAAAATAATATTACCTATCATTTCCCAAAGTTTGTCGGTCTAATTTTGAGATGCCTGTATAATGATCTGTGGTCGCTAAAATAATGAGCAATACACATTTATGATAAAATATAAAATAAACCCTGGCGCGACAGCCCTAAGAGGGCCAAGGCCAACCAACCTGACTGCCGGCCTCACGTCCACTTAAGCACGGCAGTGGTGGGCGATCATCCAACCGATACAGGGAGGAGATGTGGTCAGTTTCTCGGCATTCCCCAGCCAGAACGTTGGTTTTCGTGACCAGGGTTGCTCACTTTCCTCAAGATGAGTGGGTACCGGTTCTATAACCGGGACTTATAATACACATCCCACAGGTGGGATCCAACCCGGGTCGCTTTCCGTGGTCAGGGACCAAATACCTTTCTATCAGATCGAAACTGATTACAATTTGTTTGCTTCTTACTTTAATTACCTATGATAAGTAGGGGTATATTAGACCAAGGCATATGCTGACACGGCGCAGGACAATACACATCTATAAAGACATAAAATTTAAGTTCTTGCTCGTGCTGCAAAGATGCATTTACCTCACATATCGCAATATACTGTCACCCAATTAACGGAAGGCAGGACCAACTGGCAGCTGGGTAAGGGACAAGAACCTTTCAGTCACGCCTACCCATTTATCTTGTAGCGCTAACGAGGGGATGGTTGGAAAAGCATCACTAGCCATCTCTTCCCCCTCCTCCTGGCGCCTGAAAGAACGTGAAATCTCCGAAATATCTTTCACTCTCCATGGTAAAGAATTCTCTAGAAACATTTAGCCACCAATAAATAGAAGCACGATGTGACCGAGAGTTCAGTTGAGTTCTTGGCGAGCAGCTGTGAGGAGCGCCGTGCTGGTGAATGGACTGGAAGACTGTGTACGTGTATCAGAGGAGTTGTACGTAATTGTGAGTGTAGAGAGGACCTGTGACAGACGAACTGGCGAATTGTAATTGTGTGCGCTACGTAATTCTGTGTAATCGGCAAGTATTCCAACTGTAATTCCGTGGAAATAAAGAAAATTTTGAGTTTTTGCAATTGTACTTTTAATTTCACGAACCCACAAAGTCACAATACTATTTTAGCATTTATTTCAGTTCCAACCAAGAAATTAAAAAATTAGTGCTGTAAACAGAAATTGTATTAAAGCTTGAGTCCCAAAGTTATTCTTGAGCTTAATTGCAAATTGTTTGGTTTACTATCACGTTCATGCATTATGTGTTATTTATTTAATTTAGGATTCCTTGAAGTTTATTCTACACCAAGGTGCATCGCGATTATAAACCTAGTAACAATTTAAGAACTCATATGATTTGTCAATATCTTAGTGAGACAATATCTTCTAAGGATCGAAACCTGAATTTGTATGTCTTTATTTATGTATGCTGATAAGTCGGTGACGATGATGGTTTAGTAACCACTGTGGTTAATTAGCGTCACCACCCAGATTGTGTGGTAACATGCGAGTCTAAAATTCGGGATATCCTATGCTCGAATTACGGTGACTGCCTATTCCGACCATGGCCTTTTTAGTTTTTCCGGATCGGCAGACGAACATCGATGTAATTCGTCTTACAGGTATAAATTTCAACATTTTCATCATTATCATCATCAGTACTGAATGACAAGGTAGCGATGATCGGCGGGTTGTGACTGCGAGGTGGTGGGCTTTGGGAACGTTTCTCCCCAGCGTCGGTTACACGCTGAGAGAGTCGCTCTTTGTTAGCGGCTTCCCTTAAGAAATCTGGGGAACTATAACGGCGTCGGGACGGATGTGCTCAAAATGGAGTCGTTAGAAACTCCGTCCACGCTGGTACACGTCGAATTACGAATCTAGTCCCTTTTCAAATGGTTGCTTCTCAGGGTCGCGTTCGAAGCTCAAAGGACATGTTTAACCACATGCGGTGTTCTGCCCAAGCTTCAAACACTTTTCCGATATATGTGCCTCTTTTACTAAAGAAACGTCGCATATAGGCACACCGATTGTTAAAGCGGGCGTGCTCTTAATGTTACATGACAATGTACGCGGGTAATCTGCTCACAGGGCAGAAAAATGACAATATTTCTTCACCATTTATTGCAATATTACATTACATCAAACAGAGCATATACGTTTTCTTAAAACTTTAATGAACAATATTCAAGTTATTTTACAAAATAACTGGTTTTAGAGGATTAATTATTTTCAAATTATTTCTCATGCACCTTAGATGTTTACTCAATGTGTAGTGTTTAACGCCCGCTTTTACTACATACGGCACCGCAGGCGGTGACACTGATATATGAGATGAAGATGGAGCGCCGGTGGAATGAGATGGCGGGGGAAACCGGAGGACCCGGAGGAAACCTGCCCCAGCGCCGTGTTGTCCACCACAAATCTCACTTTGCGGTCACCTGGGATCGAACCCGGGCCGCCTTGGTGAGAGCCAAGCAGTCTAACCCCTGAGCCACGGTGCGGCCAGATGTTTACTCATTGCATTTGTCACAGAAGTCGGTACCTTCTATACCTTCTATCTCTAGTAGATATATACATACGTCTCTTGAACTTTGTAACGTTGGAGGAAGGTACTTTTGAGGCCCCTGGAAAATAGTTTTGTTGGTACGTGGGATGTGTTTTATGCATGTTGTTTGCTTACTAATATAAAGATCAACCTTTATCAAAGAAGAAGAAAAGAGTCATCTCTCTCAATATCAGACACTTCAAGAATACTAATATTATTTCACCTTCTCTATCTGAAACGAATCATTACTGTCTACACAGTCGAACTCCACCCATAAAATTCTCGCTCGTCAAAGTTAGGAACGCCAACTATTGTGCCGCTGAAAACCTTTTATTTCTCATACATCACTGACTTTCTAGAAATCGATAAGTTAATATCGCGAGACATCAGTTACGACCAGCCAAGCCAGATAGCAGGAAGGGTAGGAGACGGATAGCATTAAAGCCACGCCTACGTCAATGAGCTAGCGTCTACGGGAGCGAGACAGGGTGGGGAGAGGGGAAGCCACGGAGGTGGCTGGAACTTCGTTCCCCTCCTCCTGCCACCACAAAAGACCGCGAAGCCTCGCGTACAACTTCTCCATTGTGGATAATTCTCCAGAACTGCTGGCTGGCGTATAAATAGGAGTGCGTGCGTGCAGAGTTTGGAGTTTACGGCAATATACCGAGTAGTGAGTGCTGTGTGGACCTGCCACAGACGAATGGTGGATTGAATTGAGTGTGTTACGTAATTCTGCTGTGATCTGCAAGTGTACCAGGTGTATTTCTACGGTAGTGGGGAGCGTTTTGAATTTCTGCAAACTTGACTTTTAGTCCTTCGAACCCACAAAGCTACAATAATTTGAGCTATGATTTTGAGCTAGTTTTAATGCATGCACGAAGTAGGATTTCACGAAACCTTAATTTTAGTTATGTATACTATATATAGTCGTCCTACGCAGTCTAGGAGTAACATGCTAGCCTCTGGTTCGCGAGGTCACGTGATCAAACCCGACGGAGGACGATGGATTTCAATTGGACGTAAAAATCCTAAATATGGCTTCCTTCGGTGGGGATGTAAAGCTGTTAGTCCCTTAACGTAGATTTATGGCTGGTAAAAGAATTTCAACACTGATAAAGAGGCCTTCAAGCAAAATTAATCGGTATTTCACAGCTAATATAGGATGGGACGATGAGAGCCAAAACAGAGTGTCAATAAACACTCCATTTTCGTATGCTATATGCATGCGCCATGCCTTCCTATGTTTTATTCCACCGATCCGTTTTAAATTTGTTTCAGCATCCTGTGTGTTATTCTAAAAATTCTTAACTCAGAAGAAAAGATGAAATCGGTGTGGGAGTGTACATCCGATAAACGGCACAAGGTTCCTGGTGGTTTAGGAACCTGAATAGGAAGTTGCTGCTTCTTGACGCAATCCTTATTACTTTGTGTCGCAGTAATGCAAACTGAACTCTAAATAGGAGTTTAAACTGTAGAATATGCTACAATTGACGTTAACAATTTTGAATGACGAAAATCAGATAATCTCTACATGTAAAAGCACAACCAACAGAGAAAAGCTTGGCTACGTATTTTCAAAAGTGACAACACTGACTCGCTTACAAATGCGACAACACGACGTGCCTAAGCAAGCCCATAAACATCCATATACATGGAAGCCATGCGACTGTCGTATGTCAAGTGGGAACTGAAACACCATGCGTGTTTTTTTAAGGCCGTACGGCAGAGTATTGGTGAGAATGTCACGTCGCGTGGTATAAATATTCCCCTTCAACTCATACTTTCAGATCGCTTTGCACGACACAAAATTGCTTGCATAAACTGAGCCTTATGTTTCTGTAAGATAGCAACTGGATTACAACCCTGTTGAATACAATATGCCAAAGGTATTCAAGTATCTGTGATATGCTATTGATTAAAAATATGGCTGACACCATATGAGAAACTTCAGACCGGAGGTGAAACATTTTCTCTTGCACAAATGAACAAAATAATCACGTACTGATCTTGTAAATTCAAGAAATGAGCTCCAGGATAAGCCAATATAAGTAAACCAGTGTAAATACCACTGAGCAGCAGAGGAATGTTGTCTGTAGAGTGGGCACTGACTTGTTTCATCCTGGAACTCTTTATGCATGCAATTTCCGCCAATCTTCTCTCGTAATATAGTTTTAATGCCCATCAGAATGTTGAAAATGTGTGTCCACACTATAAAGAAAATTACCCTTGAAGTTGCTGCTATTACAACTTAATCTAACTTGACTTGCCCTATTATAACTCCATCTTTATGATCTGAGAAGAGGATTATAATAGTGATAATAACTTTAGAATAAAAAATTGATGTGCTGGAGTCATGTAACTTTCTCTACTCTTATACAAATTATTCTTAAAACATTTATTCCTTACGTTAATCGAGATAAACATTTGCAGGAATTGCCTTACTGTTAATTTTCTAGTAGGTGCAAAGAGAATAGGGAAATAAGAAAAAGATATTGAGTGCATATCACTGTATCCTCGGTAACACGACGCAAAATCGGATATAACTTTATCAAACAGAACTACAGAAGTTAGACACCAAATATTGAATAATTCAATGAAAATAAAAAGTCAGTGCGATGACAATGACAGCTGAAAAACGATAAATAAAACAAAACAAAAATAAATGCTGCAAAACAAAATTTCTGATTTCTGCCTATTTGTATGGGATTAAATGTACGCAAAATCTTACGTACTTAGTTTAAGCTACTTTCTTTACTCATTCTTAAACAAATTGTCCTTACTGAGTCTTATTATTCTTGTTATTTCTTGCTAATTTAGACACCTTTCAATTCCCATGTACACATTTCAGTTTGTGATATAGTAATTAAAGTAATAGATTCTTGAAGATCCTATAGTTATTTCATGGTTTTGAAATTCCATGACCACGAGAAAGAGACCAATGATGACTTCATATTTGAGAAGATTTTCGAAAATTCAAACCATCAATAGGATATCTCGTATTTGATTAATAAGATAAAAATTTAACGAATTGTGTTAAAGAGAGCCATCTATATTTTTGACTATTAAGATTTATGTCCATCTCATACTGTTTACCAGTTAATATAAAAATAAATAAAGATAAAGATTGCTTCAAAATCCTTTCCAGAAAATTAAAACATACGCACATATGTTAAACATATGGCATTTTAGTCAAACTCGCTACCATTTTAAGCAAATAAAAATTAATGAACAATTGTTCATATAAAAGTTAGATTTGGAAGATACTAAGCTTAGAAGAGAAAATTAAATGTGAATTTTACCGTCTCTAGGTTCTTCAATTTACACATTTCCTCTTCTTTACAAGGATACTATGTCGGACCTGAGCCTGCCGGCCTGACTATCGGCCTCACGCTTACATACGCAAGGCAGAGATGGACGCTAATCCATCCGACGCAGGAAGAAGTGCTGAGCATCACGGCACACCCAGCTGGAAAGTTGGTTTTCTTGACTGAAATTCGCTAGCTATTGTAGCTCCTCAAATTGCTCACAAAGCTGAGAGGGCCCCAGTCTTATACCCGGGACTTAAAATCCGCACCCAAGGTTGGGATCGAATCCGGGTGCATTTCGTGGCAGGGAGCAAAAGCACAGCTCTTCAACCCACTATGTCAGCGCATAGGACATATACACACACATAATTTTCTCTAAAAGTACTTTTGACGTTCATTTATGGTGAAACTTCAATATCGAATTGTAGGGTGGAATGCAAAACTTTCTCTACTTATATAAGTGAGCAGCAGAGAAAGTAGAAATCAGAGCTTGACAGAATATAAATATATGCCCAGCTCAAAGAAAAAAAGCCAAAGAACCAATTACTGGTATAGCCCAAATTTACTTACATGCATACCTCTATTGCGGTTTCCATGATTAAATACGTACACTAATATATTTGTCCAGTCCCCCCCGGTAGCGTAGATGGTAGCAAGTCCGCCTCACGTTCAAGGTGTCCAAAGTTTGAATCTCGGTCAGGGTGAGTTACCTGGATAAGGGTTTACAGGGGTTTCCCTAATCCTAAAAGACGAATTTCGGGTAAGTCTAAGTGCCATGGACACTGGGACCATTTGAGCATCATTTTACCCATTCCATTCATCGTCCGATATCACTTAAAAAGTTAAAGGACAAAGAAAAAATATCTTACCAGGTATATTGAAACAAAAGAGATTAATTATTAAATTTGGATAACTTCACAAATAACAAAAAGTATAAGCTTAATGTTAGGAGTTTGCCAGACATTTAATAACAGAATAATGAACATCATGTTGACTATAAAGTATTAACAGTTCTAAAAAAATTAACAAATAGTATTTACTTTAGATATCTGGATATTACTTATATCATGTGTTATCAACCCTAAAGGGTATATGAGTGTTAAATTTCTTAAATGGATTCTGTCAAAATTTTCCCTAGCCATCATCATTTAAGCTATTTATTAAATTATATTAATCACGTAGGATGGTAATATAATATTAATAATTCAGAAACACATTAAACCAATTTGTGGCTATTTAAAGCACGTGCCATCATACATAAGCGTCTTAACGAATATTCGGCTTAAAATACGTGTACAAAACATCCAACCTTTAAAGCTGTAGCAGCGGAAATAACCCCTAACCGGTTTTCAAACTCTTAAAGTATATAGTAAAAGGCATCAAAAATGTCTCATTTATGCAAGCAGCAGAGTGTGAAGGTGTGAAGAGAACCAGTGTTATACAATATTAACAAGCAACACCATCTGCTTACCGGCTGGAAACTTGATGATACCAAGTTATGTTGGAGCGTTCGATTTAAATCTAGAGGGAAATCGTATAGGAAAGAGAATTACAAAGGCCTTATAGTAGCAAACAGAACAATAAACTAAATGTGGTAATATAATCAGTGCGGCCTCACTAAATTTCTTGCTTATGGTTTTATCTGGAAGGAAAATAAATCAATTGCATTCAACGTATAAGACTCTCACATGCTGCCATTATCCACAGGAATGCCAACATCAAAGCTTAACTTAAAGCGAGGATGAAGGAAATCATTGTCTATAACACACTGTCTTGTCTTCTAATATTATTCAATAACTCAAAAATTATTCAGATCATCCTCAAATTTCTTCATTTCACATCCTTGTATAATTTCGTGTGACTGTACAACAAGCTATAGGATTAATTTTGTAAAATGTATCTTGAATTAATATTTTATGCTTATAATGCATTGCAGTCATACTCTTGTACTATGTCAACCCTGCTCCGCTGTTCTTCAAGTTTTTTATTTCAATATAAACAATGATAGATGAACGACAATAGATCAATAAATACAATAAACAAGAAATGTCTAGGTGTTCTTTCTTGCCGTTATCTGGAAGTAAATAAAAATCCGATGTTAAATATTTACATATTGATCAATTAACTTTACGTGGCAGCTGAGTAAAGATGCGCACTAAAAGAATTAGTCTGACACTAAACCTGAAAGAAGACTGAAGTTGATTTATACATTCGGGACAGTTGATACACGTACCATCACTAACTCCATATGTATAAATTCATCCTCAGTCTCCTTTCAGGATCGGTAAGAGACTAATTATTTTAGCGCACATCTTTATTCAGCTGCCACCTCAAGTTAATTGGAGTGTATCTGCGTCTGCCCACAGTGAACTAGTTCTGTAAAGCTTCTAAAAATATTATAAGAGCTTAGTTTTCTATTTCGTTCATGTTAATAGATAATTGAGAAAACTGCAGAAACGCGTTTTGTTGCAAGTAAAATAGAGGAAACATATCAAATCAGGTGCTTCAAACGTAGCTTACAAATCGCATACTGTTTCCTTGACATGATGCGAAACAAATGAATAGCGATCAATCCTTAAAAATTCATGGAAATAATCATTTCTTCCACACTAGCCGTGTGTAGGCTAAGGTTTCAATGAGTAGGACCAGACTGGAAAATTAAATGCCATAGCCAGGATTTGAACCACGAACCTCCCGCTTTCCGTGAGGTTGCTCTAAACCACCATGGCTAACAGGCCGACATGACATTAAATTCTCCAACTGACTCGTATGTTTCCCGGTAGATCATACAAGTCAGTTGGACATAGTAGCTCAGTGGTTTAGAGCAACCGCATGGACAGGAAATCCGTGGTTAAAATCCCGGGTATGGCACTGAAATTTTTCAGTCTGGCTCTACTCATTCAAATCTTTAAAAAGCCAATGTATTGAATATTGTAACTTTGTGGGTTCGTGAAATTAAAAGTCCAATTGTACAGACTAAAAATATTCTTTATTTCCACCGAATTACAATCGGAACACTTGCCGATTGCACAGAGTTACGTAATGCACGCAATTACAATTCACCAGTTCGTCTGTCACAGGTCCACTGCACGCAGTTACGTACACTCCTCCGATGCACGTACACAGTCTTCCAATCCCTCACTGGGCGCTCCTCACGCTGCTCGCCAAGAAATCACTGACTCGCCAACTACAGGCCTTATATAGGGAAGATCGCCGTTTCTGGAAACTTCGCGGCACGCACAATTATCTCGAGGTTTCCAGACGTCTAGTGGGAGGGGAAAGAGACGGTACAGGGCTCCCGCCATTTTCCTAAACATCCCTTCAGTTAGTGACACGAGACAAATGGGTAGGCGTGGTCTGAAAGCTTCTCCTCTGGCCCTACTGCCGGCCGGTTCTATAGGGAGTTCCGACGTTTGGGTGACAATATTAAAACCCAAAATAACTAATAACTATTTTAAATTTGTTGCTTAAATAATGTTTTAAGCATATCTAAATCCCAATTTACATTCACTACTTATACAACATTCTTTCAGAGAGAAGGAAACTATAGACGCTGTTTCCAAATCAGTTATATATATATACATTTTATTCAACATCAGCCTCCCTAAACATTTTGGATATCCGTGTTTTAATAAAAGTTTGAAAAATGACACTTTTGTGTCGCATCTTTAGGAAACGCTGAAGATAAGTATAAGGCATGGTATTTATCCAACATTTGTTTCTGAATTAACCTGTTTATATGCACACTCATTTATTTCATTCTTTTTCCACTAAGCCTCATGTATATGCATGAAATCTTGATATTGACTTTTTGTGTAAGTTCAATATATTTACTACTTACTCACGTGACAGAGAAAGTAAAAGTTAGTTTATGTTTTATATCAAGCTCTCATCATGCTGTGGAGTTCAAAATTCTGTTTCAACTTGAATCCCATTTTCGTCATCAGTCTTGCTACACTGTTCAAAGTCTTTTGTTTCGCTTATTATAGTATCACCCATACAGTTAATATAGTAATTCCTTTATTATCCATTCTCTTTTATTTTGCCCTTATATTAATATAAATAATTATTTCTTCTTTTGTGGGTAGTGCCTTGTGACCTTTATAGTTCCCATCACTGTCTTAAGAAACGCGTCTGTGTGCATTCAGTTCTTCCTTTCCTTAGTCTGTCCAGAGTTCAAAAACTGTCACAAATTAGGAGTGGTAACAGCTTTGAATTCCTAGCTCCGTTTGTTCCCTCAATTTGTACTTTAACTTTCTATAAATTTACATTTATTATCCTCGCGTAATTACAGGCGAAGGATCTCAAAATCCTAAATGTTGTGACTTACCTGATTATCATCGCTTCATTTCCTTAAGTCACTAATCTCAGTTTTATATTGAAACCGTTATTTTATTCAGTAAATGTGTTGCTTTCTGATACTTCCTCTGATTCAAAATAAACACAATGTTTTAAATATCCATTAATGGCAATAAATTTGCTCATAATTTAAAAAATACGAACTTCTTAGTTATAAAATCATATCAAAGAAGAGAACTTAGTCAAACTGCCGCTATAGGCAAGTCACTAAAGAAAACTAAGTCAATCCTTCATATTGGTTTTTGTAAACTCCTAAAAACCACTCCAAGAAGCAGAAAGGGAGGTATGTATGAACACTATAGTAAAAGTGGTAACAGCTGGAAACACGTACCCTTAAGAGTACCGTAGCTCTTCATTGTGGGGTGAAGTAAAGGTAAATACAAAGTTTTAACTGATGAAATGGACAACATATGCTGCTACTAGTAATGATAATTTCAGTTTTTATTTAGGATTACTACTTTTATCCTTTTTTAAAGATTTACAAAGAGAGGAAACAAGAGCCAGCACGAAGCGGACAGCAGATTTTCAACTGTCTGAAAATCAATTTCTTTTTCTGCCATTCGTAGAAAAACTCTTAAGAGAACACTGTCTTCTGCTAAGCCATAAATTATACATAATGTTATTTCATTTCCTCAGACGATACTGATATCAAATGGTTTTAAGTACCCTAGGTAGGTAAGCTTCTGTGGATGAAAGCTCTAAAACACCAGTGACTATATTTATGAGAAGTTGCATTCTCGACGTGATGACATTCTGTAATTGAGGATTAAAACTATAGCCGCACAGCTACATATTAGCAGAGACGTCCTGGGGAAAAAAAAGAAAAAAAACTTCTCTGCAAGATATTCATGGAGGTGATTTCGAAAGAAAACATTGCTGCTGTACTCAGACACTAATTCTAGGCGGGTATCCTGACATAATTCGGTATGTTATGTCGTACAAAGGAGTGTTTTCAAGTGGGAAAAGCCAACAGACGTAATATACGCTACTGGTCCAATTAACATTCTTACTGGGTCCGACAAGGTAGAGTTCGAGGTCAGTGCAAGGTGCAGGAGTTTCGGAGATTGCATCATCGGACCCTGCCTCTTCCGACACCGGTTATATCTGCAAGCTCACGGCGGAGGAACAATTTCGTTGGAGGTCGTATTCACTCGTAGCTAATCACAAGTCATACGACCTCTCCATAAAGATGCATAAGCCTAAATTTATCTGTACTATAAGCTCCCCGATCACAAAATTTGACTACATTAGGGATACCTGAAGAAGATTAAGGTGTACTAGAAGAGATCGCAAACCAGCATAGACCAGCCACCAGTCAAATCTGAGTTGTGTTGTGAGCGCTTGTAAAGGAAAAATCTCCAGAAGTACAAGGACACGATTTTGAACAGCGTTTGTGTGAACCACCCAAGAAACCATTCAAAACCTCATGCCTTACTGGACTGCAGCACAGCCTGCACAAAAACAACCGCAATGAGTCTGACCGGCTACTTAAGACAGCCTTTTGTTTTGGCTTTGTTTTTCTCTTCCCCTTTAATTTCGGTAATGAAATTACGTATATCGAGTTTCTTCTTGGGATAGTTAACGCGATTTTAAGATCTAAAAGTTTCTGAAAAAGATATATGAAATAAATTGTTAATAATTTGGAATTACAAACTTGATTTAATACTTTAGTTAATTGATGGAAATTAATCATTTCTTTACACTAGCCGTGTATAGGCTAAGCTTTTAGATAGATGGAGTCAACATGAAAAATTCAACACCACGGCCGGGATTTGAACTACGGATCTAGTTTCCGTCCAGTCGCTCTAACCCATTGAGCTACCATGGCCAACTTGCCGACATGACATTACATATACGAGTCAAATGGAGAATTTAATGCTATGACAGCAAGTTGGCCATGGTAGCTCAATGGGTTAGAGCGACTGGATGGAAACCAGGAGATCCGTGGTTCAAATCCCGGCCGTGACGTTGAATGTTTCATGTTGACTCTATCTATTGATTTGATACTGTTAATTATGTAGTTTATTAAGTTGTGGTATACAGAAAGCTATAAATAAAGTTATACATGGACATAGCTGCTGCACAGTCCTGCGCCGTGGCGTAGCGGGCTAAGGCATCATGCCTTGGTCCCTGGCTACGGAAAGCGGCCCGGGTTCGATCCCACCCATGTGGTGGGGATTTTAGGTCCCGGGTATTGGACCGGTGCCCACTCAGCATCATGAGGAAAGTGAGGAGCTTACGCCAGGTAAGCGGTCCTGGGGGATGCCGAGATGCTGACCACATCTCCTCCCCGTATCGGTTGGATGATCATCCATCCCTGCCGTGCGTAAGTGGGCGGGAGGCCGGCAGTCCGGTTGGTAGGCCTTGGCCCTCTAAGGGCTGTCGCGCCATGGGTTATTATTATAGCTGCTGCACAAGAACAAAAGAAAATAACAGCAATGTAGCTTAAAAATTAATTTAAAGTAGGTTTCTTCTAAGTTGTTTTATGAAGAGTTTGAAGAGAAATTTAGAAAATTGTTACTAAAGTAAGTTGTACACAATATGTAGTATTAACTCTTTTAGTTCTTATGTTATAAAAATAATTAGGATTGAAGACAATGTCACAGATTACACACGACATAAGGATAAGCATAGTAGCAACCTGACTATGTAATCATTAAGGTGATAGTTTTAATATTGACCAGCCTCGTCCAGATTGGAATATGAATTTAGAATAGTAATTATACCTGCTCCCCTGACAATGGCCACTTTTCAACCCACAAACAAAGCATCCCAAAATAAGTTAGCAACTTTTATTCGATCAGCACATCTTACTTGGCAAATTATTTCAATTTTATCATTAACAAACATTAATTTTTTCCCAGGAATCGAGTAAAGTATAAATATACTTACTTATATTCTCAGTTGAAAATGACATTTCTAATGTCTGAAAACTAAAACGTAAAGATAAAATTTAACGTATGTAAAATGTGAGTAATTTATACTTATTCTGAACTCATGAAAAGTACTAAGTAAAAATGGAAATGACAAGAAAATTATAATATATTTGTGTACATTTGAGAAAAATTAAAATTGCATAAAATTTAGAAAAGAAAGATATACTAAGCACTTTCATAATCTAAGACATTAGATTTATGCTCACTTAACAAATATCTATGATATATGAAAATATTACATGTGCAAATCCAGACTCTGCTTATTAATGAATCTCTCTCAGCAGTCGAATCAACAACTGATTGTACTTTTCAAACCTCTATACTCCTTCGCTTTTTTGCAACACATTAATGAACTTGAAAATAATTCGTTCAGTAACCTTTCGTTGTGACTAGAACATACAATGAGGACGGAAACCAGAAGATCCGTGGTTCAAATCCCGGCCATAGCATTGAATTTTTCATGTTGACTCTATCCATCAACAACCTCAGCCTTTAAACGGCTGGTGTGGAGAAATGATTAATTTCCATCAATTAACTAAAATATATAGCAACTTTAACTTTAATTTCTCTTATTTTGCAATTAAGTTATCAATAGTTACTACAAAAATAATATCAAGAGGTGATAAATACGCTAAGACTTTCCACTTATCTAAAATTTCGTCCAAATCATGAAAGTTGTTCGAAAAGCACGCCAACTTCCAAACGTCCAATTAAAATTAGATGGCCATATGTCAACAAGGAGAACCTGTTCCCAAAGAAGTGAACAAAAAATGTAGAACCCCTGGAGAGCAACTGCCAAATTAGAGCCGGAGATATGAAAAATAGAATGTAACAAATTTGAAATGTTTTGTAAATAAAATTTTAAACAGCTGCGTCTGATTTACTAAATATGTTTATGACACTCTGAAAGATAAGAGAAATGACGTCAGAGTAACCAATTTTCTGTGAAGTAAGAAGACATGACAACGACCTCAAGAGTGACTTCTAGCGAGTATTTCTGTGACGGGATTTCAAAACACTGTTGTATGCAAATTAACTGGCGTAATCTTACTATATACATTCCAATCAGGGTTTTTATGGAAGGCTTTCTGACGCAGGAATTTCTACGGGTCTCTCTGTGGAATCAAATATACACATTTTGGCTTAGACGCTGAATTGATACATCCGCGTTCTCTTCAATAAAACTAATAAAACTTGATAGGACGGTCACGAGCAGCTTCAGCACAAGTTTGTAGAAGTGATTTTAACATTGCTCTAGCAAAGCAACTTAAATTCCATGAAATGTATCGGTGAAGTTCTAAAAAGTTGACATTTTCCAATTTGTTCTTCTTGTATTTATTACAACACTTATAACATTGTAGTATCAAGTTTTGTAATTTGTTTTAATGTAAAAAACTTGAAAGACCCGCTTGTGTATTTAATGGTCTTATACATTCAGTAAAGCACTGAGTTGAGGTTTAGCACTTCAAGGTCTCCTTTTTTCCGGCATCTTTTTACTACTCAAAATTGTGCTTGAACCTCACTAGGTATAACCTATTTGCATAATATTTTAGGACTTTCAGTATTTGTGTTTAAAATTGTACTCTAGTTAAATAAGAATTGGCCTCTGCCAGGGAGATTTAAATCTCTGGTGCTGTTAACCATATCTCAGCTCCAGAACTCTATCCAATCATGACGCCCGATATGAGCAAAGATGGGAAATGTAGCGGTGGGTGATAGGCCTTTGTTTGGGTCGTTATCGGGCTGTAACAGCATGCACTAAATGCATACATTCTCACATGAATATAGTGTTAACTGTAATATTTTATTTGCACAAAAGATTATTAAAATATTCACCTTTCTTTACACGAAGCAAATTAATTGTAACTACTTAATTTATGATGAATATCTTCAATATTTTTATTTTAATGTAAGTGCAATTCACAGCTTTCATTAAAAGTACTCACTGTCATTTTTAAAAAAAAGGTAAAGTGGAATATAAGTTATAAATCAGAGGAACAATGGTAAATTTTTATAAAAATATCAGAACCCCAGTCCCAATCTTGATAATAGGGAGTGATCTAAGACAGCAGCTCAACCTGTTTATTGTTATTTATATAAATTATTTCTTACCTAGCTGGGATACCCATCATTGCATGTTAATTTTTGAAATCTGGCCGATCCTCATCAGAGAGAAGGCCGCAAAATTTTTAACAAATGAAACGGGATAACTGGAAGGCAACAAGGAACCGATGGATCAAATGGAGAAAAGTATATGACATCTATCACAGGGTGAAGGTGTTCTCCTTACTACGTAAGCCGTAGCAAAAATATTGGAACTGATTTAAATATTTTATTTCACTCCTTCGTTATATACAGTTTAATATACCATGACGACTACTTCTTGCTATCTACTCAATCGAAGAAATATATATAATCATATATTATGGAAAATGACTGTAATAAAGCCAATATTCAAAAAAGGAGACAGAAATGAATGTAAAAATTATAGAGGAATCAGTTCTCTTAAATACAAGCTACAACATATTAGCAAAACTTTTAGCAACAGAATTAAATATAACTGAATCACTACTCAATAATGAACAACACCGATTCAGGCAAGGCAGATCCTGTGCTGATTGCGTCTTAACAATAAAACAAATAATACAAAAGGGAAGAGAATTTAATTTAGATACCCATATATTATTTGTTGTTTACGTAAAAGCATTTGACAAAGTTATACGACAGAAGCTATGGGATATAATGACTGAATACGGATATGCTCAACATTTAATTTTAATGATAAAGAAAATGTACGCAGGGACATGTATTAGAATTGATAAAGGTTTTAAGACAGAAACTATCAACCTAGGTGTAAGATAGGGCTTCCCAATGTCGCCAACTCTTTTTAATACTTATATCGACGCAGCAGTTGCCAAATGGCAAGCTCAGTTAAAAGTAGATTTTAAGTTAAGGTGGTACAATCTTAAATACAGTCCTGTTTGCAGATGATCAGGCCATTCTGGCAGATACTGAAGGCAGATTACAAATAACTTTTGTACCAACTCGACAAAACAATGTCAAAGTATAATTGTATCATTTCAGCAGAGAAAACTAAAGTGATGGCTTTTATTGATAAATACCCAACACGGTCCAAAATGCTCCTCAAAAACAAAATACTAGGACAAGTTAAATATTTTAATTACTTAGGATGTGATATTTCCTATGAATGTGACAGAGATTTAAAACAAAAGATCTGTAAATTTAAAAGCATATGTGACACATAAAACGAATATTGAAAAACAAAACAGAAGCGATACCATATTAAAGTTTTATAAAACTATGGCAGTGCCTGTTATATCTTATGGAGCCGAGACCTGGACCCTGAACAGAACTGATAAAAGAATAATTGAAAGGGCTGAAATGAAATTTTTGAGGTACGTAGCTGCTGTAGTCTTAAAGATCACATTAAAGGTGAAACACTAAGAGAACAATTGAAAATATTTACTTTAAATGACAAACTCAGGGAGTACAAACTGAAATGGCAAGATCATCTCTCTCGTATGCCAGAAGAAAAACTCAAACAGGCCTTGCAGTATAAACCAGTTGGTATAGATATGTTGGAAGACCACGGAGACGCTGGGAAGATCCCTTTTGAGCCGAAACAGGCCTATCTAGCCTATCTTGAAGGTTGATAATAATGATATCCGCCACTTACCACTTCACCGGCCGGGTCAGCCACTTACACCGACTGACTCAAGGATAAAAGCCCCCTTCAGGGCTTATGCGCACGGAGGCACCAGGCGCTAAAAAGACAATGGCAGCTCAAGGCTACTCCACCCAGCCGATAATGCAGTAAGCGGTCGGTTCAAATCCAAAGTCGAATTAATTTCATTTAACTTCTTTCTGTATCAAATCATAGTGCAATGATCTATATATCTTTGTTGTCTAATCCCCCCTTTATCCCTCATAATTGTAATTTCTACACACAAAACTATTACGAATAACATGTGAAAGTTCCCTGAAGTCATAGAAGTAACATGGATCCGCATTTAAATTCTAGTATTAGATATGAATCGAGCAGAATGGATCAGATGGTTTTGTCTATGGCACGCATTCGGGAAGCCCGCGTTCGATTCTCATGACCGACTTACCTTACCTATGGGGTTTTCTCGGGAGCTTTCCCTGGTCGCCAGGTAGGTTAATTACATCCCCCGAATTTCCTATCTTTCCATTATCATCTCTATTATCTCTCCACTGGTGACAATTCTCGGAGTAGAAGTATTGGAGTGTGTCTCCGCAGTGCATAACATGCTCTGAGTTAAACTTTCTCCTCTACTAATACGCTCTCCGTTCACCTAGCGCGGTCTGATAGGGCGGTTACTGGACATCAGTACGTGAGCTGCCGGTAGTGTTGGCTTGCCGGAGAGTAACCAACTGTTAGAATGAACGGAACCTGCCCTCTGCACTATCGTGTCTGCTTGGAACGACGCCCCTCTATCTCCTCTCACCTCATCCTTCTTCCCTGGGATTTTCCACTTGGGATAAGGTAAAATAAACCACAGATTTCACTGCCGAATCAGTCCGTAGCGTAATCCAGTCGAATTAGATGTGGAATATGATGTGATTTTGTTCTCCAGAAGGATCAAACTTAGATACACGTATACATTGGATACGATAAAACAGCCTACAATACATGTAAGCGTGGCATACTGCATATAACACATTGCGAAAATAATTGCTTGACAAATAATACTAGGTGTGTCCGTAAAACAAGGTCTCCAATTTCATTTAATATAGAAAACATGTTTATTGTCAATGAATGTTACATTTGTGGAAAGGCGGAATTTACAGCTATTTTTCAACGTAATCACCATTGGGACTGAAGCACTTTTGCATGCGCTATGGCAGTTTTTGTATACCCTTGTCAGAGCACTCTCCCGCCAAGTTGCGCTGGCAGCACTCAACCTCGTTTTTCAAATCATCGTCTGGAAATGTGTTCCACCCAGGTGTGACTTCAACTTAGGAAACAGATGATAATCACTAGGTGCTAAGTCTGAACTGTAGGGGGGGGAGATGGGTGAGAATGTCACATCCGAACTGGGCCAGGAGATCAGCCTTGCGATAGTGCAAATGTTCGGTCTTGTCAATCGTAGTCTTACTAACTTCAGGGATAAGTTCGCACAGCTCGCGAACTGTCACACGCCGATTTTAAGCATTTGTTACTACACTTTTACAATTGTTTCGACTGAAACCGAAGGCCGACCAGAACGCTGTTCGTCATGGACGTCTGTACGTCCGTCTTTGAACCCTCTGACCCACTTTCGCACGTTTTGGATGTCCATACCCTGTGGCTCATAGACTTCGCATAATTGCCGATGAATTTCAGTGGGGGTAGTACCCTTGGCACTCAGAAAACGGATCACTGACGCAACTCGCACTTGGCGAGGGAAGTGATAGGAAGCTCCATCGCAAACGGCTGCCCAGCCAAGACTAATGGTTGCAACGGGTTCGTTCTTGTGGGTATTTGAAGGGGTGAAGCCAAGATGCACGCCAGTGGTGCCGGATCTCGCGTAATAGCGTTCCTCACGGCTTCAGCGCTTTGGGACCTTATTTTATGGACCCGCCGCTTATTTAATACTCGAAAAAGGTCACAATGTGCCCTTTACATAAACATGCATATTTATAAGAAGCACAAAGAACATAAGTTCTTTATAATTTGTATATTCTAGCTAATATTTACGAGAAAGAATGCCTCTCTGGAAAAATTGGGAAGATTCATCAATATCATCTCCCAAGAAGTACATATTACATAATTAAAAGAAGAACCTAACTCATTTATAGTCAATTATCTTCACCTTACTGTTTTCCGTATTTGATTTTTTTTCTTGTGTGTGTGTGTGTGTGTGTGTGTGTGTGTGTGTGTGTGTGTGTGTGTGTGTGTGTGTGTGTGTGTGTGTGGTTTTATGTCTAACAACGTTAAGTTATATCGGACGGTGAATGATGCTCAAATGTGTCCAGGGTCCATGGAGCTTACAGCTACCCAACATTCGTCTTTATGATAAGGGAAACCCCCGGAAAATCCTTACCCAGGTAACTCACCCTGATCGAGGTTCGAACTCGGGACCTCTTGTCCGTGAGGTAGACGTGCTACCATCTACGATACCTAGGCGGGCGTATTTCATTGTTGATTATATCATTAGGAACCTGTTCCATGGTCAATGAATACATAAAACGCAACAATTTAGTGTATCCTGCAATTCTGCAGGTGTTAGGGCACTTGGATAGCCGCACAATGTTAGGTTTCTACAAAATAATTCAGAAAATGAAAGGACAAATTTGGGAAGTCCTCTATTCGCCATTTATCATCGCAACGCCTTATATGATTCAGCAATAAGGAACAGAGCATGATCTGTTTCACTAGATACAATCTTATGCCTGGGAGTATTCGCGAGCACTGTGCAGTAACTTCCTTTCTTTTTTCTTGCGAGAAGAGCATGTTGAGAAAGCCGATGACCAGCAAACTCGTTATCGTTGTTATGAAGTCGTTGGCAGCAATCTTCCACGCTCTTTCATTATCCACGCAACAGACAGACCCGGATGGAACAAATTCCACGTGATCCGCTAATTAAAAATGCGACTTAGTCATTTGAAAAGCAAAATAAAAACCTATACTAATGGGATGCGAAGTTAGAACAATGGAGATGCTGTTGGACCAGTTCTACTGCCCTCGCCTCCCACCTCGCAGAACGTCTGGGGGAAGATCCCCGCGGGTGATGTGATCTTACTTCTTAGAAACCTGAGCGTATTTCCCAGGAGCGCTCGACTACTGCTTAGCATTAAGCATGTCTCCGTGACAATCAGCGGCGGTTCGTGCTACGGCGGAGATGCTGCGATCCCTGCTATGTACTTAATGCAAGATAAACATTCGGTATGTCACAGGAACGTTCAGTTAGAGCTGTTAATGGTATATATGGCTGTAATTTCATGAACATTTTCAAAAAATCACGTTTTCCTCTTTTTAGTCTATAAAATAAAGCCTTCCTGAGTCCAAAGAATGCTTTAGATAGCTCCGCAAGTCATTTTTAAATGCTCTAATCTAGTTTGAAAGTTATACAGTGAATAGAAATTGCCCTCGGTTTTATTGTGAGATACATTTTAAGTACATTTTCTTTACTTCAAAACATAAACGCTTCAAATTTGGGGCAAGAAAGCCATATTCATAGCTTTGAAAATTTCTGCAGCCTAAAGTTATTGAGACAGAGACACCTATGGCAAATTCAAAAAATGGATGTATTGAGAACCTGTTGTTAAAGTATTAGACAAAAATTTAAGTTTTGTCGCAAGGTACTTCTTAGGTGACGTAACCAAAAATAAATAAATTTGATCATATTTTCCAAAACATCAAAATTAAATTCACAAAATTTGGACTTTATCATATTTGCACTAAGTTACATCTGTGGTAATTAGTTCAGGATTTCAAATTCTCAGTCATAGATATCTTTAAAAATAAAAGCCAAATTATGCACCGAATTTCTGAACTTATAGCCATTTAATCGTACTTGTTTGTGCGAAAACCTCCACTTTGAAGCATCATAGATCTATATTTTTAGTTTATCATAATCATGGGTCATTCAACAATTAGTGGCAACCTACCTGCATTTGGCGTTATCAACGGTAAATCCCGCGAGTTGAAATCAACGAAAAATAAGAGCATATAATGATTAGCTGTGAGTTTGAAGACAATAACTTCATTTAATAAGACTTGCTAGTAAATTTAATTGTAGGCTGTTATCTTTAGTGCTCTAAATATGTTTAGTAAATACAAAGATGCTTAATTAAAATTCAAGTTGCAAGAGGTATCAATGCTCGACAATGCCAAAGAGAATTATTGGAAGCTTGTGGTAGACAGCCATATCGTATCGTAGCTAGGTGGACAAATGCATGTCATAGAGGAAGGGAAGACATTCATCAAAAACGTGGAACTATCAGACCGCAATCAGCAAGTGATGATGTGCATGTGAATACTGTTAGAGCACTGCTGGAAGAACATCGTTGTTGGACTTGTATTGAACTAGCAAGGGAAAATTAAATTACCAGTTAGGGGAGTTCGCTTTATAACCAGACAGACAAAAGAGCAATCTGTTCAAACATTAGGAAAACAAGACTCTGGATGGCATTCGTTGGCTCTGATGTGCGGAGGCGAATTCTTCGTTTTGGAGAATATTTCTCAGCACTGCAATAATGTTACCGCTCCAAAAGGTTTTATTTGTTGTCAATTCAAATGCTGCCACTAAGTATTGAATGACCCAAATATGTGGATGATCTCTTAAGTGTTTGACTCTAAGCCTAGATTTCTATAAATTTCTAATGATCATAATATGCTTAATGAACATTCAATTAAAGAGAATTTTCAGGAATTTTCGAATACTGGGTAACCTTCAAAGGTGCAGAAAGGAAGAAAGATGTGTATAAAAGGTATTTTATTATAACTAAAAATTCCATTGAATTGTGCATATTTTGAGACTCCCGGATAAAAAGTGCAGCTTTAGAGAAATATCTGAATATGTAGGCGTGAGTGAAACAAAAGCAAACTTGGTATTTAAGTTCACTTTCTTCCAAAGATGCAACACAAAAATTTTCAAGAAAATCACCAAGGTCTAAATATCATTTAAGGAATATTTTCCGAAAATTTTGACTTTCTAAAAAATGGCTGTAAAGATTCCGATTAAAATATTATACACTTAACATACTTTCATAGCAAATGAAATGTATAACTTTAATTTTCTGGGAATGTCCTCATAAATGCCTCTTTCAGGAAAAATTTTGTATACTCGTAAATTATTGCAAGAAATGGAACAAAGTTTACTAAATAAAGTAGTATACATGTAATTAAAACACACAATTCAGGTCTGATACATTTCTCTTTTGATTTTTCTTTCTTTCTTTTGTCTTTTTATAAAATGATATGTTTCGGAGATTTGGACAGGCGGTGTCAGACTGAACAATTCAATGCCATAGCCGGGATTTTAACATGGATCACCTGGTCTCCGTACGCTTACTCTAACCATTGTGCTACCATGGCCAAAATGCCAATATGACATTAATTCTCCAACTGATACGTTTTCCAGCTGCTTCGGAGGCTGTCTGTATTAAGTTTCCATAATTGTCTATCTCAAATAGGGTGTCATTAATTGTTTATCTCTTGGTTATGCAAAGAAAATGAATCTTTAAATCCGTCACCTAGCAACCAGCATAAAGGATTCGACGTCTAATTCTTGGGGGCAATGCAATGCGTTCTTTACTTAATCTTGCAGTAGAGGAAGTAAACAATTACAATTAAATCATTTATGACTTTATTGTATTCAATATGCCCATAACGACAGTCAAATTTAAAATTAAATCTTGGATTTCATTTCGTTTCTCTTTATATAACAGTTGGTCATATGAAACAGATTTTTTTTTTTAATTTTACGTCCTCCAACGTAAAGTCATATTGGACGATGAATGAAATGGGTGATATGATGGTCAAATGAACTCGGGGTCCATAGAGCTTAGAGTTACCCGACATTCGTCTTTAAAGATAAGGGAAATCCCCGGAAAATACCTTATCCAGGTAACTCACCCTGACCGAGATTCGAACTCGGGACCTCTTGAACGTGAGGCAGACATGCTACCATCTACGCTACCGAGGTAGGCTATATGAAACAGATGTCCGAGTTTACCCATGTTTTTAATTTATTTATTTTAGGTCGCATGAACAACTAGGTCATGAGCGACCATGTAGTTATAAAAACAAACATTGTGTTTCAATACAACCATATTGGAAACAGCATATGAACAGTAACAGTAATACAGTAATTACAGTGCAGTATGGTAAACAATTTATAAGTAAGTGGTAGTACCGTGAGTACCCTGAGCGACCGGACCGCCGCTCGGCGGCACCATAATGGCTGCGGGCCGGCGCGCTGACCGCCAATGTTACGCTTAAAGAACCGGCAGGTAACGTATACGGGACCCTAACTACTTGTCTAATTTACATTAGGCTTACCTAAAATACAACAGATTTTGAAAATGATTGCGTTCAACGCGAATACATTCCCTATTTCTCCGAAAACTCTGGTTCACTCGAAGAAGTTAGTCTTGAATGATTGCCTGTATCCTGTTGTCCTTCAATTCTTGTAACGTCTGCGGGCTGAAAGCGTACACTTTATTCTTTAACGTTCCCCATAAATAAAAGTCACATACAGATAGATCAGGGGAACGAGATGGTCACTATCCTCGACTGAGTATTCTGTCATCATACACACTTCGCAATTCTTGCATACAATTCGCAGCAATTTGCACTGTAGCTGAGTCCTGCTGCAACCACACAATCGTTCGTCTGTTGTTACAGTTTCGGAAAAATTATTTAAAATGCAATTTATATAAACGTGTGAATCAACTTGTGACGAAAACTATGGGACCAATGATTCTATGCGCTCTTACTTCACACCATAAGTAATGTACAAACGATCACCAAAAGACAACAATGTCACTCCGAACTCTTTTCCTCACCATTGACCCAACTCGATTGACATGACAGTAGTAGAGCGTTTTTCTTTGGCGGCAGGCGCACCACCCTTCACCTAGCCCTAGGCCTCCGCAAAGCGGTCCGGTCGCTCAGGGAACTATATATAAACAGGCATTGGAAAACTATATATAAACGCACAATGACATTGGTAGATTAACGGTATGTAAAGATTGATATTGTTGGAAACACTTGTGGAATTTTTCAGCGCTTCCTTTTGTTTGTTGAAATGTTATTGAGATAGATGTACAGTGTAAATTAGGGGACAAGAGAGGAAATAGCATAGACAGAACGTAGATTGTTTAAATTAAAAGCAAGGAGAAGTGGTTTTATAAAGAGAGTGTTATTTATGCAATACATACTCCTAAAACATAACTGTGATTGTAAAGTAATGAGAAGTAATGAAAAATTGGAAGGAAGCGGTTGTTGAATGCAGTGAGGAACTTGTGGTTTGCAACTGCCTGAATATCACTTTTAAATACGATATTTTGTATGCTTTACTAGTTACATAATGTAAAAATTTAATGGATTGTGAAGGAGAAAAGATAATGTAACATGGATATTAATTAAGTTTGGATGCATTGTATAAATTATTGTCTTCTGCACGAGGGGCCAGGCCAGGTTCAATGGACAAACAAGTTTACTTTTATCATGTATCATTTTAGCACATTAAATAAATAAGACCTGGCAAGACTGCAGGGGGCAGGCAGGCAGGCCAGTGGACGTGCAAAAATTTCTACTAGTTCCCAGCTAGAAGACCCGACCATTACTAAGGTGCCCAGAGAGAGGATTAACGAAAGTTGCAACCACAAAATCCCCCAGTGTCCACCAGGAACACTATTTGTAGAAAGCATATCCTGCACCACCTCACTTCTTGAAACCTGAAAATTGAGATGGCAGCATAATGAAAGTTTGGAGGGAAAATAAATCATGGTGGAAAATAAATCATCCATACATTTGCTACCGATAGGGGAGATCTATGAAAAATCCAAGGTGAAAGTGGGTGGTTGACGATAATTAAACGCAAGAACTCCCAAAACGAACTTCGCACTTCATCATGGAGCCAACTTGAGTGTTCGCAATCCCAAATCAGTGTCGAAACAAATTTTCGCTGGTTACATACTTGAATAGACAAATCCCAATGAAGATTATCACTCAAGATCTGAACTATAATAATCACACATTTATCTTTCCAATGTTCAAACTTTGCTCTCATAATCCAAAGGAGTTTTTTAATGTATTTACTACTTTAAAGATAAACTATGAAGACCAACACTGTTAAGAAATACGCATGTGCGTTATAAAGGAAATGCTCGATCGACACAAAGCAAAGAGAAAAATAATTACCAGCGTCCCATCATTTCGTAACAGCTCAAGGCCTTCGCTATAAAAACGGGACAACCTTAGCACGCACCTGTGCAATATATCACTGCGGTTTCGAACAGCTCGCGATGCCGGATAATTAAACCAATAATTCGCAAAGAGACGGTGGTCAGGATTGTGAAACCTAATGATCACGCGCCTTAAGGATGTAGAACAAACATCGTACCACTTCCCAAATTACAGAGCCCGGCAAACCAATCAATAAATTTCTACACCATGGAATGAAAATAATATGCTATGTCCATTCGTAACAGTTGCTTTTATTTTTCAAAATAGTAGCCTTGAAATTCATGTACGTGTTTGTATATGGTTATTTCACAATGAAGGTCATTATCACTTCGACAGAAAGAATTGCTCCGACTTTGGAGAAAAAATAAATGTTGGAGGAAACTTTTAAATCTGTAGTATTATACCATGTAGTCCATGTTACAATATTCCTCTTAGCTATAAGACCGTATGGTTCAGAAATATAAACATCTTGTGCGTTCTGTTTCCATGATTTTCTCTACCCAATTTAGCATTTCACTACATTTCCTTCTGGTGAATGAGGGAAGTTTAGATATAATAGCCCAAAGCATCAGAGTGCGAACCTATGGCATTTCACTTGCTAATTTTTTACATTGTAACAGACTATTTACATATACGACCAGGTAGATATGATGTTTACGCAGCACCACGATGAGCAGTCATATGTAACATAATTTTACATACATGGATTGAAGGTGAAGTTGGTGTTGATCTTGAAGTTCCTCGGCTGCTCTTATATCCGTAGAGAACTCACCTCCCGGGCTAGGTCGCAGATGAGAGATAATTTTAAGATTTGTGTAGATAAAACAAATGGAATAATCTTCTTTTAAAATAGCAATTTCAATTGCAAAAATCTCTTTAGAACATTCTTTTCAACACTAAACAAATGAACACTTTCGTGTACGTTGAATCGTACTTAATCATAAAACTTTTCTTGTTGATTTTGCAACACTTTATACACAATTATTTCTGCAGAAGTACGGAAACTCTTACGTCTGTAATAGATAAAAGCTAAATGCAGAAGAAAGCAGCTTTTTTACGATTTTCACATTATAGTTCTTCCGTTGCTATGGAAGTCAACCTGTCGCAACGAATTATTTATGTTCATTATTACATTTAGTAACATTTTTATAATTATTCTTTAGAAATAATTTCTCAGAACTGTTTAACATTTAAGTAATATTTCTAATTAATTTAAATAAATTTAGTCGAAGCAAAAATCAAAATTAATATTTAACTTTTCTTTACTCTATCACATTAATTTTATACTTTCACCTGTTATTCCAAGCACCGAATTTTATCCTATATTCAATCCCATAATAAAACCAAACATTAAATATTGTATCCTACCAAAAAATACAATGCAGACAAACAAGTAAAGCTTGTAAATATAGAAAGTTGATTCTTTATGGTGAATATTAAGATTTGAATGAGTTAAATACTTTGCAGGAAGAAAACACACCTTGTATTCCTTTATTTTGACGCAGTCTGTGTACAACTCAAAACTAGCTTACTGACAAGGAGAGGAAGAAATGTCTGTTTAGTTCTCCATAAACATTTTAGAAAACGTAAACTTAACTCAAACGTAGATCATTTTCTGGAATTTCTTCATAGCACGCACCCGGAAATATGAATGAGGTTTGTCAAGCCCAGCAGCATTCCTGATTCTTACTAAACACCTTGAATATTCAGCTAAATGAGGAGTCCACTTGTCTCTTAAAGGTTGCACAATACCAGCCCGAAAATCCAACAAGCGCTCTACGTGTGAGAGTTGACAAGGAAAGGCTGCAGTAAATGTCCGGAACCACACAAATAAACTTCGTTGATGTTGCGGCTGGTTTCCGTGAGGAGACGCTACTACCGAATAAGTCATAACACTAACAAGGGAGTATTGCTACACTGATATTAAAAATAGAGCAGAGAAACATTTTAACAAAAATGAACTGAAAATAAAGTGCTCCCAGAGGCCCAAGGTGAAGGAAAGTTTTACAAATTAGAGTATTTTAATAATAACAGCTAATTATTTGCAAATGTTATTTAAAAAGAATTAAACGTAATAACTCTTCATTCTTCTTTTGTTTCTTTGAGGCACCTATCACTAGCGTAACTGCAGCTGATTTTCTTTTCGCTACTCGCAATCTTTCCAAGGGCTTACTTCTTCGCCGCTTAGGTTAACATCTGTTTGAAAATTCACCTGTACCGAAACTCTTAATTAGTGTCTTAATAACCCCAATGTTATTTGTATCCGGAAGTTATGGATATACCCTCTTTTACACAAAATTTTTCGAAGATCACCTGCGAAATTGTAAGGCCATAATCTCCAACGCATATTTGTTTATACATCGTTCATTTGAATTAATATCTACTGTTGAATGTGGTATAATAACAATGGAAGGGGAATCTTATTCTTTCAGAATTTTCATTTCGAACTGTAACAAGCAAGCAGCGCTTATCTGGTCTTTCGAGAAGAAGACAAGTAATATTTAAAAGTTGGAAGAAGCAACCCAAAAACATCTGTATACCAAATATAATGAGAGAGAGACCCTTTATTTTGTTCTCAAAGGGAGGCAGAAAGAGGGACAAAAAGAAGGAGAAAAAGAATGACGGAGCGACAGGAAGCCTAGTTTGAGATAGACAACAAAAACCAAATTGTAAAAATGCCAATTAAGTGTTTTGAATCTTCGACATATGGTTTTCTCTGGGAGGTGCAGAAGTAATCAATCTCGGATGTTTAAGATAGGCTATATAATGAAACACTTAATAGCGATTTAGATCAGTTGTTACAAGAAGAGCTACAGAGATGATTAATTACATATATGTTCGTTATGTTCCATGGACCATCATCTTCATCGAAATCCTTTGTTGTGTTGTCGCCATAGGCGAGCTTCATCTCCGAAACAAGTTTACCAAATGCATTTATATGCAATTTATTGCTCTCATATCCGGTGGAAAAGTTTGTAATTATACTTCCCGGTGAGCATTCACATAGACACATAAACATACAAGGGCTGTTCAATAAAGAATGATCATAATTTTTACGGTCGTATTTTTTCGCACTAAAATTCGATCTTATTATATTCTGTTAGCTTAATGTGAAACAAACACCCCGTAGTAGTTTCATTGTTGGTACTCCTGGTTCCCGCCTTTGAGAACCAGGCAAGTTCAGACATGTTCAATATCGCCTACCTCTGCAATGGAGGTAACACGCGAGGAACAATATGCTGCTTTGAAGTTCTGCTGCCGTCTCAACGAATCTTCAGTTGAGGCCTATACAATGTTACAGGAGGCCTATGGAGAGTCTGTTCTTCCCTACAGAACAGCTCGAAGGTGGTTTAAAATGTTTAGAGAGGGGAGACAGTCAATTTCAAAGGAAGGTGGACCCGGGGTTCTAGTTACTGCTCTTGCAGAACAAACCAACACTGCTGCTGCCATTGTGAGAGAGGATCGACGAATTACCTTAAGATCACTTTCTGAAATACTGAACGTTTCATTGGGTGCCACCCACACGTTGGTGACAGAAACATTATACATGAGACGTGTTTGTGCGCGATGGGTTCCAAGACTGTTGATTCCGGAACAAAAGGACATTTTTATTAAAGTTGATGTTAGAAGAAGATGTGGAGTTTCTTTAAAAAGTAATCGCTGCTGATGAAACTTGGCTACATCATTTTGATCCTGAGAGCAAACAGCAAAGCTCAGTGTGGAAATCTCCTTCATCACCAGCCCCCAAAAAGAAAAAGTGGTTGCTTCTGCTGGAAAGTTATGGTCATTTCATTCTTTGATATTCATGGAATGGTTTATCAACATTCTACCTGCACACACATCAGTAACTGGACAATACTACGCGGATATCCTGAAAACATTGCAAGTCCATATCAGGCGCAAAAGACCACATTTCCGTGAAGCAGGCTCGATGCTGCACCAGGATAATGCGCGGCCGCATATTGCTAATGTTGTTGCTGAATATCTTGCAAAAATCAACGCGAAGTGCATCCCTCACCCTCCTTATAGTCCGGATTTAGCCCCATGTGACTTTTTCTATTCCCTAACTTGAAGAAATGCCTTTGTGGGAGGCATTATCCATCATCAGAAGCAATGGTGAAGGCTGTGGAGGCGATTTTTAATATTTTCAAAAAATGGTTTCCAGCATGTCTTTGAAGACTGGCAGAAACGCTGGGACAAGTGTATCGCATTCAGGGGAGACTATTTTGAGAAGGACCATCAAAATTACGAGGATGAGGAAAGATACGTTGTAAAAAATAAATAAATAAATAAATAAATAAATAAATAAAACTGATCACTCTTTATTGAACAGCCCTCGTACCATACATGCACTTGAGAATACGAGTATAGAGGCTGCTAGAAATTAGAGTGTCCTAAAAACAAGGAGTACGTGGTTTACTACCTGATGTTATCTTCACACCGTAACTAAGTGGCAAAATGAATGCCTACTAACACTTCAATATTGATTTGCTCCTAGGCAGTCATTAGTCTTGTATCGAACTCAATTATATATTAAAATACACAATGGATGTATTGGAAATAGACATTAACCCTCAAACGAATTTAAACTTCGTTTTTTATGACAGCATGTATTGTTGGTAACAATGAATATTTGGGTATATAAGAACAAGAATGATTCCTCTATTTGCTATTTTTTTTTTTTTTTTCATGAGAGTGACGTCAACATTCGTTATCGCAAGGTTTGCCCGCACTACTTCAACATTCCCAGTAACCTATTCCATTTTTTCAAGGAAGGTCAAGCATCATACGCATACCTGCGTACTTGCAGGTTAAACAAATTACACTTAATAGTCAAAATTGTCAGTCTGCGAAAGAAGCAAATATTGATGTAATATTTATTACACTCTCCCTAAAGTGATCAAGAAAAATATCTGCATTTACACCCTGTGCTTCACAAACACTAATTTGCAGACATGTTTAGATAAGGCACCTGACCACGATACATTGCTCTTCTTGACTTCCACTTGCTGTTGCCGGCGGTACTAGCTCAAAGGAGCTATAACGTATTTCTCGTTACACCTACCTGCAACTGACGCATTTGAGTCCTCATTAGTGCTTCTCGAACCTTTAAGTCGAAGGACGTTGTCATTGGAGCTGACAAACCATGATTATAGGTACAGTAAACAACGTAGGTGTGCTATACTTACTTTCTAGAGTAGTAAATTCCCCTTTTAGTCCACACGTCATCCTGTACAGTCAACTAGACAAAGTTTCTGGCTTTAGCGTGATTTCTTAGTATAACTTACTGTGTTTTCTCAATGAACCCTCAGGAATAACCAAGCTTTCTTTGAAAGTTGAATGAATTTAAAATCCTTTCTTTGGGACAATCGGGATTAAAAGAACAACTGTTGCACCCTTCCAATGAAAACTGAACTCTAAAGCGGTTTGATAAAGCAAGCGTTGAAGGGAATCAATGAGGCTTTTAAGTTCATTAGAGGGAATGTTTTAAATGCGCAAAAGACGAAAATATTAAGATTTATAGACACTTCATAAGCTATAAAATAATTAATTTGAAAGATAATTTGTAACAACATTACAAAGAACGGTATGACATACGATCCAAAATATTAGAACTGAACTGCAATCCGTAGTTAAGAGAAGTATCAGTTGTCCACGAGCCATTGTCAAGATCGTTTCTCTTTTTGACAAGTGAAAGGCCTTAAATGAACGATATTGACCACGAACTCTGCCTTTAAGCTACCGTGGAGAGGAACTTGTAGACTGGAGTCCCTTCATAGGCTTCACTCGTTGTCTAACTTTACCAGATCTAGCATTTTCGATGGTTCAGCATTCTGTGCTGATAAAGCCACATCTTAGGAGACACGAAACATCGATAAAATCAAGCTTGTGGACACTGTACACAGGAAGAACTAGACCCAGAAAAACTTCTTTCGCCCATATATTTCTAAACACGATGCTTGTATGCGATGCTCTTCAGTATGCGTGCGGGCGCCAGGAACTAGTTTATTACAATAAAAATAATATTCACTTGGGTCATTTTCTGTTAGCATTTCTGTCATATCACTTCCGCAGTCACTATCCTTTTGTCATATATAACTCCCATAGACTATTCTTTCTAAGGCTTATTCTTATGATGATAGAAATATAGTTTTCAGAAGTAGTTTCGTTAAAGTGTTCTAAACTTTCGGTTTATTCGTTTTTGTCTATTTCTTATGCCTGAGTCCGTTATACTAATTCCGTCTGAATGAGAACTTCTCAAACTATTCTCAGAGAATTCATGCTATACATTTTATTTAATAAAATTTGCATCACATCTTTAGAAGATGCTGAACATAAATACCAACATAGGCAGTCACGGATTTATCATTTGAGTTATTTTATTCATACATAGAGAAATATGTTTCTAAATAAGAAAAAAGTAGGGTAAAAATCACGACCGTTAACTTCAGTATTCTGAAACTTGGCATTGTAATAAATAGACAATGCAATGACCTTAGTTATGAAATGAGCGTTATTTGACCTATGTAGCAGACATGTATGTTTTGACACATGCCAATGGCTCCCTATCATATCAAGGACTGAGAGTGCGCATTCCTATTTAATCTTACTCTTAATGATTTATCGGCAGTTAGAAATAATTTATTTAAAAGATGCTCTTTAAATAACCAAATTCAATGGAAGGAAGGAAGGAGGGAGGGAAGGAAGGAGGGAAGGAGGGAGGGAAGGAGGGAGGGAAGGAAGGAGCGAAGGAGGGAGGGAAGGAAGGAGGGAAGGGGGGAGCGAAGGAGGGAGCGAAGGAGGGAGGGAAGGAGGGAGGGAAGGAGGGAGGGAAGGAGGGAGGGAAGGAGGGAGGGAAGGAGGGAGGGAAGGAGGGAGGGAAGGAGGGAGGGAAGGAGGGAGGGAAGGAGGGAGGGAAGGAGGGAGGGAAGGAGGGAGGGAAGGAGGGAGGGAAGTAGGGAGGGAAGGAGGGAGGGAAGGAGGGAGGGAAGGAGGGAGGGAAGGAGAGAGGGAAGGAGGGAAGGAGGGAGGGAAGGATGGAAGGAGGGAGGGAAGGAGGGAGGGAAGGAGGGAAGGAGGGAAGGGAAGGAGGGAGGGAAGAAGGGAAGGAGAGAAGGAAGGAAGGACAAATGCTTTCAAGTAGTAACATTAGCCTCATATAATCCATAATAGCAGAACCGGCTTGGTCAACCGGGTATAAGAGCTGCGTTCTGGATGACGTCTGACGGATCATGTGGAATTGCGTACACTATAATTTGTATCATCATCATCATCATCATCATCATCTCATCCTCAACATTTGGACCTCTCTGCTTCGCTGCATATGAGCTATTTATTTTGATACTGTCTGTCAGGCAATCCTTTCTTCTGTTCCTAACCTCTACACCATCACCGTCCGTCCATATTCCCCCTATTATTCCCCCCGCTTCGTCGCAAAATAAAAATGTTGGCACAATTTGGCTAGACACAGAGCACCGAGTCCCACTTCCATCACTATTTTTCTTTTGCAAACGACTTCCTAAATTTGTAAATGAATGAAGTAGATAATAGTTTCGGCTTTTAAAAGAATAATTTGTATAATTTTTTTAATTTTTAATATAGATATTTGTGTTTCGCATATAACTCTACAGGTTGCCTTTTAATTACTACCAATATCCACTATGATGTCAAAAGTTTATGAAAATTTAAGTAGTCTGAATAACTTACAGCAACGCAATATCTATGATCGATCAACTTTCATGGTTATGGTGAAGCTTTAAATTAACGAGTTGAAGGTTGTGGAATACAGTTCATCTGAAATTTGCGTACTTGCTAAGGAACGCTTCTTGGACAGTTTTCCAAACTGCCATAAAAAGTTGGCAGTCAAATCCTTGACTGTACAAATTTTGCTTTGACATCATATTTTTAACCGTTTAAATCACATAAATAATATAACTTGTAATTTAAGTAGTACTATCTACAAAATATAATACAAATACTCCACAAAATAAGTCGCGAAAAGAAACATTGAAATTTTATAAGACGATGGTGATTCCAGTTTTATTATATGGAAGGGAATCTTGGATCTTAGGGTAGAGGGAAAGAAGTAAGGTAGAGTGCTAAAATGAGGTTTAGTGGAGTGTGAAAGGTTGTAGAAGAGGAGACTTTGTAAGAAATGCAGATATATGTGATGAATTAAAAATAATTTATTGAAATAAAAAGATTAAGAGAATAGAAATAATTGAAAGAAACTATAGAAATAATGAACAAGGATAGAATACCCAAGATTGTGTGGAGCTATAAACCTCAAGGAGGGAGAGATGTGGGAAGGAACAGGCATCAACCCCCCTGGATTGCAGAAGAAGTATCCCAGGTACTAATTATTTCCTCGATGGTTGAACTACGATTGAGAATTCTTTTGTAAATTTATCTTTGGGTGGTAGACAATGCCTCCAAATGGAAGCACTAAGCATGGAGCGTGCAGATAATAACGTCATCTCTTTGATATGTTCGAGGGCGGCAGACCAGAATCCCACACTCCCCCTACACGAGATGCAGACTATGAAAAGAGGCGTTGTACCGCAGACGGTTACGATTCCACCCGTTATTTCACTCATACATCATCCTCAACCATGCTTCAATACACTTCACGGTGATGTTACCTTACTGTGACTCATGGGCAATTAGCCATAAAAGACGCTCTTCGTGAGCACAAGCACCTTGGTATACAAGTACTGATCTCTGTTCTTTCTCAAGTCCTAATAGTGTTTTCTAGATCATTTGCATTTTCTTCTTTCCGGTTTCGTTCTTCCACTCAGCTGTAGAGAAAACGGGCGCAACACAAGGAGATTATGTCCGAGCCCATAGCTAGATAGCGAGAGGTCGGGGCTTCTTAGTGTCCTTCCGAGTTAAAACAGTACGTTAACACCTCATGTAATGATGCAATGATTTGTTTAATTACAAAACGTTGACTGTAGGATTATGTGGGTATCCCTTTCCTGTTTACTTGATTAATCGGAAGCCATATTCTAAGATTTATTTTGGTCTATATCCTTAACACACCTTGTGAAATGTAGAGAGAAAAAGATGAATGATAGGTAGGGGTAGTAATATTGTCACACCCTACATTAGAATAGATTTAATATTTGTTAGCTTTGGGGGGGAATCCGTAGCGGTAGAGCTAAACCATCACAACAAACACTAGTTACACCACGCGGTAGGGTGGACATGTTATTTTACTGATAACTAGCTTACCTGCATGGTGGTGAAAGGTGGAAGGTCCAGCGAAGGAAAACTCACAAATGCATTTTAAAAAGAGGTTTAATAATTCCAGACAACTTACATTCAATGAGGTTTGTGTTCCGGAGGGTTGCTACCAACACATCCTCTCTCTCTGGTGGCGGCTGGTCGTCTGCGGAAGAGGAAGCCAACCCCCTCTCCAGCGCAACCAACGAACAAAGATCAGCCAGTGGCGCCAGGTCTGACAACCCATACAGGGTTGCCACACCTCCCCCCGGACCACAAGCTGTTGACCCAGGGTCAACAGAACAATTAATAACAAATGAAAAGAAACTCGCTCGAGTGATGGAACAAAAAAAAAAATTAGCATACAAACATCACAAACAGTATTACAAACATAAATCTTCTCTTGACGTTACACATTCGTTTCTTTACTCCAGTGTTTGTCTATAACTTTAATTAAAAAGCCCTCAAAGAAAAATAAATGAAGTTCAGCACTTTTCACCACTACTGCACCAAGCAAAAAAAGTTTCACAACCTGCCTGAACAGTACATTCCATTCCCACTGGTCTCACAAATGTAATAAAAAAACTTGAAGCTTGCACTGCAGTCACTGATGAATAAAGACCACTGAATTGAGCACAATTGTACTTGCTCTACACTGAATAACAATGTGGGGCATTAATAGTTCTTCTGCCCCCAACACAGGTACGAAGTGACAGCACTAATAGCTGCCAAAGCTCTGACGAACAGTGGTCATAAAGGGCGGACCAGAGCCCGATGACACAAGGCAGTGTGGCAGGTTTAGTACTCCCATGGTGCAAACAGTTCGGCAGGAACAGTGTGGTGCAGCAGGAACGCAGATAAATAGGGCTGGCTTGATACGTATCATCATACTACAACATTATTTCCAAAAATATAAGTGTACGTCAATTACAGAAGACAACTACATCATTAAAAACAAACTTCACTTCTGAACAATAATAAATAATACAAAAAAATTAGGTACACCCCATCTGGGTAGCAAGATACATGATAAAACTAAGATAATTTCCATCACTCGGCAATATATATAGCTTACAAATTTTGACAAGATAAATCAAATAATCTTCACAAAATAATCTTCACAAAAGAATACATAAAACATAGGAATGTCACAATCAAAACTTTACAAAAAACCCTTAGGGTAGAAATAATACAATACACACACAGCACAAAATAATTTGACCTTCCAAAACATTGAATAAAAATATTAAAAATTTTCAAAATACCAAAACTTACAATTAGAGGGGTACCCCAAAATATTACACGTGGCCATAAACTTTTTAACAAAACTGACGTGTACACTTAAACAAAAATGAGCTCAGTTTTTCTCTTTGTTTTACCATTATAATTTCAATCATATTTATTATGTGCGCGCACTACTTAATATCATCAGTACTACTACCTTTCAAATCAACAAAACTACTTACAATCTACCAACATCAACATTTTGCATGCCAACAAAACTACTGTCACATTACTACACAAAAAAAAAAAAAAAAAAAAAAAAATCGTTCTACAACACAATACATAGAACAAAACTGAAAGAAAAATTAAGTTCTGGGGCCTCAAAATTTCACATCCTAGATACACAAAAGAGAAAATATAGTATCATGTCTTAGCCTATTCTAAAAACTTTTGTATACATTGAAGGGTACTTTTGCTTTTCAACATAAAACTTAGAATTCAATAAACCATTAAAGCATACTGGTAATCACACAACTCCAAAATATATATCACTCTTAATCCAAAACAATTTTATCAAAATGTTCAAACTATTAGCATCCTGCAATAAAGAGACAAAGTAAACATCTGTACTAGTAATGTGCTATCTCACAAATACCTGGTAACTATGGCGAGGATGACAAACAGAACATCCCCAGGTCTCAGCTTCATAACAGTCATTCACAAACCTCTCTGTGATTCAGGTTTTCATCATCTTAGCATGCACATTTCAGCACCAATGCTAAACAAAACTCAAAAATACACTTAATTACTTGCATCGATAAGCACATTTCAGCCACTTTATCGAGCCTAAAACACTGGATTAACGGGCACATTACAGCAACCCCATTAACCAGATAAACTTTACCTCTACATCTTTCACATAATCACACATAATTTCATTCATCCTTCTTATCGAGGTAGCACAGCACTATTCCAGAATGTAAACTTAAAATTAATAAACAAAATTTCAATTTTCTAATCATTGCAAAATTTATCATAAAATGAGGTTATTCAACTCAAAACAGTTATTAGGGAACATATACTTTTAATATCAATTAATTGTGACTTTCAATAATAACAATTGTATGTTCAACTTTTGACATCTAATTCATCAAACATCTATCCAAGTATTGCCATTTGCCAATAATATACATCATATTCCAAAACAAAATAGCTTAGCACACTATACACTAAATCTCAAAATTCACACTCAGAAATCAAGGGACAATATACTTTACATACAACCTTTTTACATTTGATGTGACACAAAAGAAAAGCAAAATGCATTTACAGTCTATATGGTCCCACAGGATCAAAATATGGGAATATCCTAGAAACATGTACTGATTGTTCCTTAACTCTAGGAGCATTTGGTCGACGAACCACATAAGTAACAGGAGTAATTTGTCGAACAATTTCAAAAGGCCCAAAATATCTATGAAGCAATTTGGTACATTTTCCCTTTTTCCTAATTGGAGTAAAAATCTTAACAAGCTGACCTACTGCAAAATGAGTATCTCTATGCTTAGCATCATATCTTTCTTTCTGTTTAATCTGTTGCTGATTAATATTATGGATGGCTACTTCACGAGCTTTCTGAATCTCTTCCAAAGTTTGCCGAACAAATAAATCATTTGAAGTGGCCTGAAGTTGCACCTGATTTGGTAAGGAAGGTTCACGACCATATATCAAATAGAATGGTGAAAATGTTGTAGTTTCCTGAACAGAAGAATTGTATGAAAAAATCACATATGGTAAAACATTAGACCAATTGCGCTGATTTGAATCCACAAAATGACTAAGACAATTTAGTAAAGTCTGGTTGAATCGTTCAGTAAGGCCGTTGCATGCAGGGTGGTATGAACTAGTAAAATGAGGGGAAACTGACAAAGCTTTCAAGAGTTCCTGGGTTACTTCACTCAGAAAGACACTACCACGATCAGACAGTAACATGGCGGGGGCCCCATGCCTGCAAATAATCTGATGTAAGATGAACTTAGTAACCTGGGGAATGGTAGCCAAAGAGAGAGGGGCAGCTTCAACCCACCTAGAAGCATATTCTGTAGCAACTATGATATACTTATGACCCGACGTAGAACGAGGCAAAGGGCCTAACAAATCTATTCCCCAACGTTCTCCAATAAAGTTAACTGGAATAGGCTGCAAAAGACCAGCAGGTTTTTGATTCTTAGGTGCCTTCCTAGACTGACAACTTGGACAAGTTTTCACAAAATGCTCAATATCTTTTTTCATACCTATCCAGTAGTATCTTGAATTAATCTTACTAAAAGTTTTAGACAAACCTAAATGACCAGATAGTGGATCATCATGACATGAGGACAAAATTTCATGCTTTAACACCTCAGGAATGACTAGTAAATGCAAGGGACCAGTAGAACCCGAATTTTTCCTGTACAAGACATCACTTTTCAAAATATAGGTAGAAGCTTGACGTTGAACCTTAGCAGGAGCAGATTCAGGATCCTTAAGGGCATTAATAATTGGAGTCAGAACTGGATCATCATTTTGTTTCTGAGCAACCTCAACTGGTGATAGCAAACAGGTAATTAGCTCATCCAGTTGTTCAATTTGATGCTCTTCAGGCTGTAACACAGGGAACCTTGACAAAACATCTGCATCATTATGTTTCTTACCAGATTTATAACATATATCATAATCAAATTCCTGTAACTTTAGACTCCATCGAGCCAACCGGCCTGTCAAATCCTTTAAATTGTTCAGATAACAAAGGGAGTGATGGTCTGAAATAACATGCACTTTATAGCCATACACAAAAGTCCTGAAATGTGTTAAACCAAAAACGATTGCCAAAAGCTCTAAATCTGGTACACTGTAATTTCTTTCACATTTTGACAAAGTTCTAGAAGCATATGCAATAGGTCTAAGATTATCATTTACTTTCTGTAGTAAAACACATCCTATTCCTAGACCACTAGCATCAGTGTGTAATTCTGTATAGGCTCCAGGATTATAATGAGCCAACACAGGAGCAGAAACAAGAGAGTTCTTTAACTGCTGGAATGCTGTTTGCTGATCCGGGCCCCAAATAAAACTTTGACTTTTCTTGGTCAGCTGAATCAATGGATGGGCAATGTAAGAGTAATTCTTAATAAATTTCCTGTAGAAATTGAACAAACCCAAAACTTTTCTCACGTCTCTAACATTCTTTGGGCGTGGTAGTTCTTTGATCACTGTAACTTTCTCAGAATCTGGGGAAATTCCATCTTTAGATACTTCAAAACCCAATAACTTTATCTTTTCCATAGCAAAGAAACATTTCCCAGGTTTCAGTTTAAAATTATGCATTTCCAAACGTTGAAAAACAGCTTCTAAGTTTTCTAATATTTGTTCAAAAGTTTTGGCAAAAACAACAATATCGTCCAAATATGCTAAAGCTTTCTTAAATTTCAAGTCTCCTAACAATTTCTCAGCAACAAAACTGAAAAATCTTGGTGCATTAGCAAGCCCAAAAGACAAACGTTCAAATTCATACTGCCCTTCATGAGTAACAAATGAGGTATACTTTTTACTATTCTCCTCTAAAGGAATTTGAAAGTATGCTGACAACAAATCTAAGGAAGCACACCATTTAGCTTCTCCAAGGTAACTAAGGAGGTCATCAATAAGAGGCAAGGGAAAGGCTGAGTTTACTGTAACCTTATTCAGTTGACGATAATCTACACAAAACCGCATAGAGCCATCTTTTTTCTTTACCAACACCACAGGTGATGACCAAGGTGACTGAGAATCTCTAATAATACCAGCATTTTTCATTTCCTCTACTTGTTGGGAAATAATCTCTTTCTGCTTATGAGCTACCCTATAGGGTCGTTGCTTAATAGGTTTTTCATCCTTTACCTCTATTTTAAATTCCGCTACATTAGTTGAGCCTAAATCTTGCAATGAAGTGGCAAAAACATGTTCATATTTTAACAACAGATTATGAAGATCTGACTTTTGAGCTTCAGTTAAGTTGGTATTAACATTAAATTCAAACTTTGGAGCGTTCAATGGAGTAACATCCTTAGGTGAAACTGAGTTACTTTGAACAAATGCAACTTCATGAGCATTAGCTAATACAGTTTTAGCAAAAAGTGTTTGAGGAACATCTGAATTATTATGTACTGGTATCACAAAGTCCTTTGAAGATTTGCAAACTACAGGTGGGATAGAAATATTCTTCTTATGCATAATACTGGTAGAAGGCTCGAACATAACCTCATTTGTAATAGCAGCTGAAGGCTGCACTGCCACAAAACAAGTAGTAAGCGGTGGCAATTTAACATCTTTTACAACAGAAACTTTATTAACTATCTGTACCTCATCGTTCAATGGAATCACAGCAATATCTGTAAAGGGACCACCACATGTTGTTTCAAAAGGAATGTGTACCATTTCTCCCTCATGAGTTTGAATCTTAACTTCTGCACAAGAATAATCAATGGTAACTTTATGTGAAGTTAGAAAGTCATTACCCAAAATGAGATTATGTGCCAAGTCTTTTACCACTAACACATCTTCCTGAAAAACAAAGTCATTAATTTGAAATTTCAAATTTGTTTGATAAGGCGCATCTAATAACTTGTTACCAGCTGTTTTAAGCAAAATCTCGACAGGTTTCATTTTAGAAATGTCATTGATATGAGCTGCATTCACAATGCTAACTGCACTTCCTGTATCCAACAAAATTGGAAGTTTTGACTCCCCAATGGACCCCAAAATTTGCAAAATTTGACCTGGAAGAGAAACAACATTAGACACAGGTGAACTTACTTTGGGTACCTCTAGGTTATGTCGTTGGAGGCTGGGCCTCTCGAGTTTTTTGAACCAGATGGTGAAGTCCAGCAATTACGTGCCATATGACCACGCTTGTTGCAATTGTAACACACAATAGGTGCCTGCTGTCTCCTTTCATGATATCTTGGAGGCTTAAGTGGGGGTGGCTGCACAGTAGATGCAGCAGCAGTGAATTGAGACTGAAGTTGTTGCATTTGGGTAGCAAGTTTAGTGACCTGTTCACTCAATGTGGAAACAACATTAATAACTGGTTCAGAGTGATTTACACTTTCAAACCGTGATAAAACAGGTGCAGATGACACAGGTGGAGGAGTGTAAGTTGATGTTTGTGCTTGTACTAAATGTTGTCTATGTTGCACATAAAAATTAGCTTTATCAACGCTTTTAATAATTTGTAAAACCTCCTCAACTGTTTGTGGATTTAATGGGAGCAAAGCTTGCACATACTGAGGTTTCAATCCTTTCACTAAGTTTTTTACCTGCTCCATTTGTGTCATTGCAGCGTTAACTTGGTCACACAAGGATAATACATCATAAATGTAATCTAATACAGGTTCATTTTCTAATTGTACCCTCTGCCTAAGTTTAATTTCCAACAATTCATCTTGATTGGACATTTGAAAAGCTGCCAAAAACTGTTGAGTTAGAAAATGCCAATCATGCTCAGGGTGTCTATGGCAAAAAGTTCGGTACCACAGTGCTGCTGTGTCTCGCAAGTAACATGGGAAAAACTTCAACTTTTGTACATCTGACCAACCATTTGCTGTAGAAACTAAGTTAAATTTTCTCAAAAATTCTGAAGGAGATATCAGTGCTATCCTGTCAAAACAGGGTGGATCAATAAAAGGCCGAGAAACTTGCATTGTCTGAGTCTGATTAACATTAGGTGCCATGGATACTTCTAAATTACTAGGTACATGTGCACTTTGATTAGCTAAAGCAGAAGTCGAAGCTATTACATCATGTGAATCCATTGTAACTGGCACATTGGATGATTGCCGCGTTTTCTTAGGCATTTTGACTTACTTTTAAGTAACACTGGACACCAGAATAAAATAGGCAGAATTACCAACTGGAATGAACACAAAAATGAAGTGCATCCTTCACAAAAACACCAAAAAAGAAACTATTTACTTTGAATTTTACTGCCAAAACTCACACAGCGTCCCTTGAAAATCAACACGTGACCACGTGGTGTCCATTATCAATTTCCATGTAGTTATAAAAAAAATTTTAGCACAATATTATGAAATAAGTTTACTATTGAAGAAATCAAATAAAAAACAGACCAAAAGTTAAAGGATTACGAGACGATGACCAGATTAGAATTTCTAACTAATTGAACACCACGCGGTCGGCCATGTTTCCTCCATCTTTCACCACCGTATACATTCAAATTTTTTTCATAAAAACCGGACTAAAGCAAGGAGAAAAAAAAATTTTGAGATCTTACCCGCGTCTCCACCAATATGTCACACCCTACATTAGAATAGATGTAATATTTATTAGCTTTGGGGGGGAATCCGTAGCGGTAGAGCTAAACCATCACAACAAACACTAGTTACACCACGCGGTAGGGTGGACATGTTATTTTACTGATAACTAGCTTACCTGCATGGTGGTGAAAGGTGGAAGGTCCAGCGAAGGAAAACTCACAAAGGCATTTTAAAAAGAGGTTTAATAATTCCAGACAACTTACATTCAATGAGGTTTGTGTTCCGGAGGGTTGCTACCAACACATCCTCTCTCTCTGGTGGCGGCTGGTCGTCTGCGGAAGAGGAAGCCAACCCCCTCTCCAGCGCAACCAACGAACAAAGATCAGCCAGTGGCGCCAGGTCTGACAACCCATACAGGGTTGCCACAATATTTAGCATTTTGAAATCATAAATTTAGCATTTTGTAGCATTCATAACTTTTTAATTTAGCATTTTATAGAATTTTGATGTAAGTTTGAGTTAATTTTGTTAAATGATGAATTTTAATATTATTTATATAGAATATAAACATATTTATTGAGGTTATTAATCGAGGCGAGTTAAAAGTGCATAATGTGTTATTTTATTTCACATTAATATAGGTTAAAGTAATACACAAATACAGAACCATCTGAGGCCCGCCTCGGTAGCGTGGTGGTAGCATGTCTGCCTCACGTTCAAGAGGTCCCGAGATCGAATCTCGGTCAGGGTGAGTTACCTGGATAAGGTTTTCCCGTGGTTTTCCCTTATCCTGAGAGATGAATGTCGGGTAACCCTAAGCTCTATGGACACCAGACTCATTTGAGCATCACTTTACCCATTTCATTCATCGTCCGATATGACAAAATTGGAGGATGTAAATTAAAAAACAAAATCTGATACAGACTAAAGCATGCTGCGTAACACAAAAAGATATATACTGATGTAAAACTAACACAATGAAAAGAAAATGCACAAAATTAGCCTAATTTATGATTCAGTAATCCTGTTGAATGAAAGCATTGAATATGTTTCAACATTCTGTTCTTTCATTTGAGCCATCCTGCCACAATCAAATTATATTTACTGCAATATCTTTCAGCATCTTCCTTGTTGGTAGGAACCCAAATACTTTGCAGAGCTACTCGAGCAAACTCTGGGTATTTGAGTTTAACAGCCAATAGCATTTGCAGCTAGTCTACATCTTTAGTATTCTGCATGGTTTGTATCGGTTCTGAATGGAAATATTCATATCCCCCAACACAACTATGTATTTTAACATCACGAAAAAATGAAATGTTACTTTTACTTTCACTTAAAATCGTATACTTACTGAAGTTACTCTGCCAGCAGTGACAGGATTGGAAAGCTTACCAACGTCTTGCACAAAGGCATTTGTCACATTTTCCGCCTCTACCCACTGATATTTTCGCTCCCACCATATTTCCACTTATTGACATAATCTGCGCATAGAATAAATGAACGCTGCGCGTAAAACCGAAAACAACAATGAAAATCGCAACTTTGGCAACTAGGAACTGCAACTGGAATTAACATGTGTTTATTACTGCCTTAAAATTATGGTTATTGTTGCTTTTCAGAGATAAGGATTTAAATTTTCTGTAACTGAGTTGTGAAGATATATTTATGACGGCCATTAGGTGTAGTAAGAGGGGTTTCTTTTGTGAAACAACTGAACTCGCTTCAGGTATCAAGTATAACTAAATGGACAATCGTGGAACAATAAGCTAATTTTAAGAGAAGGTTTCCTTTCCACATTCCAGATGAGTGGACACTTACTTTATATATTTCTAAACATGCAAAGGTTCTACAGACTCTTCTGTTAAAGTTTCCAGAAGAAAAAAAAGTATTTGGGAAAAATAATTACTTGGGAAAATCTTTGATTTCGCATTTATATCGCATTTTGAGTCAATTTCGCACTTTGTCGCACTATATCGTATTTGTGAAAACTCACCACCCCTAATGACAGGTTGTAGAGAAAATGGATGAGAGAAGAATAACTCTGGAAGTGATAAACAGAAAACGAAATTGGCTGGTATGAAAAATGTCTGTTGGTCTGAGATGAAATAAATGAAAGTCAAACGAGATAATGGTTAATATGTGGGGAGAGATGGAAAAACTGTCTCTTGAATAGCAAGAGGTTTTGTGTCCAATGGGAGAATATATCTTTGATTACAATTTTTCTCTACTCTCTCCAGACTCTGGAAGTGTACATGTGACAGTGAATATGGGTACCCTGTGTTAAAAATGACTGAAAAAGAATAAAAATAAATTTAAGCAACTAGTCCACAATTGCTTCTCAATTCAGAGCCTATATGTTATGAGCATAAACGTTATATAGGGCTACACAAATGAAACATAGAAAAGGATAAGAATACTTAAAACACAAAGGAGAAAAATTAAAGCCTGGAATTGTAATGCTCTAACCATCAATGGGTTAGTTATATATTAACTCCTTATCATGCATAGTTACATTTTAGTGACTAATTCCGTAACTTTAAACCCCAACAATTACTTGTTTAAAAATGTACACTCAAATATATTGCGCATTGGTTAAAATAATGATTGGATGATTGATATTGGTCGAATTAATTTCAATCTGACTGACGTTTTATCTCACAAAATATCACCCTTAAAAATGTGTAACAAGACTAAATTTCATGAATATCCGTTTAAAGTGATGTGATATCACATACGTGACGAATGAATGGTGTAGTCGAACTGCTCCATGGTTGGATATATGGAGGAAATCAATCGCTAAAGGTAACGCAACGAAAGCTTGTCAGCTGGAACTGTCCCTCAGGTTGTCAAAAATACATTCATTCAATATAGTATAGATTAACTGCGATATCCGCACCTCTTATTGGACTCTGAGGCTTGTAATAGGGATACTGTTGACCTGCAAAAGGTGCAAGTTACGGAAATAGACTTCAGAGTATCAGGTAGACTGGCAAGCTTTCATTGCACTAGCTGTACCTGGGAGCGAAACCAAATCTAAGACCTGTCAAATCTAGCAGAAACTCTCTGCACCCGATGCACTTAAATTTTACCTTTCAAGCCCTAATCATACCCTTATGTTTAAGATTTGCGAGATTGGGGCATAGCTTTCAATAGCTATTTTGGCTAAACTGGAACCAGAATAAGGGATTTGGCTTTTGGTTGCGTTCTCTACGAGATCACCTCACGGTGCCTGGTATCTCACATATGTGGAAAAATAAAAATAAGAGCCGGGTTGGAGAAGCCTGAGACAACTTTTCTCAAAATCAGAATATCTTCCTGTTTTTTCTTTATAAAAGGAGCGATCTCTTACCCACGTTTCTGGTGGCAATCATATTAGGTTCTCCAAGTATACGTTGAGCAATTTAATCGTAATGTACGCAAATGCATTGTAGATAACGATTTGATTACATCAGGTCTTTCATTCTGTTATGAACAAGTTGTCAGATCCGCATTAGCACCCCAGTTAGTAAAATAAATTGAGTAGAAGCTAGAGCATACATTGTGCGAGATGGCTAGATGCTGATTCAAGGTATGACTCATGAGGGAAGCCTTCAGCTATAGCCAGGGCATAGTGCTGTTCAGCTCTCTTGGTGATTATCAGTCATCTGAGGCCATACACCTTTAAAGGGATATGAAGTTTGCGAGTCTCGCAGTATATAGCTGCTGACGTCAGTCCCGAGGACAACACGTATAGATAGTCCGGTTCCCAACGAGTAACTTTAGTTACATTACAACTACTCGCCAAGCAGGTAGATCTGCCTTTCAGGGAGTGCAAGGTGTTTGACATATTGTGTTGATAGCATTACTTTAACAACAATTATTGGACAATCTCCGTTTTATAAATCAAAGTTTTAGGTATTATCAACAGCCATTAAACACCTTGAAGAATGTACTTTCGAGCCGTCTAAAAGCAATCGAGGAGGTGTCTGCAAAAATCAACAATATAGAGAATGCACCACCTATGAAACGAACAAAAAATAAATTGTCCAGTATTCTACACAAAAATACTGGGTTTTCAGTGCTGCGTAATAGAAGAAATAAACTAAGTCTCGGACAAACACATGAAAATGATTTATACTACTTATATGCACCACTAACGTCATGTGATATTGAAGGAACTTTCTCCCAATATGTTTATATTGTTTCAGCAGAAAATTCACATTCGACAATTTACGAATGAACATGGTTGTTCACTGTAATTCCCGCATCAAAGGCAATGAGAAGGACGACATGTTGTAACGTAGCTTACACTTTGTATCCGAACTGGAGTGTGCACACACAGCACATCGGTATACTTGTTGACGTGGACGTCTGTTGATGTCGCGCCTGACCTTGTATGGCACCTGTATGCGAACAGATGTATTTTTATATCTTGACAGATGGAGAACGATGCGCAGTGGTATCTAGACAAGTCCACTTCAGAACGGTTGCAACTGGAGGGAAGGGCAGCTCAGTTACGTATCAGTTGCGAGCAAGGAAACAAGTGCAGAGCTACTCGGTAATACTACATCTTGTTTCAAAATGTGCTTGTCTCCTGGTTCCAAGAGAGCATTTAGAAATGGCACCTCCTAGCAGCACATTAGGAAATAAAGTGCTATATTTAAGAACACGAGAAGTAATAACCAATGTCTATAAATTTATAAAAAAGAAAAAATGGTCCTGGTCTGCCATAAAAGTCTGGGAAAGGGCATCTGAGGCAACAGTTGTGTCTGAAAGCAGTTTAGGTGGAGTTATTAAGGAAATAAAAGCCATTTGTGCTAGTGCAACAACGTCGTTCTCTATGCCCAGGAAACAAAGATTAAGAACATGCACAAAATCTAATTTGGATCCTTCAATTCAGAAGTTCGGCGTACTATAAATAATTTTAAAGCACATAAAAACAAAGACCAACTCTGAAGAAAGAGCTTATGAAGCTTCAAAATTCTATTGACTTCCAAGGCAGTGTCTGAACATTAAGAATAGTTCTTTTGAAGCTAGGATTTACATGTAAAAAACTAAGCCTGACAGACAAATTTTAATCGAACATCGCACCATATGCAGAAAAAGGCTTAAGTATTTACGAAATATTCAGAGCTATCGCAGTAAAGTTTATATAGTTTATATGGATGAAACTTAAATTAATGCAGCACATATTGGACCATATGCCTGGAGTGAAATTCGTTACAGGAACTGCAGTGATGTTCAAAGGCCTACAGTTGGTTATCATGCCTGCTGGAGGAGAACAGGGTTTTGTTATAAAACGCCTATGTACTATCTAAGATCCAACAAAAACGTGGAGATTACTACCATAGTAAGAATTACAACTTAGTTTATAAGAGCTGCAGTACTGGCTTCGAGAGTGAGATATGTTTTTAGACACCTTATCCACCGCACTCCCCTCTCGTAATCTTACGCGTGTGACGCATTGTGGCGATAGGTACACTATCCCCACCACAGTTGCCACACATCCCTACCGCGTATGATTCCTGTCAAGATAAAATAATACATCTGTACATTGATTGCTAAGGTGTACGGGATCCGATGTCTGGTGATTATAATCCCAGAGCTTGACACTTCAGGTGATAGAAAGTTCTCCTGCATGGATTGCGGGCTCATGAATTAATACTAGTATACTTCCACCAGTGGCGAGAGCTGAGTTTTATTTCTAATCATCAAGATCAGATGATAATCTGATGATAAATCCTGAATCAAACCAAGTTGAAAACCATATCCATCAGAGATGCAAAAGGCCCTCTGCGCCTTAACAGACAGCTGTCTAGCAATAATACACTACTCAGACGCATTAAAACACCATAAATAAAAATAGCCATCGTTACTCATTCCTAAATAAAAATCCCTATTATGGGCGGGTATGCAGCAGAATCACTCAGGCTGAACTTCACGTGCCAGCAGTTGTGTGTATGTGGTGTGCGTGCATGCATGCGTGCGTGTGGTCGAACTAATCCTATAGCAATTTTCAGTCCGTATACCCATCATTAACAGTCTTGTTAATGTCAACCGTTTTAAATGCTGTTTTAGACAAGCAGCATTTTATAAAGATTTCTATTCTCTGCGCACTTGATAGGATCAAATTTGTATAGAACATAACTGCATAAAAAACTACAGAGTGGTCCAAAAATCCCGCACCATAGGGATTATACTGTGATACTTTATGTGTTCAATATGAGAATAGTTTAACTCACGTTTGCGAAGGGTCGACCGTGTTTCTTAAAAAATTGGTTACCAAATTTGGCGTGATTGCACGGTTCCCTGCTATTATTAGCTCTCGGAGATAGTTTGCATCCCTGATCTTCACCTTGTAGACTTCAGATATCCCCATATTGCAAAAACCTTTGGGTTTAAATCAGGAGATCGAGAAGCCCACTTCACTTGGCCTCTGCGGGAAGTTGTCCGGCTAAGTCCGTACTTGAATGACGTAATGTGTTGGTGCACCATCCTGTATAAACCACTCAAGTGGTAACCAATAACATCCAAGTCAGGCAATAATGAATCCCCCAACATTGTCAGGCAAGTTTAGCCGTTGACATTTGTGTGAAAGAAGTACGGACCAATGATATGGTCTTTGCACAAACCAGATCATTAAATTACACGGGCAGCTCCTTGTTTTTGTTCCTAGAAAATCAATGAGGATTACTGAGGATCAGTAACGTAAATTTTGTCTGTTAACTTCGCTATTCACATAAAACTTTGCAGCGTCAGGAAGCATACCCGTTGATAAAAACTGAATTATCTTCAATTTTTCGTATAAACCACTCATACATTTCCATGCGACGATTCGGATCTCTCTGTAAATATCTTCCACAAAGGAAATATAATGTCCCCATGGTGCGGTACTTTTGAGCCATCCTGTAGTTTTAATATTCCAGACCACTTCTCTTGTGCCATATGAAGAACCAGTTACGTTATGCATGGAAAACAGGATTCTTTCTGTGCCCCTGTCTCTAGAAATAACTATTCATAAACACAAAATGTAGCACACAAATACTTTAATTCAAATTTTAAGAAAATATTCAAAAATAATATCAGGCTGAACGAAAGGAAAGATTTTAATTGTCTGTAAGTATAATACATAGAGAAATGTGTAAATAAGAGACCAAAATAAGTAATGAAAGATGAATTTTCACATATCATAAAGTTAATAAAATTACTTAAGACCCTCATTAAGAAATTTCGTTCCTAAACAGACTGATAGAGATATAGTGACGCACTAAACATTCTTACAGTGTAGTATTTACGTCAGTCTAATTTATCCTTATTAAAAGTTTCCGCGTCATTCGAGTCATTAACGATACCTATCCTTAGGAAAATAAGGAAAAGAATGTCTTGACCTTACGGTCAGCTTTAAGGAAAACTTAAAGCAGAAGCTACATTTGAAATTAGCTGTATAATCAGTATCAGTGTTTTATGCAAGAGGTACAGAAGATGTTTTTCCCGTATGAATCTTAACAATGTGCACCACCCCTTAAGTGTTGCAGTGTAGATGCTGAAATATAATATAAAACAAGTAAAATAATGTAACTAAGATAGTCATTGCACGATAACGCCACTAGCAAAATATCAAAATAAATTTATATAATCATACGAGAGAAATATAACATTAGGACAATAATGCCCAAATAAATTGGTTACAGTCTGCAGAAAAATATAAGGTTATTAAACTATCATCAGTAAATTTGATAATTGGTTGTACAGAAGATGTTTCGTTCTCCAAAGTGCAGACTTGGATCTTTGTGAACGGGGTGGTATTTGAGATAGCTGATTGATGTTGGTTCCACAGACCATAACAACTTTAGTACGACAGAGTTAAGCGTTCTCGTACGCAAGAACTATGCCTGTATCGTCCATATTCAAGGTATATAAATGACATTTGTCAGTAATAACTAATGAGCAGGGCTAGGAAGTTTGTACCGATTTCCGTGAGCAGCGTAAGAACGACCAGGCATGGCTATGCCACACAGCGCTACAAGTAAGGGCAAGGTTCACCGTAGAATGCAACTCATTGCTTTAACTTGTATCCTAAACTAATACATATTACATGTTTAGCACAAGCTTTACATCAAGTGGACGGCCCGCCCCGGTAGCGTGGTGGTAGAGTGTCTGCCTCACGTTCAAGATGTCCCGAGTTCGAATCTCGGTCAGGGTGAGTTACCTGGATAAGGTTTTTTTCCGATATTTTCCCTTATCCTGAAAGACGAATGTCGTGTAACTCTAAGCTCCATGATTCCTGGGTTCATTTGAGCATCATTTCACCCATTCATCGTCCGATATAACTTAACGTTGGAGGACGTAAATTTAATAAAGCACACCAAGTAGCCGAATCAATCAAATGTAGTTATGCAGGTGTCTACAGCTTTGCAGCTCACATGAAAAATATATTTTTGAAAGCATCTTACAGGATTGCAAAATTCAGAGAGTTAGCACCAGCGCTACCAGCACGGCCAGTTGTCGTCAGATGGGCAAATTGGTTAGAGGCTGTAATCTATTATGCCAAACATTATGACAAAATTGTTTCAGTATTAGCCAATTTAGAAAAGCGGGATGGCTCCGGCGCTTTCCTCTGTAGCCCGCATTCGGGAGGCCCGGGTTCGATTCCCGTGGCCGACCTACCTGACCCATGGGTTTTCCGGGTTTTTTTCCCGAGTCGCTAGGCGAATGCTGGGTAGATTAATTCCATCCCCCGAATTTCCTGTCCCTCTATTTCATCTCCATTATCATTTCATATCGTCTCTCATTTGGTGGTCTCTTTCAGGGTAGAAGCATCAGCGGGTGTCTCGGTGGTGCATGGCGGGATGATATCTCTGAGGAAAACTACTTCCTCCTCCGGTAGGTCGGTTGCCGGCCGCAGTTCCTCTGCTGGGATCATTTAAGGACCGCCAGCCAGGGACCTTTGGGGCTCGGATCGCCTGCCTGGGACCATTACGGCTCGGCTGCTGGGCTCGTTGCCATTTCGCTGCAGGGGGAGCGGATCCGTTGTCCTGGCCTGTCGGGGAAGTCTCTATCTAAGTAAACTGTAGGGACCCTGCCCTCTGTATTGCCGTGGCTCCTTGGGTCGGCCACCCTCAGTCTGCTTCGCCTCATCCTTCCTCCCGGGGGTGCCCCACTGGGGGGCATAGGAACAATGGACCCAGCATGGTAGTCTACGTACCGAATCCCCTTAGTAATAAAATCCCAATCCTAACCTAATGGCAGTTCTAGCATACAAACTGCCAAACGTCTAGTAATAGAACAGTTTTGTAGGAATATATTATTAATTGCACATTTATAATGAGAGTCACTCACAATTATCACTATTACAGTCTAGAGGTATGGAGCTGATTGAATCTGAGCGGCATGTAGAACTGTCAAAACGGGTTTACCAAATCTCGAGCATTCTACTTGAAATACAGATGAAAATGAAAAGTGTAGTTGAAAATAATACAGGATTCGGTACGATTTACGGCATACGAGATCCACTTTTGATCCCAACAAAAGCTATGGTACTGATACAGAAATCATAAAATATTTTAAATATGCCCCGATCACAGCATGTGAGGTCGAAGGAACATTTTCGCAGTAAAAATCTTGTTTGACGGGATGTAGGTACATTATTGCTTTTAGTAATACTGCCGCAGATGAGTAAATATTTAGTAAAACTCCTGCTTTGGTATTTTGTCTAGTAATAGTCTTCAGATATTTTAGAAATTAATTTTATTATTTGGATATTATTTTAAATTCGATCAGGAAATATTAGAACCCGCGTTATAATTGCTTGGGTGTTGCCACAATGTGCCTGTTTAAGTAAGAAATCAGCCAGAAATAAGCCCGTATGTACTATATAGGCATTTGTATGCTGTACATACTGACCTAAATAGGTATGCATTTACGAATGTATCATAAAACATTTGTGTTCTCTTGGCAATGGGCTTCAATGCCCCTGCGCCGTGTGTCTATGACCTCTTAGGATGCCGGGAGAAGGTCGGTCGCAACTGTATAGGGAACGGCGGACGGTTGCAACTTTCTAGCTCTCTTATTGAGGTATGCAGAAAGTGTGGAAAAATCCGCCATAAGGGAGACGCTCCTGATGAGATTTGAACCCCAGATGTACTTCACGATCTCGACTATCCCTATCCATGTTACGGTCGTTATTTGTGATTATGAAGTGTTTCATAACTATTTTCTCTGAATTAATGGCAAGCATATGCCATTAGTTTATTATAAATCTAACACCTTTATATTAACATAACTAAGCATTTATTTGAGGGCTGAATATTAATAATAAATAGCCAATCCATCCCTAAAGTACAAAGGCCTCCTGTTAGTGCAGGGAGTTGCTGCTATGAGCTTATTAGGGTAGCAACTCCTAAGAGCCTCATGCTTAATATTTAAGTTTGATTTATGAGTCACTATGTTTACACTCAAACTTCACTTACTTGTTGTTGTATAATTGAAACGTTTTCAAGATCATTCGATCTCATCCTCAGCTGTTTGGTGACTAAATGAACCTTCCTCTTCTTCCACTACTACGGAGCTCCGAGCACTCTGCCATCTGGTGTTAGGGGCACTAAGTTTTAATACTTCATTTAATGCCGGGGTTTCAAAATTTTTAACTTTATCACGGTTTTTGTTTATGAATATTTTTTCCCAAATATCCAATTCTATGGGTGTACTTAAAGATTTTAACAGTTTAATGTTGTGACCAATGTTGTGGTTTTCTGTCCAAAAATGGTGTGAAACTGCAGATTTTTCTGTTTGTTTCAACTTAATGTACCTCTGGTGTTCTTTTTGCCTGGTTAACAAGTTTCTCTTAGTTTTTCCTATGTAGCTTTTTTCACAGGTTTCACAATTAATCTGATAAATTCCTCATTTCAAATTGTTGGGGATTGTATTTTTCAATGGTTTATTTAGCAGGTTCCTCAGACTGAATATGTTTTGGGGTGCTAGTTTTAAGTTTTGTCTTTTGAAGATTCGTTCAAATTTTCTAAAATCCCATGGATGGTAGGTGAATTTTCTATATTGCCAATTTGTGTTTCTAAGTGGTGTGAGAGTGGTATTTTTTATATTATTTTCAGTTTTTCTTTTCTCTTCATCATGTTCCTTATGATAGCTGGGTTGAATCCATTTAATACCGCTATATCTTTTATGTGTTGTTGTTCTTTCAAAAATTCATCCTTACTCAGTGGGATGTTGTATAGCCGGAGAATTAGACTTCTAAAGGCATCTAGTTGATGTGAAACTGGGTTGTATTCATTTTTCTTTATGTAATTATCTATGTGTGTGGGCTTCCTGTATATTCCAAAATCTACACCATGACGATTTCTAGTTATCTTGAGGTCCAAAAGGGGTAGGGTCTCTTTCTACTTCCATAGTAAATTGGATGTGATTATCTTGCAGGTTTAGTAATTTTAGAGAATCTTCTCTAAGTTTTTCCGGAATGATAGCAATAACATCATCAACATATCTCTGCCAAAATTTATAAATCTGTGGGAAGGCCTTTACTATGTGTGTTTCAAAATAGCTCATGTATAGGTCTGCTAAAATAGGTGAAAGTGGGCTCCCCATAGCTAATCCTTTTGATTGTCTGTAGAATTTTTGGTTAAACATGAAGTAATTATTCCTTATGCATAAATCTGTAAGGGCTTGCTTGTTGGTCGGTACCTCCTTATCTAATGTGATGACAGTGCTCTGTATTCTATACACCGTGTACTTAGATCTATATTACATTGTTTTATATTCTATGTTCTATAAATTATGTTCCACTGAGTTTAAGATAATCGATCTGATATCTCTATAATTTTAACTCTTCTAAATTTGGTGATCCATCATCTTAAGTTCCCTCTTGCGCTACTTTATTTTTGTAGTTTACATTGATCCTACTTCTCCTTGAACTGCTCTTCAACTTAGCACCGACACTAACACTAACACAGCCCTTCTTTTGCGAATTGGTATATTTGCACGCGGCTGCTCTTTACAACTTTCTCCATGTTTGTCTGTCCTAAGCTTGTCTCTTCCACGGTGTTCCTGCTGCCCTACTGAAGAGGTCTATCCATCTTGTCTTCGGTCTTCCTATCGATCTTTGTCCTATTCTCAGATCCCATATTGTTCTTTGGGTCCATCGGTCGGGGACCATTCTGGCGACGTGGTCTCTTCATATCCCATCATATACTTTTTACACATTATAGTAAAGCCTACCACCACCCCCATAAACTTTCGTGGCCAAGTAATAAAATATAAAAATCAAGTGAATTATTCGGGTATTGTCATTGGACACAACATGAACATGTATGCACATATAAGATACGTGACAGGAAAAGCGGAGAAGGCAGCTGCGGCTCTTGGACGACTTATGCCGAAGTGGGCGGACCAAAACCTGGGAAAAGAAAAGTATTGGCAAGTGTGGTTAACTCCATAATTTTGCACTGTGTGGCGTTTTGGTATACCTAGTTGGAGAAGCTAACACATAGACGAATTATAGAAAGAGCACAACGAAAGATCATGGCAAAAATAGCCAGTGGACAACTGTTTCAATCAGAGCACTTCAGCTAAGAACAGGTGCTATACCTATACACTTAGTTGCCAGTGAACGTATATATCATAAAGGGAATACTAATACCTATGACTGAAATGAAACGTATTAGATAAAGTACCTTAGAAAAATGACAAAACGAATGGCAGGCAGAAGTAACGGTTGCTCAATGGACTAAACAACTCATTCCAAATATTAAACCATGGATGAATAGGTAACATGGTGAAGTTTATTTTTATTTGACGCACTTTTTGCCTGGGCACGGAAATTTTAAAGTACCTATATTTGTTTAAAATGGGATTAGCAACAAACGAAAACTGCTGGTATTGCGGGGAAAGTCATACCCCGGAACACACAATTTTAAAATGCTGTAAATGGAGGGAAATTAGACAAAAATGTCTGGCAAGCTCAACCAGATTGGAAATTTAATTCCAGTAATGTTATATAATATACAAAATTGGATTTTAGTAGAAGATATGATAGTAAATATTTTAAAACCTAAAAAGGGGACGAAGCACAGTAAGAAATAATGGTAGCAGCACTATGAAGTAACATCGAGAGATCTTTCCATAGTGCTGTGAGGTATATTGGTGGGGTTTTAGTGGAGGGCCCACACTTGCCAGTGAGACTGGCGTGCTTATACATCCCCAAAGTAAACAAAAATTAGTGTTGCTAGAAGAGGGTTTAATCTCAGAAGGTTATCACACCTAATGATATCCATAGTGAAGATGAAAAGAAAGCTGACAGTGTGTGTAGAGGTCTCCAGCTTGTAATGCTAATTTAAAGGGGTGTGTGTGTTATGCGTGACTTCAAACGGAAAGAGTTGGCTACACTTATGCAGGAATCGCTTACGAATGCTAAGTAATCTCCACATTTTATTCACTTGTTTCATCGAGTAGGCATGTCGCCGAAGATTACGATCACAGATGAGAGATACTGGCTACCAGGGAGTAAAGGTGTGCCGCACATCAGCTGGCACAATGCACACGAATAAGCAATAAGGCGAAAACGAGCATGTTGGTTTTACAATTCATTTCACGGCTCCCACACAGCTCGCATTTTCCCCTCAGGGCTACTAGTAAACAAATCACCACCCACTGGCCTTCATTATTTAGCAATTCCGACAACTACTTCTGTGATTATCGAGCCGACTGTAATAGTGTAACAACCGACACATAAAGTGCATACGTATTGTGTAAACACTGTGCAGATGACGGAACTAGAATAGGGAAGATGTATTGCTATGCACACACTCAGGTCAGTGATACCTCAGTCGTTAGTCTTAGTTCGTTGTACGAAACTGTGAGAAATGATCTATGTAAATTCTGCTTTAAACAGAAACATCAAATATATGACTAAAAGTAGAACTTCTCTATCTCCTAAGTAATTAAGCTTTTTGAAAAGGTGCCTTGAATGGTTTGTCGTCGTTTGGTTTCCTAAGTTAGGGTAAAGGGAGGTATTTTCGTGACATAGGCATTTTCGAAGGGATGTCACTGAGAAACCAGTGAACTGCCAGCAGTGAAAGACGAGTTAACACCAACTGGTTTCTCTGTAACATCCCTTCGAAAAAGTATCACGAAATTGCCTATGTCACAAAAATACTTCCCTTTACTCTACTCTTAAGAACCAAATAATTTGTAAACGGTAGAACTCAGCTATCAAAATGATTGTACTCCAGCAGGATTTAACTTAGTCAATGCACAAACTTGTAGTAAAATAAGCGAAATATTCAGGCAAATGAAATTACCAGTACTGAATGCACAAAACTCGACATTCAACCACAAGATCATGAACGAGAAGTGGATCAAAAATAAGTAATCCTTAGTATAACCAAATCGTACTGAAATATAAGCAGAAGAATACGACAGTTAGCTCTATTAATTATACTTATTCTTTATAGGACAACGATCAAGCAAGCATCTTAAAGACACCTCGAAATCTATCTCTCACATTCAAGATAATCCAAAAGGAATGATGTTGTCAGTGATAGCGATATGGATTCCTCCTTGGTCAGTATGTTCATTTCTCTGAAATGGAAGCTGTGTAATATTATATGAGAAGTGATTTATTTAATATGAATGCAGCCAGATTCTGTAACTGCCTCTGGCACACCTACAGTAATTATGGATAAAGCAGTATTATCTAGGAAGAGGAAGATGATCTGTTAATGACACCACATCCAAAATTAATGGATAAACCTTTTGTTCTCATTTATTGATAATACGTCTCATGTTTTCCCTTGAAGACTTTTTAAATCATTTAGTATAGCTTTGGTTTAGAAAAAATAATTCCTTGCGATATGAAAAACTAAATGTCTCTCACAAAATCACAACTGCTTATACAGGTTTCTTCATAAGCTTACTGAAAAGTTTGAGGAACAGAAAGAGTAGACAGAATGGAGTAGCTTTTGACTAGGGACCCATGCTTCCAACAGGATTCCTAGTCAGCACACTTTATTACGTAATCCACTTTATTACGCATAGGATTCAGTGTAATAGATTATAAAAGATATTCAAACACACCACTACATTGAATAAAGACATTGCACCGTCGAATAACTCTTCGGCACACTCGCTCAAATACTCCAGGCAAGTGCCGAAGTTCGTCAGATGCCACAACTATTTTGGCTACTAGTGTTTCTGGATCGTTCACTGGTGTCTGATACACTACAGCTTTGATATGCTCCCAAAAGAAATAATCAACTGGCGTTAAGTCTGGGGAACGGGGTGGCCATGCAAGTGGTCCTCATCTTCCGATCCAACATTCAGGATATTTGCTATCTTTTTTTAATTTATTTATTTAGAGTGGCTTTAACAACTAGGTCATATCGCGAGTATTTTTTATCGTACAGTGCATACAATAAAATGGTTACAATTAATTAAACAAAACCATGAAAACAATAAATAACTAATTAACATGACAAAGGTATTCAATATCTATAAATCATAAAGATAAAGTTCTGAATAACAATCAGTGGAACAGTAATATTTAGACAATATTATAGTAATATACAGTAATATACTTATGTATATTCTAAATTGGTATCCTTGGAATTAGATATTCGTATATAAGTTTGTACTTTTGAGGAATAACAGTAGGGTTTGAAGTTGGATGGTGTGTTCAGAATGGTGGATAAGTCTTCAGTGATCTGATGAAGCCTTCGTTGTGAAGCGTATTCCTTGCATTCTGTGAGGAGACGGTTTACTGTGAGGCGGGTGTTACAGACTTCGCATTGCGGTGGCTTGCCTTTGCTAAGGAGGTATGAGTGGGTTAACATTGTATGACCAATGCGGAGACGTGAGATAATCAGCTGGTCCTTCCTGCTAAGAGAGTAGACAGGGGAAGAGTTAGTGTCCCCTTTCCTTACCATATGTAGCTTTTCTGGAGGCGATTGATACCAGATCTATTTCCATTTTGTATTTATTACTCTGGAGAAGTAATTTGTAATATCCTGATAAGGTACTGTTTGTTCATCTAAGTCTGTTAGTTGACTTGATATTTGCTATCTTGGAAGCGCCGTACGTTGACATCAAAATATGGTGGCGCTTCATTCAATTACATGCATACTTCCTGGCTTATCGTCACTTGACTAAGTTTCTGTAAGAATATCGACGAGAAGAATTGCAACACAAATGGCTGTTTTAAGGCAGATTTTACATCACTATTCATTGTAACCATACTTTTTCCAAAGAATTCAATATAATGACATTAGTTACTTTGAACTCAGAATAATCTTTTGTTAGTAGATCGAACAAAAGGCCGTAGTTAGCTCTGGCATCCAGCAGGCTTGAAATGAGGTGGTTGCCGTGGTATTAGGAAATCTACGCAAACGAATAGTTGATTAGTTGCCTGAAAGGGCTGCGTTATGTTGGTTCTAAATTCGTGGTTAGACATTAGCTCTTGCAGTGGCAAAATCTCGGCAAAAACATTGTTTAGGGAAAGACATGACTCAGGTATCAAGTTACCCTGATAAGGGTAAGCCCGGAAACTGTTCTTGCGTCAATGCGAACCTATTTCCTCGTCTGTCCTAAGATTGGATAGAAGAGGAATAAGGTAGTTGCATTTATTTTTGAATACATTTACCAGGAAACTTCTTTGTGAAGTAGGACTTTACAAAGAGGAACCTACTTGTATAAGGTGCTCAGCATATGCTGTTTCTTTCTATATTGCTCACAAGAAAGACAGTCTGTCTCTAACTATGCAATATCTGGTAAAGGATGGTGATATTGGAATCAAAATACAGTAACTTATTCAAGAACATATTTTGAAAAACAAAACTATAAAGGATCAAAATTGAAAGAATCCTTCCCCGTAATGCTGGAAAATAAATCCTTTACTCGATAAAACGCCAACAAAAAATCCATGTTATCTGTATATCTAACAGATAAAATGCGATTACACATTATGGTACCATAATTCATAATTGCAATGCGAAGTAAACCCTCATGGTGTTCGTGAAGCATTGCATGAGCGACGTTTATCATGCGTGTTTGTGGAACTAGACCACATATCCCGCAAAGTAAACAAAATATAGATCCCTTAGACTTCTGCGGAGCATCTTTCATGAATACTTGAAAATATTCTTAATTATTGGCAGCATATGAATAAATGTATGATGGTGCACAGGACCATTTTGCAGACATTGTTAGAAGATATCTAACGCCCAGTTATGGTACAAGATGGATGCTTGACTGCACCTTGGCCTGCAACATCACCTTTAGACTTTTGTGCCTATGGTCACATCAAAACCGTAATGTACATACTGCCGTTAGTATTGTTGGGGAGCCGAGAATTGTGCATACTTGTCAACAATTCCAAACTGTTCTGGGGGCTCTCGAAATAATTCGTAGCTCTCCAGATATAAGCACCTAATTTTGAGGACCTCCTTTATTAGTTTAAGTGAGATGCAATAGTAAAATGTACTATTTGGAGGTAACGTAATTCCCAATTACGGTAAGCCATGTGTGAAATTAGAGTCAAATTGGACACAAAATAAGACGTATATATATGATCTATAATGATCTATTCGAATGATTTATAATCATTCGTTCCCAATTACTTTGCACAGGTCCACTTGTGAACCTACATTTACTAGGGCTAATTTTTCAACATTTATTAGTTTTTTGCTATCACTTATCATATCTTTATATTTGTTTTGAGATTCCCTGTTTTCAAACACCAATTACAGTAAAAAGTCAGTCCCTGTGCGCGCACACGTGTGTGTATGAGCGTGTGCGTGTGCGTGTGCGTGTACAAACAAGTTAAAAACATGGAAGTTCTAATAAGCAGCAACTGGGTATATATGTTTCAGATCTTCCAACTATCACACGAATACTCCGTTCCCTTCAACCTCCAGAATCCTGTATAAGGCAAAGCATTCATTATCTTTATTTCCTCCAAACAAGTTCTAACAATTTTTAGCAAAGTTTATATATTTGATATACTGACATAAGAAAAAATATGTTTTCTAAAATAGCTTGTAAGGCCTTCTTATTCTGATTTGAATTTTATAAATTTTGTATAACTGACAAACCATAAAACATGAAAAGTGTTACTCCGGAAGAAGTATAAAACGCATAACTCGTTCATTATACAATACATGACAATAATCATTTAGATACGATGTGTGACAAAATTATTAAGTAGGGTTCGGTTATCCATACGAATGATAACATTTTCTCAAAGTACGTAATCCAACCGTGATATATGAAGATTTACAATCATATTTAATAAACTCTGAATTTGTGTTATTTATTCCGCAGAAGTTCTTTCTGTGATCTGAATTTTACACTCCGTAATTCTGATCACACATGTGAATGCGCGTTCCTCATGTATGAAAATGAACACTTGTTGCTTCATTCTGAACAAATGCATATCGTAAATACCGTAAGCTTGATCAATCGCTAAAATGTATACGAAAGTTCATAGCATGTAAGTTATATATTCGAATTTAATGGATCATAGCTTGTGTGACTGAGCTATATCAGATTTTAATGTAGCGCCTAACACGTCTGTCAACGTATAAGGTCCTCAGTATATGATTTCCGGCATGTTCTTGAATCCTCCCTCGATGAGTTGGTGTAGAGGAGTTTCAACATGACATAACGAGAACACACTCGAATATTGCGATATAAAAGATAGCATTGTTCGGTGAGGAAATCGAGATGGATATAGCGTAGGTGTACTGGACACGCATTCCTCCTCTGAGCTTGCCAGGTAACAACCTGCGAACAATGTTGAATATCTGCACACTGCTAACATTATTTCTTCATTTAGACATTTTTCTTAATCCTTAACGCTTTCTCGCACGTCTGGTGTCTTTCATTCTGTAAGATTTAGATTTATTTATTTATATTTATACATATTTGTAATTTACGACCTCCAACGTTAAGTCATAACGGACGATGAATGGAATGGGTGAAATGATGCTCAAATGAGCCCGGGGTCCATGGAGCTTAGAGTTACCCAACATTCGTCTTTCAGGATAAGGGAAAAACCCGGAAAAAGCCTTATCCAGGTAACCCACCCTGACCGAGATTCGAGCCCGGGACCTCTTGAATGTGAGGCAGACATTACTACCACCATCCTACCGAGGCGGGTGGTAGCATGTCAGCTTCATGTTCCAGAGATCCCGAATTCGAATCTCAGGGTGAGTTACCTGAATAAGGATTACCCAGAGCTTTCCCTTATTCTGAAAGATGACTTTTGGTGTCCAAAACTACAGCGTAAGCGTTTAATACATGGGAATATACTTTATATAAAGATCATGGGTTCAAATTCGGCCCAAACTGCTAATATTTTAAAAGTGTGCAGATGTATTATTTTCTTAACAGGAATCCTGCGTGGTTGGGATGAGTAGCAACTGTGGTGGGGATAGTGCACCTATCGCCACAATGCGTCACACGCGTAAGATTACGAGAGGGGAGAGCGGTGCATAAGGCGTCTAAAAACAAATTTCATTCTCGAAGCCAGTTTTGCAGCTCTTATAAACTAAGTTGTTGTAATTCTTACTATGGTAGTAATCTCCACGCTTTTGTTGGATCTTAAATAGTACATAGGCATTTGGAACAAAGCCCTGTTCTCCTCCAGCAGGCATGATAAACAACTGTCGGCCTTTCAACATCGCTACAGAGTCCGTGTAACGTATTTCACTCCAGGCATATGGTCCAGTATGTGCTGTATTTACATAAGTTTCATCCATATAAACTATATAAACTTCACTTCGATATCTCCGAATATTTCGTAACTACTTAAGCCTTTTTGCACTTATGGTGCTATGTTCGATTAAAATTTGTCTCTCACGCTTAGTGGTTTTCTTTTTTCAATTAATCCTAGCTTCAAAAGAACTCTTCTTAATGTTCACACACTGCCTTGGATGTCAGTAGAATTTTTAGCATCATAAGCACTTTATTCAAAGTTGGTCTTTGTTTTTCTGTACTTTAAAATTATTCATAGTTCGCCTAACTACTTCTGAATTAAAACATCCAGATTAGATTTTGTGCATGTTCTTAATCTTTGTTTACTGGGCATAGAGAAGGACGTTGTTGCACTAGCACCAATGGCTTTTCTTTCCTTAATAACTCTCCTAAACTGCTTTCAGATACAACTGTTGCCTCAGATACCCTTCCCCAGATTTTTATAGCTGACCCAGACCATTGTTCCTTTTTTATAAATCTATAGGCATTGGTTATTACTTCTCGTGTTTTTAAATGTAGCACTTTATTTCCTAATGTGCTGCTAGGAGGCGTCATTTATAAATGCTCTCTGGGAACCAGGAGACATGCACATTTTGAAACAAGATGTAGTGTTACCGAGTAGCTCTGCACGTGTTTAGTCGCTCGTAACTGATACACAACTGACCTGCCTCCCCTCCAGTTGCAACCGCTCTGAGGCGGACTCGTCCAGTTACCACTACGCATCGCTCTGCGCTTTTCAAAATAAAAAATACATCTGTACTTAATGTGACAGTCTCATGTCAGTAGATTTCTGCTACGCGAAATAAAAAGGAAAAAAACTGCGAAAACAAATTTTGGCACATGATTCTAGTAATTGGGACGCTCTCTTTAACAAAAATATATTTATTTGGTTACTTGTTTATTAATACATTTATTTCTACTTTGTAAATAAGAAGGGATTAGAGGAGCACTGTTGGCTTACGCGATAACCAAATATTTAAAAGCGGGTCTCTGTATAATGGTTATACACAGGTTGTTTCAAAACGACACTGAACGATTATAGCCGTTGCGTAGTTTATAACTTAACTAGTCCGAATTTCGGTGTCGCAGCTTCGAAATTCTGCTAGGTATAACTTTATGCAGAATTAAATATTAAATGATTTTGTGATTAGGCAGCGCAGGAACCACTGGTGTGCGAATCTCAAAAGCTGTTACTGGGACGCACCGAACACGAAAACAAAAGCATTACTCCTTGCTCTTTATCAGTGACCATAGCCTGCCTTTCAGGTAATAGGATAAAGGGCAATTACTTGCGCGTACTTAGCAAATCCAAGCAACATGGATCGCTATACGAACGCCATAAAAACCAATATGGTTTTGATGGATGAAAGAGCTGAAGGGAACTCAATGAATTCACTATTAATTTAGTTTCATTAAAAATATGAATTGTAAAATAGTTACATCAATGATATTTAACTTCAGAGCATTTTGTTATGATCTTAATTGTACTATACTTTCAACCATTTACTGTAAATATCAACAGCTTCCTTTTCATTTACAAATGCTTTATTTAGTATTATGAAAACACTTGAAATAAAATGTTCGTCTCGTTGTATAAGCCATTTAGTTTTTGTTAATTTACCTACAATTCTTTGATGTTGTTTTCTGTTCTATTTATCATTTAATGCTTCCATCCTCAACCTCACTAACATTAAATTCCCTCTAAAAGGTATAAGTTGCATATGTCCACCAGCTTATTTGCCATCATGGACTGCTGTAACAGAATTTTGGCACACGTTAAATACTCATAAGCAATAATTAAGCAATATCTTTTTATTGATGTTTCATAAGCCAAAGAAATTCTTAATAGTATCAAACTACTGCGGAGTATGCCGGTATGTTTACAAACAGCTACAGCACGTGGCACGGCGTGTGACTTATACTTACAAGCTCCGACAGCGTGAGGCATGTTCCTATCACTGCCTAATCCACACTCATTCTAGAGCATTTTTATGCAGCTCTATTGATGGTAAAAAGTATCTATATGTCACATAGAAGCTGAACAATTACTTCTGTATACCCTGTAGGTTCGCTATATGATATGATGATATTTGATGTGTTACATTTAACTAATTTTATCTACCCATTACTTAAAAAAGTATTACAGAAGCTTCTTCATCTATTTCTTATATAACCTATTAGTGCACTGTGTTATATAAATGCAACGCATAAACTCTACAAACAGTAGAACGCTAAGCGTTGCTGGTGTTACTATAATATTGTAGCGTGTGATTTCTTGTATGGTCAATTATATCTATTAGTTTACAGGTATATATGTTTATTAATTGGGAGTGTGATCATAATTATGCTGTCTAATGTGTTTATGTTTTACTTGGAGCAATATACACTGTTCTAGTTATGAAACAGGGTGTAATCCCTCCAAGAGAGAGAAATAAACAATGGAGGGCTATTTATGTCAACAAGGTCATAGCTGAATTCCTAAGTCAAATATAGTATTGCCCTACTTTATAAACATTAACTATCACTTCAGTCTGCAATATCTCTCCTGTACTTACAACGAAATGTATAACTGATAGGTAAATGATTTATGTCAACTGGGTTACTTAGTTTCTTAGTTACAAACGTAAATATGAGAAGTAAGAATTCCACATTAGTACTATAAACACTGTAAAACAGTAAAAGATTATAGTTGCCGATGGTCCACAATCTACACAAAGAGCAAAGCCGAAGTAGATGGTACACAAGTGCCATCTGTCGAGCAAATGTAGAAGTAGAGCTAGTCCAAATGATGTAAGTACGTAGCCAACAGATAGCAGTATAAACTATCTGTCTACTTCCTTTCGGAAAATAAACAAAAGAATGTAATTTTATCAAGGAATGTGCAAAACATAGGCAATATTTGTAACATAGTCATAAATGCGGATATCTTACAGGTATTTAGGACAAAAAACTATTTTCTTACAAAAATAGTAGCGAAAAAAATTAACATCGCTAGACCTTTAAACTATGCTTCAAATTATAAAATCCGAGTCGTAAGATAAATTCAACATGAACTGTTATAAATATGAGAAGTAAGAACTCCACATTAGTACTATAAACACTGTAAAACAGTAAAAGATTATAGTTGCCAATGGTCTACAATCTACACAAAGAGCAAAGCCGAAGTAGATGGTACACAAGTGCCATCTGTCGAGCAAATGTAGAAGTAGAGCTAGTCCAAATGATGTAAGTACGTAGCCAACAGATAGCAGTATAAACTATCTGTCTACTTCCTTTCGGAAAATAAACAAAAGAATGTAATTTTATCAAGGAATGTGCAAAACATAGGCAATATTTGTAACATAGTCATAAATGCGGATATCTTACAGGTATTTAGGACAAAAAACTATTTTCTTACAAAAATAGTAGGGCAAAAATTAACATCCCTAGACCTTTAAACTATGCTTCAAATTATAAAATCCGAGTCGTAAGATGATTGGTATAGGCTTTGGCGATTGTTCATCAACCCAGAGAAAAGCCAAGCCATACTCTTCACTAAGCGTCACTTTCCCGCCAACCTCCCCGCTTTAACTATTCTGGCAGAAGGATAGAGTGGACAAATTCTCTAAAATACCTAGGTGTAAAGCTGGACAAGGGCCTAACTTTTCGGGGTCACATCCAGGAGGTAGCTCATCGGGCGTGCGGAGCTTCGGCTTCGTTATACCCCATGATGCGCTCAGGAATGCCGACAACCCTTAAGTTGCGCCTTTTTCAGGCTTTAATTCTTCCAATCATGCTTTATGCTTGTGAGATCTGGGGCATGGCCGCAGGATCCAATCTGCGACAAATTCAGCGTGTACAAAATAGATGTCTTAGGGCCATCTATTCTGTTTGCTGGAGGTTTCCCGTGAGATACCTTCATGAAGCCTCATCTCTCCACTATGTGGAAGATGTCATTAGGCGCCGGGCCACGAAATTCTACGCGAGTTTGCCTCAACATCAGAGCGCCCTGTTTAGGTCTCTAGGGAACTATAGAACCACCGAAAGACGCTACAAGCTCTATCGGCTTCCCCGCATGGCATGCGGGCACACCCGGTAACAATAGATTTCTTATTATTCTTAAAATTATTACCGTTTGAATTTAATAGACCATCTAAATTAAACTCTTCCTAAAATTATCACACCAGCGGTGCTAACATAGCGTTGCATCCGAGTTGGCTACCATGAGGAGCTACGGCTACCTCCCTTCTTTTCATCTACATTATCTTAAACCACCAACCGGCAAAACCCCACATTTCCTGTCATTAAGTGGTTAAGTCCTTGTAGGACAGGTACACGAATGACACACATCGTGCTGACCCTCAGTCAGCCGCCATCTGCTTGAATGAATGAAAAAAAAAAATTCAACATGAACTGCTATGGAATTATGTGAAGCATTTTCGGAAGGTTTCTCTGTTCAGCTCTTCAAAAATACTAGAAAACCAACAAATACCTTAAATGCTAAGCTCTGTTAGCAAAACGGGTGCAATGCATTATCCAAAAACTGCCCGCCTCTGAAGCGTAGGTGGTAGTGTGTCTCACGTTTAAGAGATACCGAGTTCGAAACTCAGTTACGTGAGTTACCTGGATAACGTTTACCCAGGGTTTCTCCTATTCTGAAAGATGACCTTTGGTTACCCTACGGAGTATGGACCTTGGATGCATTTGAACATAGTGATGCCAACTGAAGCGGAATTCCGCTACACGTAGCGACATTTGAGCATTCAGGAGACAAAGGTGGGAAAAAGTAGCTACTTCCGTCAATTGTTTTAAAAAAGACACAAACTTATCCAAAATAATTTTAGAGAAATCGGGATGAAAAGTCTGTCATGCGGATGGTAACTCATGATATTTATCTATTTACGTCAAGCACCAGGCCTGACGGTATAAACATATTACTCGATGGGTGTCAAGTTATCAATATGTTTATGCAAGCTACGATAACCATACGTAGCCCGCCTCGTTAGCATAGATGGTAGCGTGTCTGCCTAACGTTTAACAGGTCCCGAGTTCGAATCTCGGTCAGGGTGAGCTACCTGGATAAGGTTTTTCCCGGGGTTTTCCCTTATCCTGAAAGACTAATGTTGGGTAGCGCTAAGCTCTATGGGCCCTGGACACATCTGAGCATCATTTCATCCATTTCATTCACCGTCCGATATGACTTAACGTTGGAGGACGTAAAACTACAAAAAAACAAACAAACATACGTAGCATGTTGCAACGCTCGCTGCCCCATAAGGGTCTCAGGCTTCATTGCAGTTTATAATATCATACTTTCAACTTGTCAAGTGAATAAGTACGTTGCTTTATTTGTCACCAATTAATATAATAAAGAAACGTTAACTGAATCAAACAGTTCTGGTGCCAAGTGGGAGAAATGCGTTTTTAGGGAATATTTAAAAACTCGCTAAACTATTAATTGTGTTGGTATATGGAAACGCTAATGTGGAAATATGTTTTTCCATGATGGCTGACATTAAATCTAAGAAATAAAAAGAATAAACTGAAGCCTGAAAACACTGAGTGACCTAAGAGTAAAAATTGGCATTCAAAACAAGGGCAATCGCTGTGTCTCATACCCAATCTGAAGAACATTTAAATAAATTTTAAAAATCAAGTGTAAAATTCTTCAAGAAGTGCTATAGTGACAATAGAATCTTCTGACAGTGATGACTCTTAAATCATTTTGGACATTCAATGAAGATCCCCCTTCACTTATTTGTAGTGATTGTTAATAATGTATTAAGTAGTTTGTGACTTTATGAGTTCGTAGACATAAAAGTCTTGTTTGCAGAACTTTAAAGGGCGCTTTATTCCAATGAATAGAGGCTTTGTACACCCCTTGCAATAATTAAAAGGATGTGACATACACAACAGTCTTCAAGGTCGTCTCGTTCTCAACTGCACGTAGGAAAAGGAAATAAATCACTGCGGTACACTTAACGTGTCCAGTATCGCACAAGTATCACACAACTAACAACTCAATTAACAACTGACCACGCTCTAATACTTTTCGGAGTTTTTAGACCTCCAGTCATTGTTCTAGATAACATTCGTGACGGAGTGAGAGAAAGCCGGAACTATCTCTGTCTCTCTGTACTTCTTTCTCTCGGCAAGCATTCAACTCGCGCGCCATTATCTGTCTTTCTTTCCTGCCCACGCATGCCGGGCGCTGGCTTTTCGGCTGCTCTAACCAGATTCAATGTAATTCGGTCGACAACACGATAATTGAACATCACTTCACCCATTTCATAGTCACATCCTTAAACAATTAAAACATTGTAAACCTCATGTTCAAAACTACTATACTTTAGAATGAACAACAACAATTCCAAATATTACAGGCTATAAAACTGAAATGCTAAAGATCCCAGAATAATTTTAAGAAGGGTCATAGACTTCAAAGAACTGGTATCAAATTGTTGAGAAACTGGATGGGAACACACCATATTCTTAGTATGTATATCTCCAAAATTAAACGTCAGAAGAACTCATGTCAGACACTGTATATGGGCTCCAGTCGACTAATCCATCGTAGAGGAAACTGCTGTTCATTCACGAACTCTCAACAAACTAAACCAAAAAAAAAAAAAAAAAAAAAAAATCTTAATATTGTGTTGGTTGAACAAACCTATCATAAGAAGCAACGTTGTCACTTTTATACACTAAAATTTTGATGTCAGAAATTGCACATTTATCTTACAACGGCAGAGAGCTTCTCGAATATAATTCCCTTAATGTATTAACATATACTATCTGCAGTACAGAAGTATCACGACTGACAATTTCTTATAAAACTTTCTTTACACATTTACTTTCAACTTATGGGCTGTTCAATAAAGAATGATCGCTTTTTTTAAATGTACTTTTACTCATCCTCATAATTTTGATGGTCCTTCTCAAAATAGTCTCCCCTGATGGCAATGCACTTGTTCCAGCGTTTCTGCCAGTATTTAAAGACGTGCTGGAAACCATTTCTGAGAGATCCTTCAAAATCGCCTCCGCAGTTTTCATCACTGCTTCTGATGATGGATAACGCTTCCCACGAAGGCGTTTCTTCAAGTTAGGGAATAGAAAAAGGTCACATGGAGCTAAATCCGGATTATAGGGAGGGTGAGGGATGCACTTCACGGTGATTTTTGCAACATATTCAGCAAAAACATTGGCAATATGCGGCCGTGCATCATCGTGGTGCAACATCCAGCCTGCTTCACGGAATTGTGGCCTTTTGCGCCTGATATGGACTTGAAATGTTTTCAAGACATCCCTGTACTGTTGTCCAGTTACTGATGTGTGTGCAGGTACAACATGCTGATAAACCATTCCATTAATATTAAAGAATGAGATTACCATAACTTTCCCAGCAGAAGGAACCACTTCTGCTTTTTGGGGAGTTGGTGATGAAGGAGATTTCCATACTGAGCTTTGCTGTTTGCTCTCAGGATCAAAATGATGTAGCCAAGTTCCATCAGCAGTGATTAGGTTTGAAAGAAACTCCGGAAATTCCTCTAACATCAATTTTAACTGCATGCAGACCTGCATGGAATGTCCTTTTGTTCGGGAATCAACAGACTTGGAACCCATCGCGAACAAACACGTCTCATGTGGAATGTTTCTGTCACCAATGTGTAGGTGGCACCCAATGAAATGTGCAGTGTTTCAGAAAGTGATCTTAAGGTAATTCGACGAATCTGTCTCACAATGGCAGCAGCAGTTTTGATGTTTTCTTCCGTAAGAGCAGTAACTGGAGCACCGGGTCCACCTTCCTTTGAAATTGACTGTCTCCCCTCTTTAGACATTTTAAACCACCTTCGAGCTGTACTGCAGGGAAGAATAGACTCTCCATAGTCCTCATGTAATATTGTATAGGCCTCAACTGAAGATTTTTTGAGACGAAAGCAGAATTTCAAAGCCGCATATTGCTCCTCGCGTGTTACATCCATTGCAGCTATAGGCGATACTGAACATGTCTGAACTTGCCTGGTTCTCACAGGCGGGAACCAGGAGTTACAACAATGAAACTACTACGGCGTGTTTTTCTCACATTAAACTAACAGAATATAACAAGATTGAATTTTAGTGCGAAAAATTATGACTGTAAAATAATTATGGCCATTCTTTATGGAACAGCCCTCGTATTTCGTCTTATCTAACAACTTGAAATAACGATTAGAGACTCCCTGAATGCAGAAAAGGCAGTTATAGAAAACGCTTCATGTGATTGTATGTGTGTATGAGTGAGTGAGTGTGTGTGTGAGAGAGAGAGAGAGAGAGAGAGAGAGAGAGAGAGAGAGAGAGAGAGAGAGAGAGAGAGACAGACAGAGAGAGAGATACTATTTAAATTCAGCAACTCTCACTGATTCTACAAGATCCTCAAGCAGATATCACTATAAATTACCCTTTACCCAGGATAATGTTCCGCATTTATTTTCTCAGAAATGGCTAACGATTTTGAATAAAATGCCTTAAAATTAGGTTGTGTGGATGACAAACAAAATGTTGGAAAGATAGTCAGTGTTGGACACAAAGCTTTTTGTTCTGTAATGGCTCTGGCAATGTATACACTCAATATTAAAAATTATTTTGAACCACATGGTTTGTATGTGTTTAATTGTACCAAATATGTTATGCACAGCAAGTATTGACAGAAGGGAAATTTAAACATGTGTAAATCTCACAATTTGCCCAATTTGATAACAGGGAGCCCTATATCAGACAGTCTGAATATTATAAGACCACTTTCAATATATCTTTATATTACCTTTTAAAACATGTCAATTTATAATAAAGGGGATCTCCTTCAAGACTTGGCATAGTTTTTCTGGGCCCAAATCTTGCATATGCGGCGTTGGATAGTGTCTTCATGAAAGTTTCGCCACAAATGTTGCAGTCTTATTTTTTCATATTCAAAGCTTAGTGCTTTTTTCTCACTCTTTGTCGTGAAATCGCTAAAATATTTTGGTTCTAGGTGTAGATTCCACAACAAGAAAATACCTACTTAAAGGCTCCCTTTGGTGCTACTTTCTGAAATACAATTTTTTGCAGTGGTATAAGAAGGCTATCTGATTTTTATTTGGTTGTTCAACCAAGAAAGTGTTTTTATATGTACCAATGGAAGATTTCACTTCTCAAATGCTTAGTTCCCCCTTTAATTCATCAATCGCTAACTTCATGTTTTCCGCCATCCAGTTCCCTCTATTTCTCTCCATATTTGTCTAAAACAAACGAAATAAAAGAATTGTTAAGAAAGCTTGGAAAACGTTTGACCAATACCACGTTCCCAATACTTGTCCAATATTGGGTGCGTTACACCTAAAACGTGAACGAGCCTCACTACCCCTAACACATTTAAACAAAAGCAATACCTTCATCCCATATTTTAAATTAACATACGGTAGATGATTAGCAGCGCTTAACTGTATATTTGACTTACCAGTATATTTAATAATCAGGTTAACAAAATTATCTTCGTGCAACAGGAAGCTGGTCAGAAATAAATAACCTATATTTTACGTGATTAACTCTTAGTTCACCGTCACCAATGCCCACTTTTCGGCTCACTTTCCAGAAGGTCTAATACTACCTAAACCAAATTTGCTGACACGTCTCGTACCGAAAATCAGAAACTGACAGTGCCCGATGTATATTTTAGATATTTTTAGATATATTTATTTGTACAGTTTCACTACAATGACTAACAACGTACATGCACGTGTTTATACATCATGAAATTGCTGACCCTAAGTTTACTCGCTGACTGATATCCCATGGCCATAAGCTTTTGGTTTTCCTGAGCAACTTGACGTCATTTCCTCTTAACCTTCGCTTATTTTACCCTAATCCACTTTTCTCTTAACTTATATAAGAGTTCTCCTATACATCTATTTTTCTTTTCACCCATACACGTTAGCATGCGTAACGCCACTACCTCGTTGTTCACACTGTCCCATTTCTTATACCATATTGTTCTCCTGCAATTTGTTAACTCCTTATATTATACCAGGTAATGAACAGTGCTCTCTTCATCTCCACAAAATGCACATATCTCTACCTCATTACTTCTCAACCCTTTAGATATAGTATTCCTACTCTTATACATGCCATGTCTTCTCTTCCAGTTTTGTCACATTGAGGTATATATTTTTACCTACCCCATTCTGTCTTTAATTGCTTATAAAATGACAAAATTTGCTTTCCTGCTATACTTTCCCATATCTCCTGCCTATCTATGTCTTGCACTCTGTTTCTCACTTCCTCACCAAAACCGCTATGACAGCTCCTCTGCTCTCCAAAGATCTCCCATGCCTATCTTCGATACCATTCTTTCCAATTCCGACCACCAACTATTTGTGTCCTTAATGCCTTTCTGTTGTTTCATGCACAAATTCAATGACTCCTCTTGCCCTTAAATACACATACCAGCATTTCAGTACTCTCTCTATTATTATTCCCCTCCTTTTTGTATACCCAACTCTAGTAATGCCACTTCTCTTGATGCCAATTTTGCACTGCCTGATATAGATTTCAGTCCGATCGAGGCGATTTTGCCCTGTATCCAGAATTTTTGGGAATAACGTACGAAGTTCTCTTCATTCTAAATGACCCGTATGACGCCATCTCTCTCCCCCTTGCTCTAACACACACATATACACAAACACACGTGGCCACTTGCTCTCTTTGGTTTAAAATGCTCTTTACTTGAGTGAAACTGAGTGCGTGGATTTCGAAAGAAATGTCTTTATGGACTTGCTTACATGAAATGCATACAATATATAGGTAACACATTTTGTATAATTATATGAATATATTTTAAGGTCCATTTAGCACTCATTTTCTGCAGTATGCCGACGCTGTACGCTGATCAGAGACCTGAACAGCGTTGTACATTTCTAGTGCTATTTTAGAACCGATTACGTAGTATACTAAAGCTCTTGTCAGCGTGTGTTGACCAAGGAACATTCTACACAGCATCTGCACTTTATGAGAGATGTTAATTTATTATGCAGAGCACGTACATAATATATCTTTATGGGACTCCAATCCAGAAAAGCATTAAATTCTTGGAGTGATTTGTTCAGCTGTACCACACCTAGTGCGTTGTTATTGGCTTATGTTACCGACCGTTTGCTACAAAGACTATAAACATTCTCATTTGTCGTGGTATATCGGTAATTGCTGAAGCAGAATCTAGATAACAAAGGCAAAAAGGGTTCAAGAATTAATATCGCGGTATTTATTTGCATTTTAATCTCCAGTATTGAAGTTTAAAAAAATTTAAAAATATATGAAGTTAGAATCAGGCTAAGATTTAGCAAAGATTGGTTGGTTCAAAAAACAAAGTTCCAGATATTATAGAAAGATATATGCAAGTTTTGCTTTGGGAAAGAGATTTTACGTCCATTTAATACATGGGCTTTCGGTGAACAGTTAATAAGTATAATTCCATTAACCATATCACCCATCAAGTTTAATGTTTAAATTAGTAATACTTCACAAAGACTAATACAAATTGCTTGGTTTATGTTTTGTCTCACTCTAACTTTCACTCTCCTGTTTCATCAGAACTGTTTTCCGGCTCACTCAAAAAATTAAAGCGTAACTAAATTATTTAATGATCATAAAGCATGCAATTAAGAAAACTTGTATATCACGAGTAGATCTTGCGTGGATTTAGTCCTATTAGTAGGACTGGAAATGAATAACGAATGAAAGAATTCGGGACTTAATTTAAAGTTTTTTATTGCATTACATTAAAATCATTGACAAGTAATATCTGGAAAATGGTTAATCAATAAAACGTTGCGTGACATAATTTATGGTGTGCTTTACAGGATCCACATTTTTATATAATAACATTTTATCTAGCTTTTATGATTTAGGAATTACGTAAAATTTAGAATAAGATGATTTAGAGGCTATTGCCAATTAAAAGATACATTCCATTTGGTGTGAAAATATTTTAAACATATGTGCCTTTGTTAAAACCGTAGTGCCCTTATGAAAAAAATCAAAATTTTCGAAAATTCTTCCATGCAACGGTACTTCGGGATAGGAATTTGTTAGGTTCTCGTTGCAACCTTGAAAATCCCTGTTATGTTTTACAAGAGTCACATACATATCTACAAAATACGCTTTCTTGCGTATTTAAACGATAGGTACATATGTTTATTTTAAATAATCTCTGCTTAATTCAATGCTCCAACGTGAATTTACGGTTTCTTATACATAGAAACTGTAATAAAAGTCATTATCATTGTGATTCCTTTATTTAAATCAGTTCGTAAGTAGCCAATGGATGTGTTATGTCTAAGTGATATCAGTACCCGTTTCCCTGTTAAAACAGTTATTTTAGGTTCAATTTTATTTAAAATTAATTTATGATTGTACTGGATAGAAGACGAGGTTTAAGATAACACGTGACAGCGTGAAAGTAATTTAATAAATAGAAGAAAAGGAAATTGAATATTAATCTTTATTTTAATCACAACAAAATTAATGTAAATTTCGAAGAAATATAAAGAGTGAAAAGGTTATTTGAAAGAAAAATTATAAAAATAGTATTAAATATTACAACGAACATAATTATAATTGAATGTAACGTGTGCCAATAGAAAGATGTTGACTTGCCATAGCAACGACCATGAAACTGGTTAAAGCTAGCATTTCTTCTGGTGTGTGTGTGTGTGTGTGTGTGTGTGTGTGTGTGTGTGTGTGTGTGTGTGTGTGTGTGTGTGTGTGTGTGTGTGTGTGTGTGTGTGTGTGTGTGTGTGTAAAGACCAATTAGTCCGCAGAAATCAATGTGGTGTATCATTGCATTACATCACCATCTCATCATCCCATGTGAAATTCTGTTGCACTGTCAGAGAGGTCAAAAGCAAACTTGAATAATCTTTGCTAAGAAACGAGACACTTGGCAGAGAACTGATAACCCTTTAAGAATACCTATGACTGAAAATTGGAAAATCTGAACTAAAAACGCCAGCTTTTTAAGTTTTATACCACGGATGTAACTTAGTGCAAATATGATACGGTCCAAATTTTGTCTATTTTATTTTGATAGTTCGTAAAAAATTGTCAAATATATTTATTTTTGGTTACGCCACCAAAAAGGTCCCTCACGACAAAATAACTTAAATTTTGATTTACTATTTTAACAGCAGATTCCCAACCCATACATTTTTTGAATTTGCCCTAGGTTTCTCTGTGACTCAATAACTTTAGGCTCCAGAAATTTTTAAAGCTAAGAATATGGCTTTTTTGCCCAACGAAGTTCAATTTTTTTAGTTTTGAAGTAAAGAAAGTGTGCTTAAATGCATCTCACAATAAAACCCAGGACCATATCTATCCATTGTTTCTCTATCAACATGTGTAGCAAGTTTCATTAGTCTAACACTAAAACTGTGACGCAAGGAGCATTTTAAATGATGAAAAATGCTGAAATTTTTAATAGCGAGAAAACTAGGATAAAGTTTTGGAATTTATATCTAACGCTAGCATTTGGCCCGCCTCGGTAGCGTAGATGGTAGCGTATCTGCCTCACGTCCAAGAGGTGCCGAGTTTGAATCTCGGTCAGGGTGAGTTACCTGGATAAGGTTTTTCCTGGGTTTCCCCTTATCCTGATAGACGAATGTCGGGTATCTCTAAGCTCCATGGACCCTGGATTCATTTGAGCATCATTTCACCGATTTCATTCACCATTCGATATGACTTAACGTTTGAGGATATAAATTGAAAAAGAAAAAAAGAAAAAAAAGTTAGCATTCACGTAACTTTCAAGCTACACTGGAGCATTTAAAAATGACTTGCGGTAGCTATTTGTGCATTCTTTAGATTCAGGAATGCTTACACTATTTTATTTACTAAAAGGAGGATTTAAAAATGTTCATGAAATTTCAGTCATACGTATCCCTAAGGAGGATTGCTTTATTGGACACCACTGCCCCTATATACCAGAGCTAGGAATATGTCAGTCTAATGTTCAACTGGAGGGTGCATACGACGAAACAGGTTTAAGCAGCTGTAACAAAATGAACAGGATCTTTAGCCAGTTAAGTGCGTATAACTCATAAAATATTTTCTACATACTACCACTTATTCCTGGTCTATGATTTTCTACAATAAGTACTTAGCGAGAGAACAGCAAGACAGAAAATTTGGAAATGAGAGAATTATCACTTGAATAAGTGATTGGAGAATCCTCTTCTGAGTGATGATTTTGTTCGAGAAAACAGGAAAGTTTGGAGCTTGAAATCTTTTACTTTATTTTATGATTCCATGGTTGTGTTTACGCCGTCAGCTAATACGAGCGTTAAAATACATTAAACAACTATTTGCACCTACGTTGTACTTATGTCCAAGTTTAATTGTAGAAGGCTCCCATTTTTCTTCATTTGTCCTATTCTTTGATTCGACGAAAAGTATAAATAACTATTCATTAGTTTCCTAACGGAACCATCAAGTATAATAAAGTAAAATAGAAAATGTGTATACGTACGTCTTGGCCCATTCTATTACCATGAAAGTATAGAGCAGCTCTTTGGAAAACAGAAAGTGAACGCTTCTTCTTAACGACGATTGGCTCGGTTAGTTCTTCAGCTAATGATCGGCTTCAACAGTAAAATATGTTATTAGGTTTCACTGAGATCAGCATTAAACTTAGAAATTACGAAACGGAGACGGGCTTGTCGGGTATACTCCATCCTCTAATTAGCTCTCTTATTTTGTCATCCTGTATTTACTTTTGCATATGCTTAACAATATAACCAGTTTTTACGTGCACATCAAATGAGGGGTGTGAACGTTCGTATATCTGTCTCAGAGCAGTGTGTGCTTCTAATAACACAGCTCGACCACAGCTGGGGGTTATGTATAAGAATGCTTGTTTCATAAAAACTGGTCAGGCTGATGGCGAAGTTGAATTGAAAAGGAACCATCAATAAAAGTCTTTCAGCCAATCTATCCATGTTATCTTCTTCAAAAGATTTAGTAATTGCTCGATAAAATTTTATGGCATTTGTTAAGGTAATTTGAAATTCGAACTTTTACCCAAGTCGAGGTTATTGAAAAATGCATTAACACGCTACCTTGGAATCTAACTTTACCGAGAAGGAGAAAAAAAGTGAAACTACTGAATTTACTTCGAAGCAAAGGGGAAAAGGAAGAAAAAATTAGATGCCTCAACTGATTTACCTACTGGCATACTACATAACATTCATCATTGCTTTATAACCTTGAGATCAGGGAAAGCACAACGTTATAAATTCAAAGTGATGTTCTTTGTTATAACCTGTTATGGTGCAGAAGAGTTTGTAAATAATGGATTGGACCGAAAGTTCCAGCTTCCTCTTCAAATGAAAGTTTAGCGTGTAAAATAAAGAACTTTGACAATGCACTTTATATAATTCTACATAGAAGTATGTGTTCTAAAATTTGTGTCTTTAGTTTTTGTACGCTTATACGCTGTTCTTTTCAGCTTTACGCTGTTCTGTTCTGTTCAAACCGCTTCTGTGCCTTAGGCACCGCGATTAAACACAAAAATCACAAGGTGACGAAATGTTCTTTGCTGTCGACTTGAATCTCTATTTTATTGACATGAAAATAACAAAATGGGTAGATATTTTTCTTTTGAGAGTAGTGTCTGGTTTGATCTCATTAACTCTACTTCTCACACTAAACAGGGGTGTCTAAAGGGCAGAAACCGTTCATCTGTCTCGCACCGCACAGATACTCCAAAAAGTATTCGTCTAATCATCTCACATAGAATATAACAACCACAATCAGAAAAGTATAGATAAGAAACGAACAATAACTATTTATTTAACTCTGTTGATATCTAGATTTAAAACTAAAACACAATTTGGGTTCTTATATTGCTTAATTAGTGCACAGCTCTAGGTTATTTAAAATCATGTCCCATTTGATATCAAAAAAGTATTAATCTAGTAAACAAGATCCCAAGAATGGTGCCTTGCAAACACACACCTTTCCTTATTCAGTTGTTTCAGAGTCCATCTTTGTTTTTAAAAGCCGTTGTGTGCTATTTAAGCTATATGTGTCGAAAACGTTGTGAAATACAAAAGAAAAGAGAGAAATTTGCATCAGGTTATTTAAAAAAGAAAAATATTTTCAAGAAATTGGAAGACTTACCAGTACATTGACGACTATTATATACAGGTTTGATCAGAATAGAACTGACGAAAATTAATGAAGAAGTGGTCGTCCTGCAGTTCTATACGAGATGGAAAAATTACAGTTACTTAGAGAAGTCAAGAAAAATCCTAAACTAAGTGCTCCAAAACTTGCTATTGCAGTTCAAACGCACACAGGAAAGTCTGTTTCAGCACAAACTATAAGAAACGTGCTTTATGAAGCTGAGTATGGAGGCCAAATAGCCCTTAGAAAACCACACATCAGTAAAATCAACAGAAAGAAGCGAGTTGCTTTTGCAAAATAACATAAATACGATGGGTTTGATATCTGGAAGAAGGTTGTATTTACTGACGAAAGTCAATTTGAGCTCTAAGTCAAAAGGGCGAGTAACAGTGTGGAGAAACAAGAATTGTAAGCTTGAGGAGAAAAATATAAGAACTTCAGTTAAACATGAAGGCGGTTCAGTACTTCCCTGGGGCTGTGAATAATATGGGTATTTCTGAGGATTACATTTTCACATAAGATAATGATCCAAAACACACAGCTCTAGATGCAAGGCTGTGGTTGTGTAATACTCCACGATGGATGCCAACACCACCGCAATCCCCAGACATGAATCCAATAGAAAATTTGTGGAGTATATCGGACAAAAGTTTTAAGAATCATCCGATATCTAATACAAAGAATTTAAAGAACGCTATACTAGAGAAATGGCGTAAAATTACAGTGAAAACAACAGAATCTTTGGGAAATCCATGTCAAGGAGAATGCTCCTGATTATAAAGAGGAATGGAGGGTCTACTAAGGGCTAACCATAACATTCCACACAATTTTCAGTAGGCAGACGAATACTTATTTTGCATCCTGTACTGCATATCTGTACTTTTGAATGTTTAACTATATTATATGAATAGATATTATGTGTTTATTTATTGTATTCTTTTTTCCACTAATCAATAATTCAGACTGTGTCCCTGCTGTAATTCTGCTGATGATTTTCCACTATCCATACATGCTTAAACATAAACTCATGCAATAGACGAATACTTTTTGGAGTAACTGTATATACTACAAGCCTGAAAGCACACCTGAAATATAAGCAAATGGAATAAAGGGAAATGGGGAAGAAAAATAATGGTATGAAAGTAAATGACAAAGGAAAATAATGAAAAATGCAAGTCAGCATACTGAACCCGCGAGTTGCAGACGTTACCGAGACGCTATCTCACTCCCTTTTACACCCCAATGTGGTTAAGAGTATGTAAATGTTCGATTTACGTAGTAAAAGGTAACAGAGACAGAGAGAGTTTTAACCATTAAATGGTGCAGTGCCTGTACCTGTTGTTTCCAGCTGTGAAGCAGAATTCCATTGGGGATGATGTTCCACGTTGTGGCGACATTTTCTTATTCTCCTACACGATGCGAAGTGGTACGTATTTCTTATTACTCGCTGCAATCCACGAAGGTTCATCTTTTGCTATGATCAAACCTTCTCATACGAGTCTAATTATTACAATCCTAATACAATTTATTTTCTTAGATTTTTGTTGTCTCTACACACACGCGATTTCTTCGCTTTTCAGACAGTTTTCTGAAAATAAGTTTGCACTATATCCAAGCTTCTACCCACGTTGATAAATAATTATAACAGTTCTATTTCTCAGGTTTGCAACCTGCTTTTTGCTGAATAGATGCAGCATTCTCCACGCGTGTCATACACGCGTCTATTCCCTTTGTGGTCGCGTCGCAAAAGACGCTAACTTACCCTATTCATTTATTGATTTTTACCTTATCACCATGGTAACTAAATGTTATTGTCTACAACACTTTTCCCTGTGGCCAATACATTAATTTTGAATTACATAATTTTCTGATTTTCCAAATATTAAGTCCTAAAAACAATTTCCTATTATAATTTTATCTTTATATTTACCGTATCATATTTACCATTTATCTAGATTGGATATTAACATTCATCTTAATCTGTTTGTGACCTACTCTATTCAGTCATGGCCATCTATAACTCACTAATTCAAAACAAAACTTTAATTTTTATATATATATACATATATCAATATGAAACATAAATTAATAAATTTAACGTCGTTCTGGCATTATATTTGTATATCGCACCAATTTAAATGCCGGCACGAAAGTAGCATTCAACCATAAAGACGCGGTGCACTTGTGTTCAAATCCAGGGGAAGCTGGTTGTATTGCACAACCACACTAAAAGCGCTGTAATTTGCTTACTGCTCCGCAAAAATTACCGCTTCTTCTCCGTAGAGGAGACTTATGATTTCAAGATAGACTAGCTAGTCAACTATGGCGTCATTCTTGCTAAATCGGAGGGCGGGAAATAACGTATAAAAATGAACGCCTTGTGTACATTACGGTAACTGAGCAAAAGGTCTGTTTAAACATATTGGTATTGCTTTTATGCAGTAAACGTACTCTCACCAACATTGGAGGACCAACTTCGCTTAAGAAGTTCCTTAAGTTTCTCCAATGTGATAATGAAAGTTATTCTATAAATAATTGTACTCGACTTTAAAATACAGTCCACTCTTTGGTTTCAGAAATCAGGAGTAAGAGTCGAGTTTTCACTGCAATTGTGAAATATTTCTTGACCAGGATTACACCTACCCCATCCTCGCTAGAGTATGCGAATAGGAAAAGGATCTGAATGTGTGTAAGAAAATAAAATATTACAAAAGGACAAAGGATAATACAATAGGAGATAATTTAACATCGGTGTTACTGATTTGACCTAAGTGTTAAAGTGGAATGTAAATGTCAAAAGAATATATTAATGCTGAAATGTTTTAGGGTTTAGCAATGATATCCAGAAGTGTTATATGAACATTTGCTGAAAGTTGATTAGTCGGTTCTGTCATATTTAGGTTTCATTTATAAGATAGCACAAATAACGATGTAAGCGGTTTTTATGCATATGTATTCCAACACTACCCATATGGCAACTACGGCCTTCGGGGTAACCTCGCCCCGCCACGTACTGACCGGACCTATTTCTCAGATGGAGGCACCCAGAGGGCGGTGTCCATTACTTCCAATGTAGGATGATAGTGAAGATGACGGTGAGGCAAGGGGACCTACAGTTTTACCGTGGGTATAGGGGACACTTCACATGAAGCTAGACAGAGGTGAAGGCGCGGATAGGGCTGACTTAAAATCGACGCCACAGAGCCGGGAAGAGAACTCGTACCCTCAGCACGAGAGTCGCGAACGAAACCACTGCGCTACCCCGACTCACTTGCATAGATAACGTATCTGGCAACCTTTGCCTGCACAGGTGTCCTTTTCTTATTCTTTTGTCTTGATTACGTATTATGTTATTCCTTATTACTACTGCTTTTAACATTTTAATTGTTATGTTTATCTTGAGCTTGTTGGTGGCAAGTAAATTCTGTAATCAGTTGTTTTTTACAAATAAATAAATATAGTCTAAGTTTGTAACAGCCATAGCATTACCCAATACAAATACCCGTCTAAAAGTAAGTAGACAAAATATTTGCCAACCAACTTTAGCTTTGGAGATTTAACGCTTACAGATATAAGCTATCATTCAACATTTTCTCAAATCCATTTAGTGTTCCTCACATCCGGAACCGATGCAGATTAAGCTCATGCTTTACCTATTAGTATGAAAGCCACCGGAGCATGTTATTCTAATGCCTATAATGGTCGTACATTTTTGGGCTGATTATCTCCAGCTTAGTTCAGCAAAAGATGGCCTCAACTACAGCGTGGTCAGTTTAATCTTTCGTTATCATCTATACATCACGGGATTTGTCAAAAGGTGTTATTCTGATCCTTTATAAAGTGCGCTGTTCTGCAATGTAGCATTAGCAATGAAAGGTTACAAGTATGAGAAGAACGAACGTCGTTATATGGTTGCGTGTTAAGCCAAAACATCATCGTTTAATTCGTGCTTGCCGAAAGTTAAACAATTCCAAAGGTTTCACATAAAATAGCACCCACCTTTTACAAATAATGTACAGTCATATGATTGCCACAATGAGACACTTTACCGCCTTCGCAGGAAAAGAGAATATTAGGGCTTATTACGAACCCACAGTGAACCCTCTTTATTTCCGATGTGATCTCTACGTGAAGATTTGCAACGGACTTCTGATGTACCATCAGATTCAAAGACGAGGTACCCCAACAAGGACCCAACTGCTGACGTCGGCTACCTCTAGCCAAGCCGCCAGGGGATTTGGGAATCAGCGAGACTGGTGCTAAGATGGACGACTGCATCAAAAATCTCAAGTGCCAGGAAGAAACACTTTGCCGCAACACAACTACAACCCCTAATCCTACAACAGATGAGGTGAAACAGATAAATGGACAGAAAATTCCCAGTATTTACCTGGCGACTTGAAGGAACTAAGATACGACAGGGTGGTCGTGGTCAGAATGGTCACTCGACAGGAATCGAACTTACGACATACGGACTGCGAGCCCTACAAGTGATCGCAGAACCATCTCACTCGGTAGGAGAGTTACTTGCTTTAAGATGTTCCATAGGTCCTTCTCTACATTCTCTTGGAAACCGGCCTTAAAATGAAAATCCGTCGACTTAAGAAGCACAGATCAATACATATTGATAATCAAGTTGAGTTGTTACGTTTCTTTGACCCAATTAATTTTCTATACTCACGCCATCTCCTGATCTGTCATTTAATTTACTGAAAACAGTCTTTTGTTCAGTAATGCTAATTTTGATAGTGTTTTTTTCTTTGTTTAAATTTGTATTTCATTTGTGGTTATAACATTTAATAAATATCCTAATGATGCGAGAGGTGCACATTACCCGAAACGTATAGTACAATTATTTTAAGCTGGCAGCTGAGTAAAGATGCACACTAAACGAATTAAGTCTATTACCACACCTGGAAGGAGATTGAGAATGATTTCTACATGTGCAGCCATTGATGGTGCAAGCATTAACTGCTCCACATGTAGAAATCATTCTTACTTTCCTGCCAGGTGTGGTAATACACTTAATTAATGTAATGTGCATCTTTACTCAGCTGCCACCTCAAGATAATCCGACGTGACCAGGGCCGCTTACCTAGCATAAGCTCCTCACTTTCCTCACGATGCTGAGCGGGCACCGGTCCTATACCCGGGACCTAAAATCCCTACCACATGGGTGGGATCGAAACTGGGCCGCTTTCCGTGGCCAGGGACCAAGAAATGCTGCCTTAGCTCACTACGCCACGGCGCAGGACATTCCCGAAACGTCATTTTCTAATAGTCTTTACACCTGGCTTGCTGCCCGAGAAGAAATTGAGCATAAAACATGGAAGGTCAACTGATCCACAATTTATTAATATATTTTTTTCATAATAAGTGAATTAGTTTTATGTATATAATTGGCATATTTTTCAAATTATTAAATCAATAAAACTGGATTAACAACTTTAACTCTGTGACGTTTCTTATGCAAGCCCTGATGTTTACCTAGTAGCTCTGCCGAGCAAGGTAGGGATTCATGTGGAAGCTGGTGAGAACTTAGTGATATTTAATATCAACGGAGACCATATATTTCCCACATCAAGTGACTCAAAATGACGTCTAACTACGTTGCACTCAACCATATAACTAAACACCACCGATGTTTGTTTAGAAACAATGAGCCTGTTTTCATTATTTCATTGCCTTTTGAATCATGAACAACGCAAATTGTACGTTGTCTTATTTCGTTGCTCAAAATTGTTTCAAACAGTGTGTAAAATATTTAAGATACATATGTACTATGTTTAGACAATCCTGGATACCAAATGATAAAGAATTTTGCTGAGATTTGTGTGGAAATGGCACATATTGTATATACACAATAGAGAGCTCTTATCCAATGTATGACGTTGATAACAGGATCATTTATAATCGTATAACATGCTATAAACTTAAAAAGCTGTGAGAAAAATAAATCAACAGAATAAGCAAAACAGTTTTATTAAAATATATACTATATTGTGACTTTGTGGGTTCGTGAAATAAAGAGTCCAGTTGCACAAACTCAAAATGTTATTTATTTCCACGGAATTACAGTTGGAATACTTGCCGATTACATAGAATTACGTAGCGCACATAATTACAGTCCACCAGTTCATCTGTCACGGGTTTACTCCACACCCACAATTACGTACAACTCTCTCCAGAGCTGACTAGGAACTCCTCTGATACATGTACGCAGTCTTCTAGTCCGTTCGCTAGCACAGCGCTCTTCACGGCTGCTCGCCAAGAACTGAACTGACTGGTCCACTGCATCCCTTATATACGCAGATCGCTGTGTATGGAAGTTTCGCGGCTCAGTGAATCATCCCGATCGTTTCAGACGTCAGGGGGAGGGGAAAGAGACAGTCAAGTGCCTCGTGACACTTTCCTAACCATCCCCTTCAGTGAACGCCACAAGATAAATGGGTAGGCGTGGTCTGAATGCCTCCTGTCGCCCATCCAGCTACCAGCTGGTCGTGCCTTCCGATAATTAGGTGACAATATTGTCGCGAACCCTTTCGCTATAGCGCGGCTTTTGCACACAAAGGAACTGATAGGCAGTATGGAGTTCGAGTATACCGGAACAAATAAAGATATCGCGGAGATAAAAGACTTGCCGGCACAGATAAAGTTTCCCGTCTAGAAAATTTGAGTTTCGTCTGGTGACAGAACATTCGATATCTTGTTTGTTCCAGAAATATCTGGTGATATCAGTGAGGTATTTAAGGAAGCGACGACTCACCAAGAGTGGTAGTAAACAGTTCTAAAGTGTTGTAACGAGAGTTGATGTAATCAGAATGCTGTTTGTTGTGGTCATCGACCTTGGTAGATTGTGATTGTATATGTGACGTAATTCTGCTTCTGTGAGAATTGAACAGAGTGTATTTCTACGGAAATAAAGAACATTTAGAAATTCTGCAAATTGGACTTTTAACTCTACGAACAACGGACTGCTATAGGATTTTATCCCACCCAGTTTTATAACTTTAGTTTCTGGTATGGGTGAATAGTGTTAAAAGTATTTTTAGTGCCGTAAATCTAGAAGGCATATAATTTTTGTTGGGAATCAAAAGTAGTTCTACAAATGCTACTTTCCTATAGAAAATGTTATAACTAAGTTTGCAATATTGCAAGTTTGCAATAAAGCCATATCCTCGTATTTTATTTACTTTAGTTATAAAATCACACTTAATTTATAAGAATTTTGGAATTTCTATGGTCTTTGCATAAAGCAGTGAGCTGTTTTCACATTATCACTTACTCATAACAGAGAAAGTACTAAATTACATTCAAACTATTATAGTTTACTGAAAATGCACATTCTGAGGTTCATTGAAAGCCTTAAAAATTAATTTTTTCCAAAATATACTTGTTTTAACAGCATTATTCTATCGAATTTCATATTTTATTCATTCTGTAAAATGCTTGGGTTTATAAGATATCATAGAAACCTAATCAAGAGATTAATAGATTTTAAACGGCAGGAAACCTTAACCATTAGGATTAACCAGCAGGTAAATCTGTACAATAACTACAGATTTCAGTGCAATGGTGGAGATAACTAACATTTACTCCCTTTTAGCCGTATAAAAGGGATGTTCTTTAAGGACGCCAGGGAAAGGTTTTTTAAGAAAATCCCTCCAATCCAAAACTATTGTTTAAGGTGAGAAGGTGCTGCCTATCTCCACAATTTTATTTCCCTGTTTTTTTTTTTTTTTTTTTTTTTTTAATTTTAGGTTGTCCAACGTTAAGTCATATCGGACGGTGCATTAAATGGGTGAAATGATGCTCAAATGTGTCCAGGCTCCATGAAGCTTAGAGCCACCCGACATTCGTCTGTAATGATAACGGAAAACCCTGGAAAAAACCTTATCCAGGTAACTCACCCTGGCCAAGATTCGAACTCGGGACCTCTTGAACGTGAGGCAGACATGCTACCATCTACGCTACCGAGGAGGCTGATTTTTGTGTGAACATTACTAAGAAATTATTGATATGTACATCAAAATTTTCAGGAATTCTCTTGAAACCTTTAAGTTTAATAATACCTACTATTATGTGAACATTTTTTACTGACAATTTGTTATAATTTTTTAGTTTTTGCAAGAAAAAGGCACTGAAATTTCAGATTTTTTAAACAAGCATTTTGAATCTCAGAAAAAAATCCCTTCTTATCATTATTGTTATAAGTCTGCTTAATAAACACAAAAAACATATGTTTTGGTTGATTAGTTTTTTAAAAAAAGTGTACCGGAACCTGAAAAAATGTGAAACTGAGAAAAACAGCTTTAAAGTTTATATATTGATTACTGGTTTCTCACATGAGTCAGAACATTCCTGCCGCATGGCCTTGACCCTCTGTATTTTCACTTGTTATTTTTAAAATCCTCTTCATTTTTCTTGCCTTCTTGGCCAGTTCTTCAACCATTTTATCTGCTTTCAGGACCCGCAGCTCATCCATTGAAATGCGTGAACTGGGCCTACTAACCTCAATATTACATGTGGTTTCATTGTCTATTGTATTTATATTTTCTACATTTACTTTTCTATGTTTAGTAAAACTACTGCCTATAAGCTTTCTCTTTCGGAATGTTTTTGGCCTACCCATATCATATTCACCAATAACTAGTACAAAATATTATTCAGAACAAATAACTGATCACCTACACAGCGAAAGACAAAGGAAAAACTAGTATCATTGGAGTTACAGTGTTACCAAAAGAAAGATTGGAAGATCCCTTACAACACAAGGTGTAGTTCAGAATTATCTGTCCAGTATTACATAGTTTATGAGTGATTTTCTGAAAGCTTATGAAAGGGGCGTGACTAAAAACTTAACATCCACTAATATAATTACAAATTAGGTATAAAATATTTCTGCAATGAAATTTTAACTATATATTTGTAATCTACATGTATGACAATATAATAAAATGTAAAAATAAAAAAAAAATTTAACCTCGAGTGCAGTACCTTCTCACCTTAAGTGAATTTCTTGTTTTTGTTTTTAATTTTCTAAGAACTGGCTGTAATGAAATGTATTAATATAACCTGTGCTTAATTTTTCTGCCAACTGGTCTAACGCAGTTAACGCCTTGCATTTTAACTGAAAGGTTTAAGGTCTTTAAAGCATACGGTAACCCGTTCTGCGGGCTCTCTTTACTGCGCGAAGGGACCAAGAGTCGCCTGGAAAGATGTGCCATCAGAGACGCACTAAAATCCTTACATTAAAGTAGATGTTGGCAACTACCTTCTGCTCTTAAACAGGCGCCATATTTTCTAAAAATGTTCTCACTCAATCATTTAAGCTCAGCAGCAGGGATCTGTGCTCTGACCGCCGTACACTAGAGGAAGTTAGTGATAACTTCAATCAAGAAATCACAGGATCCCTGCTACTGATGTTAGGCTCAGTAATATGTAGTTGTGTTTTGAGTTCTGTATTCTGCATTCACGACCATATTGTTTAATTTGAATTATTTTCAAATAAAAAGCATATTGCAAATAATTTAGAATATAAAGACCACGTTATACATGGACACTATGAGGAATAATGGAGTATATCAAGTAGAATGGATGGAGAAAATCTTATAGTGTGAAATATTAGTGTGCTTTTTTAATTTAATTCAAGCACTTAAAAGATATAGTTCACTGCTGAAGTTTCAATTGCCATGGAGTTTTGAAAATGAATACACCCTATCTAAGATACATCTTGCATAATTAACAAATAATTAAAGGCCACGAACTCACCAGGTTTAAACAGCGTATTTCTTGAAGCTTTAATTTTCGAAGGAAATGCTGGATAAGATCAAAGTAATGAACACCTAGGTTAGAGAGGGCAAAGAACAAAGTCAGTTTCGCTGAAATGTATTAGGTACTCGTATAACGTAGAGCTTATCACACTTGTATCATTTCAGTTGGCTGGACTGCGGCCGCGAAGCAGGATGGTTCACCGGCACATCTCCTATCTCCATTCTCAAGAAGATTCACTGTGCTGAGTAAGGTAGGTTGCATGGTGAATTTTACTGGAAATGGAGATAGGACCTTATAGAGTAATTTATTAATATTTAAATTTTAAAAGAGCCCTAAAAACTTATCTTGATTATAATCTATGCGATAGTCACCTGAGTTACAAAGCAAACAACTTCATTGTGTTAAATATGGCATGATTGTAATATTTACCTTTAAAAACTGTATTATGAATAGCCATTTACGTATCAAGTTAGCTAAAGCTTTAACGTACGTATTGTATACATGGTTCTAGTATAGGCTCTCTAAATTATATAAGTACCGTATGAATATAAAAAACATAGTCAATGTTTTTCAAATGGGAAGAGTTCTCGTCCGCAGCGAATGAGATGCACTTGTGTGCTCAGCATTGCCACCACGTTACCCCCATTGTTTTCATATTTATGACTCTCTCGGACACTATCCTAGAGCATGCAAGTCAACTTGGAGCTAGAAGTAAGGAAACAAAACTGAATTATCCAAAACTTCATAATAATATAGTTAAAATCAAAATTGTAGCAAGTATATTCCCATATTTACATGTTTTAAATGCTATAACTAATTACACTTTATGAATTACCTATTTTTATAATTCAATGCCAGTTCCTCATCCATATCCAGGTCAACGTCCCTGTCACTTATGTCAATAGAGAATTCGCCATTGTCACTGTCCTCATCGTCTGAGTCCTGCAAATTTATAATGATGGCTCCAAGATCTCGTCACATGCTATTTCTTTCCAAAAGTCGTCTTCTTGTAGTTTTTCTGTATGTTTCACGTAGTTTTTCAGTCTTGTTATCGATTTATTCATGAATAAGTCATTCAACGTTAGTCAACTTAAAAATATTATTTCTATTTGCAACTCCCCCCGTCCACCGCCGATTTATTTGAGCTCACACTAACTCAGTTGAATTATATTGGTAATAGTAAGGAGCAAAGTGGATTACCTAGTGTCTTCCCAGTAGCATTAGCTTTGGTGTTAAAGCTAATGCTACTCCAGGACGACTAAATCAAGCAACTTTCTGGTTTAATCGTCCTGGGGTATTTTATGGACAATGTTGGTATAGCAACAAAAATTAAAACTACGGCTAGAAGAACTGTTCAAAGACTTTCTATTTCAATTGCGAATTGATCCAGTTAACACACTTTTTCTTGGTTTTTATACAGAAGAACTGGATTATACTTATTTTTCCTCCCTAGGGTAAACACCTTCCTGGTTTATGAAACAAACAAACATATGTGACGGCTCAGTTCTGCAGATACAACACTCTTAAGCCTAATAGGAAGTGTGCTGTTTGTTCTCTTTAATTTAACAAACAGCTTGGCTTGTGAGCTGGTCCTTGCCCGTTAGGAACCTGGTTGAGTCCTTCCAGCACCCAACACCTCACTACTTGCAGACTCGTGACGATTTATTTGGCGGTAAAAACAGAGTTATTTATGTGATGTGTATTCGACGTATCCTTGCCGCACATACACATACACAGATATATACAACGTGATTTCACTACGACCTGACCATGAGTGTGTCATAAAATTCCCCTATCAGCCATCGCTCGAATTTGCCCAACTGTCGTTATATTTTTTTAATTTCGTGTGAATCACGTGTGTTCTTTCTAAGCTGTAATTGGTTAGTTTCAATTTCTAGTTCAGCTATCGTACGAATTTTGTATGTGCGCATGTCCGAAATTTGGTAGGAATGTTCCCACACTCTATTTAATTTATTCTGAAGCCCGCACTGTGCGAAACTTTCAGGAATGTAGATAAGTTAGTGCAATTGTATTGAGCACGCTCGGGGAAGCATGAAAGGAAGTCTATCGCGACAGTTTGGAGCTCTACATAGCTCGCGGGCATGTATTCCTTGAGTAGGGGTTGTTATGAACAAAGCCAGCTGACATGTGTTTGACCATTCCTTTACAGAGGGACCTCATTTCTGTTTCTCCGTTCATCTACCTTTCTAATCCTACAAGCACTTCTTATTATATATGTGCCCTATGTGCTATAATGTGTTTTCCTACAAAAATTGTGTATTTCCTTCCGATACAAAATATTCAGTATAAAATATCTATGCTAGCCTAATATATTTTTGATATAATACATATATGAACAAGGGGAACAGTTACACTTGTTCAAAGTAATTTTAATATATCATGTTAGTAGTCCTGAGTAATTACAAATATATGTACATACATATATTCCACCCAATAATGATGGTCACCACAGTGCTTACTCTGGATGGGTCATTATAATATATTAGTACTTTATTTATTTATTTGTATTATGAAAACAACCTAAAATATATTTTTTACGGTTGTGTTGGGAACATTTACTTCCCACCTTCCTCGTAGATTACTTTTCGCAAAATTTGAATATTTGCCTGAGGTCAAATAGTACTTTTTAGAGATGCACTCACTCTTTAGAGATAGCGCTCGTCACATCCCACTTACGGTGAGTGCAATATGCAACACCGCAGGACTTCAATTTGCTGCTGACCTGGTAGCGTTCAAAGACAAAATTCATCCCATATGAAATACATTTATAGAATACGTCTGTCTGAATCTTATGCCATGAAGCATGCCAAGCGTCACAGGAAAAGTTGGCCGTAACAATGAGATATGGATGTAGGTGGCAGTGCCTATTTTGAGCTCTGGTTTCGAAACAGCTTGTGACTGAAATATAGGTAAACATTATCCATCAGAACGAGAAACAAGGAATCGGAGCTGCTTCTAGCAAAATATTGGCAGCAAGAGAAGGAATATATTGTGACTTTGTGGGTTCGTAGAATTTAAAAGTCTTGTTTGCAGAAAATTAAAATGTTCTTTATTTCAGTACAAAGACGCTATGTACATCCCTTACATGTCATGTAGGAGCGAAGGTATCTACCAGAGCAGCCCTTACATAGTAAAGACCGATCCCCCTTCTGCAACCAAGGAGTAACCAAGCTGTCACCAAAAAGGGGGGGGCGGCCCCTCCAGGGCTCTTTCCCTGGGGCAAGATCTAGAAGCTAACAAGCCGCCACCCACCCATCTCATGCGCAAACTCAAGACCGGTGGAAGTGGATACGCCACCTACGCGCGCTACCTATTGACCTCTGAGGGGCCGCGTCGTAATCTACCACAACTACTAGCTATGCAGGCTAGTACCGGGGAATGGTGAGGCAACCCTCCACCCCCTCCGGGCGGCCGAAGCCTCGCCGGACGTACCCGATCTCCCACGGGTATCGGGAACGCATTGCCACACCGAGTCCATCCCAATCTGAACAACTCCCATACGGTAGGGGCTCGGCTGTTCGGCCCTAGGTTCTTCTAGTAACGACAGAGGTACCACGAGTGCTAAGGGTACGCAGCGCCCGCACCACGGCAGCTAAAGGAGACGGATCCCCTCCCCTACAGGTTGTACATCCCTTACAGGAGCAAAATTATGTAACATACACAAACGCAGTCTTTAAGGTCGTCTCGTTCTCAGCTGCACGTAAACAAGTAAAATAATTCACTACCGCACACTTCAAATGACCACACATTCAATTACCACACAACGGCGCACAACTCAGAACTCACTAGCAACTGACTCGCAACTAACTTTTCGGGATTTTATACCTCCCGTCATTATTATATAGGAACGTAGACCATTCGTGACGGCAAGAGAACGACGGAACTATCCAGACATCACTCTGTCTCTTTCACTCTTTGTTTCTGGCTCTCTCGGCAAGCGTTCAACGCTCGCTCCATTAAGTCTTTCTTGCGCACGCGCCGGTACTTATTCGTCGCGTCTCCAACACACACAAAAGTGCGATTGGAGACAATATTACATTTAGTGACTGTTTATGATAATTATAAAGAATTTTTATTTACATTTAATTTTCTGCCTAAGAATTTTGTTTAAAACCCTGTTAAATTTAGTGCAATTGGCCACTGCCAACTGAATGTTGTGTATCACGTTGCTGAAAGTTGTGCAAATTCAGCGGTAGGTATCGGCGACTAGATTAAGCACTAATTTTTGGCGATAACCAGACCAAAATGCAGCTGTTTTAGAAAGAATGCATTAAAAATTAATTTATGTAGGTTTTTTTTTCTCCTAACATTTACGATGCAATAAATAACATTCCAATCCAGTTCCATGCAGTATTATAGTACGTAACATTAACAGAATTATATTTCAAATAGAAGCAAAGCTTTTGTATCTGTAGTTAATTCAATTATGAAAACTGGCTTCTTTGATTGTTACTTTTTAGTGTTCTCCAGAGTAAATTCTGCAATAAGAAATGCGGAAATATATTTTAACTCAAAAGAAATCTAAATAAGCTACGCATATATCTTCGTAGAAAGGATGGAAAAGAAACAAGATATGGGCCGTCTGTTCCGAGGATTGTAAGAGGATCGTTAAGAAATCCTATCAAGAGTACGAGTGTGGTAAATTTTACATATTCAATTGAGTTATTAGTGTTATTTTCCTAGTACGGTATGTAACTATTAATAAAAATTATATACAACTGCCACCTCAGTATATGAATTCCCTCAGGTAATGTTTTATTTTAGACAAACAACTACAGCTAGGTGCGTACTGAGTTGTCCGAAACCTAGGTCCCAAATGTTTAAAATGTTTGTGCATTTTCTTCTTTTTAGGAAGCTTTTTTCACTTAAAAGATAGCTTATAGTATTATAATTATTTTTAAAATGACCATCTATGGAGTAATGGTTTCAAAATATTCAACTGACTTAAGCTGGCATTTTCTTAAGTCGTTTAGTAACCAAATTTAATAAGAATTAGCTTTATTATTCTCAAAATGTTAGTAGAAGTGAACTATTTCTGCATGCTGTTATACGATTATGCTCAAATTGCCACTGGAAACAGTATTGCTCCAGTTGGATACAAAAGGTAAGAATTTACACAAGTTGTGCAACGTTAACTCTTTGTCTTAGTTTCAATTTTTATTAAAAATCGTTAACAATAAAACTTCTTTCTAGTGCTCAAACCATCATATAATCTCTACAGTGCGCACAGAGAAGCATAGGTATTGATGACGGAGGAAACAGTTAGAAGAGGTGATGATGAAAGAAACGATGAGTGCATGAAAGAGAGAGGAGGGAGAGAAAAAATAGAACAAACTTCGCTAATAATGCAATAGCCCAAGGGAGCTGCAGGCTCTGTAGCAATTAAAATAATTGCATCTGAATTAAGTGTGAATTAAACTACAGCGCAGTCTTACTTGTGACGTCAATATAGTAAACCTGCTATAAGGATTTTCTTCTACAGGTCAGACAAAACACTAACATTTCGAACAACGAAAGAGGCTATCTCTGAACTCAGAAACTGAAGTTGGTTGGAATAATATTAAGCGCCCAAAGTGATGAAAATCAAAGGCAGGTTTTCTATTTTTGTATTATAATATGTAACCACATAAGGCCTCCAAAATGTACTTCATGTGGATTTCATTGAGAAAATCTGAAGGAATCATTATATTTAAGTATAAATTCAAAGTTGTACCTACAATGTTTTCTGTTAGCCACAGGACATATTCAAGAAGAGTTGTTAACATAAAGGGATATAACTACCCCGAAATTCTTGGTCTCCACATATAACAAGTGTGATACGTTGCATTCGTGTGGATTTCTCTACCCACTCTGCTCGAAATATTGATATAAAAGTTTATTTCAGTTTTCCTTTACTACTATTTACAATAAACAGAACGCATTACATTTTACCATAGAGCTTAGAGTTAATCGGCATTCAACTTTCAGGATAAGGGAAAACCCTGGAAAAAGCGTTATCCATGTAACTCATCCTGACCGAGATTTGAACTCCAGCCCTCTTGTACGTGAGATAGACACGCTACCATCTTCACTGCCGAGGCGTGCAAAGATTTAATTTGTGTATGTTTATGAACAGCACAACAAAAAAATAGTAAGATGCTATGCTAATAAGGCAACTATCATTATACTCACATCTGCATTTGCTTGAGAGTTTCATGGCATCATCTCTGCCCCACGTGGGGCCTGTGTGCCAAAAATCGAGTGCAGAGTTTAGCTGGAAGTACCCGAAAATGAGTCTAGAATACGTAGGGATATATTAACCACTGGCGCGACAGCCCTTAGAGGGCCAAGGCCTACCAACCCGACTGCCGGCCTCACTCCCACTTACGCACGGCAGAGGAGGATCATCCAACCAATACGGGAAGGATATGTGGTCAGCATCTCGGCATCCCCCAGCCGGAATGTTGGTTTCCGTGACCATGGCCGCTTACCTAGCGTAAGCTACTCACTTTCCTCACGATGCTGAGTGGGCACCGGTCCCGGGGACCTAAAGTCCGCACCACATGGGTGGGATCGAACCCGGGCCGCTTTTCGTGGCCAGGGACCAAGGCATTCTGCCTTAACTCGCTACGCCACGGCGCAGGACACGTAGGGATATATAGACATAATAACACATAATAATACGAGATGGACTGTTTATCTGTGGCGCGCAGTGGTCTACACATACGGATCGCCGGCATAGTCTGATTTTTGAAAGATGCGTGGTCATGTCTTTCTTCACGTGGGTGCTTGCAATGCTGCCCAGCAGAACCTCTCGAACTCGAAACAAACAAGAGTTTGAGTTATCTCACCTCAGCAAAAATATGCGTAAATAATCTGTGTTAGCCTACTTTAAGAACATAAATAAGTTGTTCACACATTCTCTGCGTTGTAGGGTCTTCACAGGTGAGTTCTTTTAAATAATTTCTGCACTCTGTAATTGATATTTCATATTTACCGTTATTGTTGCTATGCATCGTAAGTTGACATTCCTGCACAGCGCCGTAGGTATTTCTCCATAGAAACACATATAGGCGATGCACGTTCTAAAATCTAGCATTTATTTTCAATTATATTTATTAATATTTCAGCTAATATCTTAATTACTAAAATTCAGATTGATATAAATACACATAGTGCCAAGAATAACTTGCAATACACATGTGGTAAACATATAACGGAATCTCGAGAATTGCACAATCTCGGTGCAAGCGGCTCCTTTTTTCAAACCTTTCCTCGTTCGGTATTAAGTGTTTACGACATTAGTATCGCAATATACTACTGTTAACGACTTTGTTAATTGACATGGTCATATCAACGTCACAGATATGCCGGAATTTCGGCCCACCGAAATTCTTTTACGTGCAAGCCTATCTACTGACATGGGGCTGCAAACTCATCTTCCTGTTGGAAGTCTCTAAGAGAACAGACAAATTCTCTAGCTTGGCTGTGCAATGTCAGGGCAGGCCATTCCCGCCTTCCCGCGCAAAACACTGTCACTGCTGACTGAGGTGCGTGACGTCACTGAGAATACAACGCAAGAGCGCTTACACGTGAATGTGCGTAATGCAATATTATGATTGCACATTATAAGATAAGGCGCTGATGCATGCAAATTCCACAATCCTTCTGATGAAATAAACGAGATGCAGTTGCTTATGAGCTATTGTAGTTATTGGCTGTGTTTTTTGTCGTAACATTATGAAAACCATTGCGCTGTTGCTGAAAGCAAACATGCTTCGTATAAAACTACGAATGTGATTTTCCATTGTTTGCCTAAAGATCGAGAACTACAGCGCAAGTGGGTTTTACGCTGTAAAGGTGCTGATCCGGTTAATGTGAATAATGCAAGGATTTGTTCCGATCACTTCCTGCCCGAAAACTATGAACGGGATTTAAAAAACGAGCTGTTTAGGTTTGCCACTGAAAAGAAAATTAAAGGGCTACGCTGTACCGTCATAGAAAATTCCTAATTGGCATGGGGATGTATTTGAGGCGGTAGTAGCAAGTACCAGCAAAACCAATTTGCAGGTAATTATCAGATACACATTCCATTTATGTATTTGTTTCTATGTGTACACTGAGTTTATTCGGTCCTTTTTTATAAGAAAAGTTTGATGCGTGGAAGAAGAAGAAGAAGAAGAAGAACAAGAACAAGAACAAGAAGAAAGCTGTTTTATTAATAGGCAATATCAGCAAGAGATCGCCGGTGCTAAGTTAGGACCGTGCGAAAGAGGGCGCTGTCTACTATAAAATCTTTATCTCCCAAAAAAAAAAAAAAAAAATTGACCCTTCGACCAGCACGGAGGTAGTTCCTGACCGCTCTGTTGTTGCTGAAGAGGAAATAATTAGACTAAAGACTCAGATGCAAGCCCTGAAGAAAGAAAACAGTGTTTTGAAACGCCAGAACAAGGTACAGAAGTAATATTTTGTAGCTTCCATGGACAAAGTGCTGCGAAGTGTAATGGAGTGATGCAAAACTTAATTTCTATAAGTTCCAAGTTTCCTGAAATTCATCACAAAGTGATCTCTCTTAATGTGAGGACAAGAACCTTCATTAGAATTAGGCACTTAAACAAAAGAGCGAAGGCAGAAATGATCAGGAAATTTGCAGCAAAGAAAAATCTTCAATGGGTTGCTTCGTCATTTTCTTGAGCTACAATGATTAAGTACATATGAATAGTAACATGTTTTAAACTCTTAATACAACTGCTAGAAAGAACCTTCATTATAATACACAAGTGGATGTTTATTCCTTCCGATTTTACACGTAGCAGAGCTTACATAACACATACTCAGGGGCTAGTGTTTAACTCTCGCGGTTGAACTGTATTCTCAGTGACGTCATGCGCGTTAGCCAATGGCAGCGCGACTCTCCGGAATGGCCTACCTGAGTACTGTAGTTGCCTTGGTGCAATGTAACACCCCAAACGTAAGCTGATCTTTGTCTTGGGCCATGAATCGTCGGTCCAACTCTTATCCTATCGTCACTACGTCTTGCTTCCATAAAAACGTATTTTAATTGTGGTTTAACAAAGTATGCTAACAATACACAACGCAAATGAATATTCAAGCAAACTCTGCGTACAACCAGCGATAACTGATCTGAGGAGTATGTGATTCACCAGTGTAACAATCTGACAATATTTGTTTACGTTACCATAGCAACGACCTTCCCCTCTTACTCTTTGCCTCCCTTGCTTGATGACCTTCATGCATCTTCTTTTAAAAATACGACTGTAGAGCTGACGAGGAATGTCCAGTATATACTTGTAAGTGGTCACATGCGGCACTTTCCAGGCTTCAGTTTTGGGTGTTGCGGTTCTACTCCGCAGCAGATTTTTGGTGCACAAAAAGCAAGCATTATGCCATCAAATGTTCTGGTGCATATCGGTATGAATAGTGATCGTTTCTTGTCAGCATGTTCCAAGGTTGTAAGACGGATGTTTTCTCTCTTTTTTTTAATCCATATCCTAAACTATTTTTGAACATTTCTATTTTCTCCAAAAATGTCTAATGATTTTTATTATAATATCATAGGATTTGACTATTTTTAAAACAAATAAATGTATATATTCATTTTTTTCGGCATGCTGTATGTAATATTCTTCATTTTGGAAGATCTTTGGATAAGTAGTAAACAGCGAAAGAAAACTGCTACACAAAAATGTAGATTTCGTTAAATAACGCAACTTATGTAATATCTGTGTTTGGGGTTAATCATTTCCGAGCTGTTCCTTGTTCTTGGCTTAAATTTTCAATGAAGTTTTACTACTGGAAGTTATCCTCCCTCTTGATCATGCAAAGAAAACACAATTTCAAAACTATTACATAGCTAATAGCTCTTAAAATATTTGAGCACCCCTAAAAGCAACTGTACTACCATATTACGATTCTATCTGATACCGAAATTAAAGCATTGCCATAAGTAAAGTATCATGATGGATTTCAAAGGAATGTTAGTTCTTTGTTACAACGCGTGCAGGTGCAGTTGAGTCGAATAGCAGTTGGGGTGAGTAGGGTATTCTTCGTACCCTTCATAATAGCATGACAAAATAGTCACAAAGGCAATCTTTGGTTGAAAAAAGGGCTTCGAGAAAGTGAAAGTACACACAACCACACGCATAAGTGGACATTCAGTTCGTGGCTTGGAGCCAATTAGGGCAGTCCTCGTCTTCTGCCTTGGTCGAGGGCAGACCAGAAGCGATGAGAGAAGATATTTGTCGGTTCATAAATACGTGAAGAACGAATTAAGTTTTATCGAGTAATAAGCATTTCACATACAGCAATTTTAAACCGTGATATTGGTAACCCTTGGTCGGCAACTTCATGTTTGGTGTTATGATAAAAAGAAGCAATCATTAAACCAGTTTGAAACGGGCATTCCAGTGTCATTACTACTATCCTTCTCTTACAGACTCACGTATACCCTAGGAGAAACCTCATTGCTTTACCCTGAGCTAAACACTATGTTGCTTCAAACTGTAGCGTGGTGTGGGTTCTTTTTGGTTCGTTGTCCTGTTGAGTGCTTTGGTAGGGATGGATTATGAAGGGTTTGACGTTGAGATGGAAAGACTGGTGTTTTGTTTAACTGTCGGTGAGCTGGGATCTCTTTCTCAGGGTTCGGTGATGAAAAGTCGTGCTTCCCGTCTCCCTATTCCTTTACTTTCTCTTGTTACTATTAACCTGGCTATCTCCTTACTCTCTTGCTGGCACTTTCGTTGCCTTCCTAGTTTTCCTTTCCCCTTATCGTTTTTACCTTGCTTTGCTAACTCCCTTTATTCCCTATTTTGCACTGTCTTCAAGACCATAACTCTGCTTCAGACTGCGACATCGAGTCCTACTTTCCTCTTCCAATAACACGTCTTCTTCCCGTCGTATTAAGTACCAGAGTGACGCTTTTTCCTCGTCGTATTCCCAGCTTCTCTTCTAGCCTTTCTCATCTATCACCGCCCATTTTCTATTCCTTTACTATTTTACGCCTATCACGTGCTTTACTCTACATTTTTATTGGAAGGGTTTATTTCTTAAATTTTCTCTTATTGGTCACTCCGGTCTGTCTTTCCTATGCAGCAGTAACATTTCCACCCCTTTGGGTTGTATGACCTCTCAGCGTCATAACAGTACTATATAATGCTTGGCTGCGTTTCCCTTAAGCTTCGCATACCTTGCTGGCGTCTCAATGTCTGGGGTAACCTTCGAGGGTTTATTGTCCTATTGTTATTTTCCTGCCTCGTGTCTGTGCTCAGAAGCAACTCCTGTCCCATTTTCCTTCATTTACACTATATTGCAATTTCGAATATTCTTTTTAACTTTATTTCTTATATCATTTATTCCCTTTTTATTCCCATTATGCTTATTTATGATCTCTACTGTTGTATTAATTTCTAGTTATCTTTTCCCTCTTGGAACCTGAGGTTTCTACTTCAAACGTCAACGTGGAACTGTGTGCCACCCATTAAAAATTGTATCATGTCCAAAGAAGTATACAATTAAATTGCTTTAAAGGATTATCCGAATTAACATTAGATAGAAGACAGGCGTTTTTAAGAACAGCTTGAATAAATGTAATTAAAGAAAGCCATGCGAAAGCACATAATACATTTTTAAGAGTCTGAAACGCTATTACACCTACAATGAAAAATCCAATAGAATTATCTCGCTTAACAAACAGCAGTTAGAACATTCTTTTCGTGAGAGAAAGGTCATGTAAACGTGACTCATTGGATTGACGATCCCTTAAAGCTTACAATAGGTATTTCCTAATTTCCTGACCTATAAAGAAATATGCAATAAAATTAATTATGCTAATGTTTGTTCTAAATCACAAGAATAAGGGTTTGTTACAGTAGCTTACACTAGAATCAATAGAGAAGGCCCAGTGCATATTTTGTATGAATCACATACAATACTTCCTTCACTTGATATACGTGAAAACTAGTGCAGAAAGTAAAAATGTAAGCATCTAAATGCAATGCAGCATCTGTAACTTCTCATAAGACTTCTTTCGAAAAAATGCAACTGTTTATTGCGAATGCACAGGACGCAACACAATAACCCCCGGATCGTTTATGGCGAGTTTAGCAGTAAAACCTTAGAATAAAAGGCGGCGTTCTCAGCATTTATAACTGATGCATTAACTCTTCTTGTCGCAGCAACTGGAATAGTAATGAGCGATGCAACGTACCTTTCAGGCATTCTTTGCAAATAGTCCACATTCCGAAGTATAATAGCATTCCATTCGTCCGTCCTATGTAATGTAGGTATATTCTTATAGTTATGGCTGTTGTAACCGCCAACATTCCTTATTTCTTTTGAAGTTATTTACGTACGTGCTAAGACTTAACTGATTTATAAGTTCCGTGATCAACTTGCTCAAAATACGAGCAGAACTACTCATTTTTGCTGTATCTCAACTTACTATAGTAACTTCCACAACTTTCCTTCAGTTTAGTTTACTATAGTTAGTTACTAACACTCCCCACATGGCAACCTTGGCCTTCGGGGGTAACCTCACCCCACCAAGTGATGACCGGACCCATTTCTCAGGTGGAGGCACCCAGAGGGCGGTGTCCATTACCTCGGATGATAGGGTGATAGTGAAGATGGCGGTGAGGTGAGAGGACCTACAGCTTTTACCGTGGACTCCGAACCACGTTGGGCATAGGGGATACTTCACGTGTGCTAGACAGAGGTGAAGGCGTGGATAGGGCCGACTTAAAATCGCCAACCCCAGAGCCGGGAATCGAACTCGGGACCCTTAGAACGGGAGCCGCGAACGAAACCACCGCGCTACCCCGTTTAGTTTACTATTAACAGCTATATTTTCTATCACAGATAGTGTACACATTTTAATTCACTGCAATCCTTTGTGTACATCTGTACGAGGTGCGTTCAAGTTTTAGCATCTCCTTTTTTCAGGACTGGGACAAGTTAGGTACTTCTGTTTTTTCTTAGTACACGTGCACTCTTTGTGAATGTGTGACAGTTGGCAGCACTACACAGTGCATAGTACTTTAGTGGCAGCAACGAGAGTTAGGACTTTTTGATACTTAAAATGGCGACGTTTTCATTGCAAAAACAGCGTGTGATCATTCGTTTTCTCCATTTTCGTGGTGTGACATCTATTGACATTCATCGCCAGTTGAGTGAGGCATGTGGTGATGGTACTATGGATGTGTCTAATGTGCGTTCCTGGGTGCGACATTTCAGGCAGAACATCGTGTGACCACAAACCAAGAAAGTTGTAAGACATCATCTCCAAAATTGGCATTTCCGTGGGATCTGTGCACAATTAAGTGCAGAGGTTCTACTCCTATTAGTCCTGGACCCGTAGGATAAAGAACCCGGGCCTTCTTCTACCCGGGAGCGATGGATACTCCGGGGCTCTTTCCATAGGGCAATACCTGGAGTCTAAAAAGCCAGCCCCCCCACTGAGCACAACGTCAAGACTGGATGGAAGTGGATACGCCACTTACGCGCGTCAACCCCACAGGGAAGACTACCGAAAACCTCAGTGGGGCCGCCTGGTGATCTAGCACACCTTGTACTAGCTCTGTAGGCAAGTATCTGGGACTTACTAGGCAACCCTCTATCCCCTCCGGGCGGCCTTAGCCTGGCCGGAGGTACCCAATTCCCCGTGAGTGTCGGGAACACACTGCCCCCTCAAGTCCAACCCAATCCGAACAGCTCCCCGACGGGAGGGGCTCGTCAGTTCGGCCCGAGGTTCCTCTAAAAACGTCAGAGGTACCACGAGTGCCAAAGGTCCGCAGCGCCCGCACCTCGGCAGCTGAAGGACAGGATTCCCTCCCCTACGGGAGGATCTGTGCACACATTCCTGCAATAATATCTGAAACTGCCCAATCGGTGATCCTCCAAAACAACGTTCTCCGCTCGCTGGAAGTGAGGCCATGACTGTCTTGGATTGTTGTCACACGATGTTCTGCCTTCATTGAGCTGTCACACCTAGGAACGCACATTAGACACATCCATGGTATCATCACCACATGCCTCACTCAACTCGCAATGATTTGCAATAGGTATCACACCTAGTGATTACACGCTGTTCTTGCAATGAAAACGTCGCAACTTTAAGTATAAAAAAACAGTCCTAACTCTCATTGTTGCCACTAGAGTTCTCTGCACTGTACAGTGCTGCCATCTCTTTCACGCATTCAGAAAGAATCCACGTGTATTAAAAAGGAACCAGAAGTTCCTATCTGGTCACAGTACGGAGAAAAAAGTAGGAGGTGTTATAACTTGAACGCAAACCCGTATTTATGAATTTGAGAAATACACCTGAAATGAAAAGGCTACCAATGAGGATAAAATATTCAAACATGTTTGCTAACTGAACCCTTCCAGGGAGCTGCTTTTGTTTGACTTCTTCATAAAAGTTCAAAATTTATATAAATATAAACAATCTGTCCATCTATATTATATAAATTTATACAGAATTTTAACTATAATGTAAGATTAGGTGCTGGAATATGTAATTACTGCATAGTGTATTCATCTACTGAAAAATAAATACAAGGAGATAATTTTGTTGATTTTAACTCTCCAACTGTCTCGTTTGAAACTAAATGAGAATTATATTCCAAAATTTATTGTGCATTTCCCAAAATTTTACATTTTAAAGATTTAGGTTACATTTATTTTCCTTTACCCTCTTGCCCACCTTGGCTTACATGACATCCTGGTCTGCTGCTCTGCCAGGTAGCTCTTAACCTCCATGCCTCCTTGTTAGCCCTTTCTTCCGCCAACTTCCTTTCTTATATTCTTTATATTTAATGCCCATTTTCCTTTTACTTTCTGTAAGAACTCACCAATGTGAGTGAGTGAGTGAGTGAGTGAGTGAGTGAGTGAGTGAGTGAGTGAGTGAGTGAGTGAGTGAGTGAGTGAGTGAGTGAGTGAGTGAGTGAGTGAGTGAGTGAGTGAGTGAGTGAGTGAGTGAGTGAGTGAGTGAGTGAGTGAGTGAGTGAGTGAGTGAGTGAGTGAGTGAGTGAGTGAGTGAGTGAGTGAGTGAGTGAGTGAGTGAGTGAGTGAGTGAGTGAGTGAGTGAGTGAGTGAGTGAGTGAGTGAGTGAGTGAGTGAGTGAGTGAGTGAGTGAGTGAGTGAGTGAGTGAGTGAGTGAGTGAGTGAGGTTTAAGGATCCATCGAGACATTACATTCGACAAAATATGTGTCAATATCATACATAAGTTTGCTATGATGGGAGTACCAAATTATAACCACATATGCCTGCAATAACAGCAGATAAAATGCGTAAGTTTCAATCTCTTCTTTGGATATGAACTGATATTAACTTAAAAATACTTAATGTGTCAAGTGTATGTGTGTAACTAGATTTAAATTGTTATACGATTATCAGAGAAAGATTAGTAATTTGTGAAGTATTTAATTACGTAATGTATTAATAAGTAGAAAGGATACTTATTTAGTGAACACTGTTGAAACTAATTTATTCTGGGTGGTTCGTGCCTGCGAGTGTTTTGTTCTATCTTAAAATCATATGGCTTCGCCCGCAATTCATTGTAAGGCGACTAATGTGGTGTTAATTATGTAAAGTTTTACAACCCTGCATTAGAACACATAACACTACTTCCAAGATACTTATATTCCTACAAGTAGAGGCTTTATATCTCAAAGGAGAAGTGAAAACAGATTACATGTGATTACGTTACAGTGCTAATATTGAAAAGTAATGTGACTTTGTAACAAATGGTTTGGTAGATAAAGCCCAGCTGAAATTTACAGCTGTCTCGAAAGAAAATGTAATGGTTTGAAGGTACACAGAGTAATGAAATGTTCAGAAACCACATTCCACGAGATGCCAATTACACCTGAATTATACTCTTGAAATTGATAATAACTTGGAGAAGTGAAAGTTCCATAAGATTACTACGAATACTGCATTTAGTTCGACATACAGGTACAAATGAAAATTGCTGATGCAAGCTCTCGTTTTTAAGATACTGATAATTGATTAGATTTCGTAAATAAACCACCCTGATATCTGCATTCCAGTGCATGCTTGATAATCCACCCAAAGTAATATTTAAGAAGAAATTTAAATAGCAAATACCATTAAAACAGGTGATGGGTTTCCTTCATGTATGATAAATAATCGTTTTTATATCTATTGATTTATTTTCTGAGCAGCTCCGTTGAGTTATTTTAATACACGCCCTATTTCTCTTCCTACCTCTAGGCTTTTCTTCATTCTCCCTTTTCTCTTTCATTCTTTTCGATAGGCAATTAATATCTTCCGAAGTTTCGAATAAACAAAGTTTCAAACAATCAAAAAGCTCTATGAATGTCGTGCGATCTTAAATTATAGTCTCGCTCACATTAAATAACTGCTTACATCTGTACAAATAGTAAGGGAAACTCTGGTGCATATTCTTAGTCAGCCCACTGAGTTTTTGTGTTTGTAAACATTTATTTTATTACAATTTTCGTAAAATGCAGTAATGAGACAGCTTTTGGACTTCATCTGACCACACAGCCTCTACAGGCCAGTAATTAAGGTGTTCTTCAGCATAATCTCTATGTGGAACTTAAAAGTATTATATGCATACCATAGCAAACAGTTGAAGTAACCCTGAAAAATAATGTAAATATAAATGCGTACAAAATAACAAATGTAACTATACGTACACCATTTATTTCGGAGTGTCTCAATGTAGAAGCCAACAACTACCAGAAATGTGTGTCGGCCTCGGTAGCGTGGACGGTAGCGTGTCTGCCTCACGAGGTCACGAGTTCGGGTCTATCAGAGTGAGTTACCTAGATAAGATTTTTTCCAGGTGTTTCCTTTTTCCTGAAAGACGAATGTCGGGTAAACTCTAAGCTCCATGAACCCCGAACTCATTTGAGCATCATTTCACCCATTCCATTCATTGTCCAATATGTTTAACGTTGGAGAACGTAAATAGAATAAATATGAAAATATATATTGAAAAATTGAAAATGTTAGAAATATTGAAATGAAAGTAAAAATGAAAATAAAGAAAAATGAAAATATATAAATAAATGATAAAAATCAATAAATAATGAAAATGAAGAGATAAATAAATAATGAAAATGAAGGGATAAATAAATAATGAAAATGAAGGGATAAATAAATAATGAAAATGAAGGGATAAATAAATAATGAAAATAAAGAAATAAATAATGAAAATAAATAATGAAAATCAAGAAATAAATAAATAAATAATGAAAATCAAGAAATAAATAAATACATAATGAAAATCAAGAAAGAAATAAATACATAATGAAAATCAAGAAAGAAATAAATACATAATGAAAATCAAGAAATAAATAAATACATAATGAAAATCAAGAAATAAATAAATACATAATGAAAATCAAGAAATAAGTAAATACATAATGAAAATCAAGAAATAAGTAAATACATAATGAAAATCAAGAAATAAATAAATACATAATGAAAATAAAGAAATAAATAAATACATAATGAAAATAAAGAAATACATAATGAAAATAAAGAAATACATAATGAAAATAAAGAAATACATAATGAAAACAATGAAAGTAAATAAGTAATGAAAATAAAGAAACAAATTAAAAATAAATAAATAGATAAATAAATAGCATAAATCTATAGTTTAATTAGACCTAAAGATACGTTCATTTACTCTGTTATGGCAGATTTTCTTCTCTAACAAATCCTAACAAAAGGAATTAGAACAAAATTAATAACTTCAAAGATCACAGGACAAGGAATGTTTGTCAAAGTGATATATTAGGCATTTCTAGTAGATACAGGAGTATTGTCCAATCTAACAATTTGTTAGGAGAGATCATCTAACTGCATGCGTCTAACCAGGCCAAATACGCGTTTTTCGTCAATCATAAGAGGTTGCGTGAAATCAATTTCAAAATACAGCTTTCGCTGTTTCATATCAGGCCTTGGGGACAGTATTCCCAAGGTGTCAATCAATGCCCCAGCTCAGAAATATAGCTCTAGCTGTTCCAGACAGTCAAGCAATACCAATTCCGTGCACAATACATTGACATCGCTATCCGGGCAGGATCTACAATCATTTGTGCTGACGGGAGATAGTAAGCTGCATCCGACAAGTGATATTTATATCCAAATTACTCCATACCACTTACACCACAATGCACCCCATTATTTCTCTTGTACATCAATTAATTTACTAATGGTACACTTGAATGCGATTGAACACGAAACTAAGTATAGAATGGAAGTGCTACAATGCTATCTGCTACAATATGGCCATAATAGCTCCGATATATGAGTGAGGCTCTCATTAAAAATGTCCCGGTTTCTATTCCTCTATTCCACTGCTATGAATGAATGAATTCTTTTATTTCCTTAAGTGGAACATAGGGCCACCTGAACGGCGAAACCTCGAGGAGCGTAGCAAACACGGTTTCGTGATCAGGGAGATTCCGGGATGAGTGATCAGCCCAACGCCGGAAGTAAAAGTACGAGAGATGAGGTGATAGAGATGATTATGGAGGAATCGGTGGAATGCTGGCGGGGCAACCGGAATACCCGGAGAAAACACACCCCAGCGCCATGTTGTCTACCACAAATCTCACTTTGCGGTAGCCTGGGATCGAACCTGGGCCACCTTAGTGAGAGCTAAGCGGTCTAACTACTCAGCCATGGTGTAGCCATATTCCAGTGCTATGGCACTGAATTTTTCGCACGACTTCTGTGGAAGAACAAGTCACTTCCATCAACTAACCTAACAGTGATAACTAGGAAGCCTGTGACTTAAGGATTTACAGCATAGCAAGTCTCATTGTATATAAGAACGATGCGTATCTCATTGTATATGAAAAACCCTACTGGTTTGCCGGGAAGAATTTATTCAGTTGGAGAGTTTAATGTCATGCTGCCATATTGGCCATGGTAGCAAAACGGTTAAGAGTAACCAGACGGAGACCGAAAAATCCTTGTTTCAAATTCCAGCTGTGGCATTGAATTTCAGTCTACCTATCCAAATCTTCACCTACATGCATGTGTGGAAGGACGATTAATTTCGAACATTTTATTTAAATAATCATAAAATAAAATTTTGAAATATTAAAAACTGAGGTGTCAGTAAGGAAGAAGGAAATAATTTTGGTAATTCCTGACATATATTGTTTATTCGTGTCTTTAGCTTCCGGAGAAGGCCCGTCATCTTGAATGAACTTACCGACGTTTCGCTCATCTTGTCGTGAGCTGCTTCTGGGTTCTTGTCCTAAAGCTAAAAACTCTAATCAAGGTACAGAACGCGGAAACCTAGCATAAAGATATGCTCCCCTCCATCTCGTCAACGACCAATTAAATATCTGAGATGTTACGTATCGTACAAAAAAATTGGCCCATATAAATTCATATAAGGTAATGTTATATAAAGTATTAAAACATCAGCGAAGTAAACTTTACTGTAGTTTAAACAGTAGTTACAATTTAAGGTTTTCTGTTAGATTAATTCAGGTGTTTTTTTTTTTTTTTTTTTTTTTAAGAATGGAGAGGAATAGTTTGCTGTGTTACTTTGTAGTATTGTTACTAAAATCATTATTAGATGTTTTATTATTTAAGATAATTTGCCTGAATAAATGCTTGAAACTTTCCTAAGAAAAAAAAATTAACCTACACCGTTGCTGAAAATGCTATACAGAGGCAATCATGCAGAAGTGTGGCACAATGTTCGTTCCCCGCTTACGAGCAAAAATTTTGCAATGATTGCATTGAATCCCAGGCACTCAAAATAGCGACCCGAAAGTATTCAGCATCCACATTTTGGCACCATTAAAGTATAAATGTATCTGTTAAAATAATCAAATATTTTAACGCTGTTTAAACAACAAGATGCAATTATTCTCCTCAGCAGGAGGATTCAAGGACTGGGCCCAAAGCCTATTCATCTTACCACTTCGGCGGTGCTTCAGACACGATTACTTGTTTACGACTACATGGAATGTACAAGGGATGGGCAATGGGAAGTTGTTATATAATAAACATATCAAATTACAGTGCTTTAAGATACTGCGGTTTAGTTCTGCTACCAACCATTATCAACATTAAACAACCCTTGACAACTTCACCATTGCAGTCACGATCATTGCGACAGACCTTTTCTATCACAGAAACCGAGGTGCTATTAAGTAATTTATCTATAACCATTAGTAATTGGAAAAGAAAAACTGTTATTATCTAGTAATTAATACTGTATTTTTTGTGTTTAATCATGGGCAGTACAAGGTTTATCCTTATCCTTTCACTTCTGGTAACAAACATCAGCTTTCTGTGCTTCGTTTCGTTTCTTCAGCATTCAGAATGTATCGCTTGTCCTTCGAATGTATTATTTACTTTGGTCCATACTTTATTATTGAATATTGATATTAATTTGAGAATTCTCTATTTGCACAATAGATGAGGTTTATAGATTTCAGTTGTGCATGTCAGCTCTGCATAAAGTTAACATGGCTCCTATTGATTTCTGTAAATGCGGGATTAGATCAAAGCACATACACAGCCAGCAGACTTTTCGCCAAGTAAAAAGAGACAGAAGTATTCGATACAGAATTCGAGACAAAAGTTTTGGAAAATAATGTAGAATCGACAAAGGAAGTTCACCATTATGGAGTGCGGAAGAGAACTTATCTAAAGTAGAGTGCCAGAACATTGTAAACTGATTCAATATCCTATTATAATGTTCTTTAAATTGTAGAAACCCATGTTAGAAGAATTATTAGGATACTACACTGTTCAAAATGCTGAAGTTGGTTGCAAATAGAGTAGTTTCGAATGGTGTTTCCGACACATGCTAATAAATAGCTGGTGTGTGCTGAATTATACATGTTAGGCACACAATGCATACTACTTCTCTTTCCAACTCCACGTGAGTTTCATAAACAGGACCCCTTATGCAGTCTCACACGAATAAGTTGTGTTAGAACCAGCGATCTTAGTGTCCAAGGAGTTTGACCTATTCATCTATCCTCCTAACTTTGGTTGATGTAATGGGGAAAATGTGCAGTACGTCACCAAGTTAGAATCAAATTTGCTAAGCAGTGTCAACGACACTCGTCGAAAAATGCACCAAGGATAAGTACTCAGTATGTTTCAAAGAATCAGGAGGAAAGTACGAACAGTTATTAGTGATACTACACTATGCATTCATGTCAAATCGTTTCTGAAAGTCAGGAAATGTATAGCATAAAGATTTACTTCATTGTAAGTGTGAATGTTTGGACCGTTGAAAATATCTTCCCTCGTGAAATACGCTTTATTGTAAAAAGAGCAGTTAAGACAACTCGGAAATTTGCACACGTGTAGAAATAATGTACAGCAATTGACACGGGCACAGATCTGCCGCATCATTTGCAATTCACTGAGGGGGGGGGGGCACGTGAATCCGTTGAAATACATCGTATTCTGCTTTGAAATACATCCTTGCTAGGCACAATGATAAGAGTACTCGTCGATGGCGCCATTCAGTTCGACGAAGGGTCCTCCACTTCAAAGTCAAGAATGCCACAGGCGGCTTGGTTAGCTTTGAACATATGTTTCTTGCAGATATATTTCAATCGGTCAAAACCATATGCACTAGGTATGGGGAGTTCTCTCCATACAGACGTTGAGTATTTTGATCACTAAGTGCAGCTTCACTGTAAATTATCACAAGCCATTTTTCTCGTAAAAGTGTGCCCTGTCATATTGTTATCTCTTCCAGCAACAACAAATTGCTGTTGACGTAAAGTTTGAAGGACATTAGATTGCAACTGCTGAACACCAATCGGTGCAATGTAGTAAAGAGAAGATCGAAGCATGCTCATACCAGATTCTAAGCAGGGGCTCGTCTGTAGCAACACTGAGCAGCAAGCATACCAGATTGTAAACAGAGGACTGCCTGCGGCAACGATTGAATAGCAAGTGAGATCTAAGCATACCAGATTGTAAACAGAGGACTGCCTGCGGCAACGATTGAATAGCAAGTGAGATCTAAGCATACCAGATTGTAAACAGAGGCGGCAACGATTGAATAGCAAGTGAGATCTAAGCATACCAGATTGTAAACAGAGGACTGCCTGCGGCAACGATGGAATAACAAGTGAGATCTAAGCATACCAGATTGTAAACAGAGGACTGCTTGCCGCCACGATTGAATAGCAACTGAGATCTAAGCATACCAGATTGTAAACAGAGGACTGCCTGCGGCAACGACTGAGAGATACATGAATTGAAGGTCGAACACACCAGGTGATATAACAGCAGACGTTCTACAGCAAAGATTGAATAGCAAGTGAAGGTCGAACATACCAGGTTGCAAATTGCAGATTATAGCAACCGCTGAATGGTTAATGAAATGAAGGTGGGGCATACCAGATTGTAAACAGCGTACTGACTTCAGTAAAGACTGAATTGCTGATGAATGATGAAGTGGACGTCACGGCACAACAGATTCTAAACAGAGGAATTGAAATTGAAGCCATAACCCCTGTCAATGTAGCCGTAAAGCGGAGGATTTGAAATTATGTAATCGTTCAGTGCCAAAAATACATGTTTGTGGACAACATTATTGCAGTTCGTGTTAAGTTTGTACTGTTATTTCACTCTTCTTATTTCTTTTCTGTCATTTTCCATAAGCAGCTCTAAATAATTCTCCGCGAGTGCAACGACTCTTTCTCCAGTATGGAGGTTCGGAATGGCCAAAAGTCATAAAATTGTCATTTTATATTTTTGTCTCACATTAATCCGCTTTTTCTTCGATTAAAATTGCATATGATACATATAGTATAGTGATTTATAAACCACTTTAATTACGTCTGCTCTGTTGTCTTACTTCTGTCAAAAGTCAATAAAAATGTGTAACTCAACAGGTGTAACATTTTCTCTGTAAGAGCTATCGAAGTGAAATTTTTTTTGTGATGGGTGGGACACTTTATTGTCAATTTATGCTGTTGGCTAATATGTTTCCATTTCTCTTTGATGATTAATTTTACACTCTCCTCCTATGCTTTTATTGCATTATATGTATTGAATATTGTTTTGTAGGATTGTATTCCTGTTAGTGTTCCCTTTTTGTTAAGATCAGCCATTATGAGAAAACCAAAAGGTGTTTTTAAGAAAATGAAGAATTTCTGCAAGTTTAAAACTATAATTATTAAAAATACATGACAATAAAAACTGGTACTAAAATAAAACATGATGTTCCAATTAGTTTTTCGAAAAGGAAAATACAGTCCTGCTTTGAAATTTATAAAAAGGTGCACGATTTTCTAAACATAAAGTGAATGTTTCTCTGTTGAAAAGATTTATCAATGAATCTGTTGTATGTATAAAATGCTATGGTCATCTTTGAAGAGGAGGAAGACCCAGGTAACCCAATCATATAGCCCAGGGATGCACTAAGGCATGATAAAATCTACTACCAACTTTAAACGCAATTTCTGGAAAACCACATTTCTTAAAATATCTGACCCATTATTTCAGATTCTGTATCAGATACCAAGCGAAACTTTTTACCACATGTTCTGTATATGTATATCCATCTTTAGACGGAGTAAACTTTATTTTCAATAATTATTCTCTGGAAAAATAAAATAAACTATTTTTTTTCTAATTTCAATATTTTTAGTCATATCAAAAAATTATAATATATACATTTTTCACGTTAGTCCAAATTCCTCCTGTCTAAATTACAAGGAAGCAATACATAATTTGTGGTAAAAGTTTCATCCCTCTATGTTGATTGATTACTGAGATAACAGGTCTTAAATATAACAGAATTTAACATTGCAGAGATAGGAGATTCCAAACCCCCTTATGTGAATATGCAGCAATCAAGTGTATATGTAATACTATACCCCTTTTTGAAATCCCAAAGACAAGAAAATCTTACGCGGCAGATAAGCGAATACCACCTCCACATTTTAAAATAATATAACTAATTTTATTTACACCACTAAAAACTAAAGCACTCATATTTATAGACACACTCTAATTGTAGAATACTGCTTTAGGTAAAAATATGCAATATATTCAGGATAATCACTGTACGCCAACACATTTTTAATGCAGCTGCTGCAGGCCTCACAGATGTACAGCACTTATTCATGCATCTAGGAACTGAATTTAGCTTATCCATCACTGAAGGACAGACAGAATATGCTGTTCTAGGACTCTGAACAACCGGCGACCTCGTTTACACCGAATTACCATCGATGATGAAGCCTGTATACTCAAAATTGATAGTTCATTAGTTCTTGTCAGCTTCCTTTTAATCCAATAGCAAAAAATGGTCACAAAGTATCCGTGTGGCACAAATTGAACCAAGAGAATCAAATGTAACCCTCAGAAGGTAATTACCGTGATTTAACCATTTTAAAAACGGAATTAAAGAAAATAAGCAAATGTTTTTAAAACAAAGATGTCATGTGTTCTATGACCTAACCCAAAATAAGCTGCCTCAATGTTAACTGATATTTTCATGTGAATATCCGACCACACTAAACTCACTATTACGTAGATCTTAGAAATGTGCGAAATGCATTTGATTTCATTTCACACAGCTACATTATGTTAGTATTTCCATAAAATCAAAGCTTCAGACATGTAATAAAAGATATTGGTAGTCAGACATGAAGGTTTCAACAGCGCTACACAGAACAAACCTCGGAGAGGAGGCGGCAGTCACTGTTAAAAGAGACAATAAACCTTTTGACCTTTCTGTAGCTTGTTGCGGGAAGCCCAACCCAATCAGTGCCGTTATTTATAGCACTGTCAAGCGCTAGGACGCGAAATTTGTGAATGAGAAACTTAGTAATTCTTTCATACCACTTTCATCTAGAAGATACGAAGGAGGTTAGAGGTATACACTATCACTCATTTGTTTTCGCTGTTTCATTTTATAGCCTCCTTTAACTTTTATGTTAGCTTATGTTTTCGGGTAAGCTTCTGTTAGTCAAGCACATAAGTACACGCGTGCTTAAAATAGATTTTTTTTCATTTAGAAGATCATAACACCTTAATTTTGGTGAATATGTCTAAGTTTTCGGCTTGAATGTAGCGATTCTTTGTACTAATTAAGCAGGTGCTAGGAAAGTATTTGGATGTATAACTGGTAGTAACATTAGTTATCAGAAATTCGGCAAATATCAACAGTCCAGTGTCACTTTAATATATAAATAAACATGTTCATTGACACTTTGAAGGAAAAAGATGTTCTTTTGCGGAGTGTAACAAGCGTAGGCATCTAAAGTTATGACGAACTTCTTAAATTGCTTTTTATGGATAACATCGAAACTTGAATACCGATAGGAGTGATACGCGTGACTTAAGGCTAACTGTACTCTAGAGTACCTTAGCGTTGCTTGCAATATGAGAACGGTTCTTAATCCGTTTAAGTTATATATAAAATCATGTATATGCCAAATTGCGTGCAATCAAGAATCTGCTGAATGAAAGCATTTCACCTCAGAAAAACAAAGTACATTTATTGTACAAGTATTTCATGCACAGTATCATGAGCCCTGGGGGGTATCTTACAATGCAGACAGTGTTTAAGTGAAAACCGCAAAAGCAAATTTAAAAAATATGTTTACTGAAATTCTAATTCTACATCCACAAAGGCACACCGTGAAGAAGAAAAAGACCTATGAAGAGCTTAAGTCATTGTACACTGTGTTGCGTCTCTTTTATGAACACTATAGATATAAATGAACTGCAAATCTGTCATATAATGTAGAAATTTTTTGAAATGAAATGAAATGTGTAGTGTTTAACGCCCGCTTTTACTACATACGCAGGCGATGACACTGATGATACATGAGACGACGATGGAGCACCGGTGGAATGAGATGGCAAGGGAAACCGGAGATCCCGGAGAAAACCCGCCCCAACGCCGTGTTTTCCACCACAGATCTCAATTTGCGGTCGCCTGGGATCAAACCCGGGCCGCCTTGGTGAGAGCCAAGAGGTCTAACCACTGAGCCAAGGCGCGGCCTGAATTTTTTTTTATATGAACAAAAATATATATATGTGTGATGTGGTGTGTGTGTGTGTGTGTGTGTGTGTGTGGTGTGTGTGTGTGTGTGATGTGGTGTGGTGTGGGTGTGTGTTAGGGCTATTTATTAACTATCAATTAAGTATACATATAAATTAATTCTCTGCATGAACGAAATATCCAGTGTGATAGTATGTCGAGTACTGCGTCGCATTCATATCGGTTTGTTTTGATTTGCTGCTCGCTCTACTCTGCGACCCTAACTTTGGTATAGTTACAGCTAACATATTGCATCGGAGTCCAGATAATTCTCCAGCAACTAAAAACAGGAGAATAGTGAATATGAAAAGGAACGAAGTATGCAAAATTGAAATAGAAACAATGGTGATTTTATAAAGAGAGGAAAAAAGAACAATGATGCTGCTTCTACTATTAGCACTGTGGAATTTCAACAGAGAATCAGCTAAGGTCACTTCTGGATTGAATGAAAACGGGGAAAATGTTTGGGCTGGAGAAGAACTACATGATGGACAATATCTAGATAAACCACTTCTATGCGACAAAGAAAATGAAAATAAAATTAGGTACCCAAAAGACTTAATTTAGAGTGAGGCAATGTTTTTGACAGCTTAGGTGAACTTCTATTGTTTCTTGTTGCCCAGATGATGATAAATCTTTTCTGAGGGAGGGCATGCTTGTTTAAAGTCCTTTAGACCAAGTCGGACGATGAGTGAAGTAAATGACTGAAATTATGTTTAAATGATCCGAAATCACTATACCTTAGAGTTAGTCGACATTCATCGTTTCAAGATAAGGGAAAAAGGCTTCATGCCTAACCAAGATTCCAACTCTTGATCCTCTTAAATATGAGCCAAACATGCTACATCCAAACTACAGTTTGGTATCGATTTCTTGTTACCCTAAACATTTAATCTTCATCTTTGCTCAACCTTGAACATTACAATTAAGTGTTACTTTTTAAGGAACTATTGTTTATGATGCAACAAGTATGTTGTGACACGTATAAGTGATGCTGAAATATTTCCCATGTAACACCAGGTCATGGCAGTGTTGGCAGATGTAAGAATAGTGGATTAACTGTCTATTACATTTATTACAACTGCTGTCTTTTCGCAATAACGTAATCACATGATGCAGCAGATATGTCAATGATTTATACCCAATCGTCTCCACGCTCTTGCATTTAATGTCACAGTGTATTTATTGACTGGACGTTGTGCGCCTCTTAAAACAACTCAGGGTGTTGTGAAGTTATTATCTAATGTAGTTATCTTACATATATAGTAACTGTAATTTCCTGCACAAACTATTTCGGAAGCAAGTGGTTGCGCATATCTTTAAAAAATGCCACTGAAAGTTTTAACGAAATTGGGGTTTGGAACAAATGCTACCAGGTAAATTATAATTGTTGTGTAATTTCTTTTATTTGATTGATTGAATATACCTTTTCATAGCTAGTGAAAACGTAGACATGAAATATAAGACTGAGCTACTTCTAGTCCAAACAGCCCAACTGAAGCATAACCAGGGTCAAGTTTTGTGGGTCATTTGTGGGCCATTTCATCTTCTTTCGTATGTCAGGTATGGTGCAGGAGAAAGGTGTTATCCCTAGCTCATTGATCGTTTTAGGCATCTGAAATAGGCTCTAAAATTAGAAATATGTGCACTAAAATAAGCTTAAATTGCACCTTAAGAAGTTATTTCCTCTTTATAAAAGAATAAACAGAATAAAACTTGCACACTAACAAAATACAGAGAATTTACTACACTGTTACAGCTAAAGCACTTTAACATATAAATTTGTGATTGTTATTCTAATTCCATATAAGCCTATTGATCTGTAAAAGGACACTGTAGAAAAGTTATTGAATACATCAGGGTGGATATACCATATAACGCACTCACCAGAACCTGTGAAATATGAATGAAAAAGTAACGGTGGAAATGTGGAGAAATCGTAGAACGGTGCATATCACCGAGTAATGAATTCGAAGTATGTGGTTCACAAAACGATGTTCCTTGCTCTTTGGAAAGGGTTTCTGCCGTACTGTACTTTCTCCCCAATACCAATACTCATTCCACAAAACGAGTAAATCTACCTGCTAACGTACTAGATGCAAAGTCTTTGGATCACGCAAGCTCCTGACATCTTTATATTTTATTACTACATGAGAAAAACAACACTAATGTAAATAAGCACTTTTAGGGACTAAAAGCTAAAATAGCCTTTCAAAAACAAAGTCTCTCACATGGATTGGAGAGATTTGCCAGAGAGACTTGCCAAGAGTTCCAGTGTTAGTCTGTTGTACCTATGCCTCCAAGTGTGGCATCCTCGGAAGGAATAAGGCGAGAGGAGAAAAGGGTGGCCGTTCCAAGAGTCATGACAATGTAGAGGGCAGGGTCCATAAAATTAACCAGTTCGAAACTCCCCGGCAGGTCAGTAAGCTTGCATCACACCCACCGTGGTCCTGAAACGGCCGACCAGGCCAATCCGGAGACCGGAGACAGTCTTACCAAAGGAGGAAGTGTTTACCAGGAATACATCTTCCTGCCATGCAGTGCCAAGGCTCCCGCCGACAAATCTACCCTAAAAGAGATCACCAGAACAGAGATGATGTAAAATGATAATGAAGATGAAAAGAAGGGACAGAAAATTCGGAGGATGTAATTAACCTATCCAGGATTCTCCTGGAGACCCGAAAAACCCCATGGGTCAGGTAGACCAGCAAAGGGAATCGTGTCCGCCTCGGTAACGTGGTGGTAGTATGTCTGCCTCACGTTCAAGAGGTTCCGGGTTCGAATCTCGGTCAGGGTGAGCTACCTGGATAAGGTTTTTTCCGGGGTTTTCCCTTGTGCTGAAAGATGAATGTCGGGTAACTAAGCTCCATGGACTCTGGGCTCATTTAAGGATCATTTCACCCGTTCCATTCATCGTTCAATATGACTTAACGTTGGAGGATGTAAATTAAAAAACGGAAATCGAAACCGGACCTCCCAAATGTGGGCCACAGACGAAACCTCCTTAGCCATGCCACTCGGTAAATCTCTCCTATACATTTATATTTGATATAAATTACAAATATATTTAACTCGTTTTACTTTATATGCACATCAAAAGAAGTATTCAGCCTAAAATCCAAGGTCTGGTCTTGACCAGAGAGAGATGTTGCAGCAGTGATTAAGTAGTGGAGACAAAAGCACTGGTGTCTGTGAAATCAAATCTGAAACGGATTCATGTGTTTGATTCCGGAATTTATACATCAAAATCGATGTGGAATTCACAGTAGAATGAACAAGCAGAAAGTACCAGTCGTAGGATATCCAAATAGTTTGCAGCAGCGTAACAAAGACAGGTTTCTCCCTCTTCTTATTATTATTGCTATTATTATTGCTATTATTATTGTTATTATTATTGCTAGTATTAGTTTCACGACAACCGAACGGTGCGTCTTACAATAAACTCATACCTTTAGCATCCTAATCACAATTAGTTTCGGCAGTGACACCTAGCGAATGCTGTCTGGTAATCTCATAGTGAGTTGGTGTATAGCTCCAGTATACTCTTTGGACCTTTTACTCTGTGTTGGTTGGAGTTATTTTTAGGCATTCTTCTCCTGGCTTTTGGTATGGAATGGTAAGAAGGTGGTACTAGTTCCTCTTCATGTACAACCTTCTCGGTCACTGCTTCTGTGGTATAATTTTACCAAGTAAGGAGACACTCTTGTGTTAGCTTATATAGCCTTTGTCCTAATTAGCCTTAACTGCAATCCATAGATAAGCACTGGGTGTTGCTTTTCGCCTAAGGTCGATTTTGCCGACCGTTGAAGATGGATTTAACATTGTGTCTTACGGTTTTCATTATGATTCCTTTGTTAACTTGTAACTGGAGTAGTAAATACATTAGTAATGTTATATTGCAATTATATATAAGGCACTCACTAATTATTGCAATTACTAATGAGCCATAGGTGGCTACCCTCTCTCAGATCCAGTACCAGCTGGATCTACATATATGGGTAGGTGTACATTCCTAAGACACGATTTCTGCTGCGACACTTCCTTTAATTGCTAGATTAGATAATGTCATTATTGCCTCCCACCCAGTTCGTAGAGATATTGCGGCAAAATAAATGGCACGAATAACAGTGTATTTATCTTAATAAACATATAATTATAGTCCAAGTAACAAAATAGAACACAGAAACCTCTCAGTGCTTACAGTTAACCGCAGCTTTGTCTTTCAAAGCAACTGCTGGAACACACGCCTGTTGCGAGGAACACAAGAGTGCACCGACATGCTATATTTTGTTGTACTCTCACACACACCGACTATTTCTGTGATTTCGCCATCTCCCACAAGTTCCTCTTCAGATTCAACAGGCGTTTCATACACTAGTTTTCATGTGTCCCCGCAAGAAGGATTCAAAAGCCGGAATGTCTGGGAAGCGTGCCAGTCAGACAATGGACGCATTACTGCCTATCCATTGACTGCAGTTAGAGTAACACAATGTACTTAGCCTCAAACTACGCTGGTGACCCATCATGTTGAAACCAGATGTATAGTGTTTCCATTAGATCACACAAAACTTATTGCAGGAGTAGTAATTATGAGAACTGGGTTGGGCCTATAAAGTTATTCACAATACCGGAATACACATTAACAACCACAGGTACCAGAGGAACTTCTAGTCCATCGGGATTTCTCCTCGGTCGGGTGTCATTTGCCACAGTACCTAGCCACTTTGCGGCTTAACCTGCGAAATGGGTAAGGATGAAGTTATGTTGTGCTGGTGGTAGGTTGTAGGTAAATTGATGGTGTGGTTTCTGTAGGGATATTTGAAGTGGAAGGCCCTTGAAACTCCGAAGGCACTTGTTTTATAGCGTTCCCCCGTTTGGGGAGAAACGCTTTGATACGTTTCCCTCCATTTTGGTTACGGTTGCATATAGCTTGAACCATCAGTGGCAGAGTGATGCTTATAGCATCAGAGATGGCTTTAACCTCGAGTGACATAGGGATGCTTGGCTTAACCAAGGGGTCTTATGACATCTCTCGGGAGTTTCAAAGATGGCGAGCGTCTTAGCTCCCTCTGGTCATATCTGCCCAGAGTGTTCACCAAAGGATTGGGATGGGTTTGAATTTTGTCGTACACTGATGTGTCCTCTCTCGGATGACATCGACAATGTACGGGATCTCGGAATGTTCATGTAGAATATGGGCGGGCAATCTCCAGCCTGTACCACAGATGATTCTGAGTGCCCTTGTCTGACGAAAGTGTAATTAGCCACTGTTCCGCAGATCTCACAGCCGTACAGAATCATGGGCGGAATGATAGCCCAATACAGCTGAAGCTTTAAACGGACAGGTATGGTAGAGAGCGGAATATTGGGTATAGGTTCCACAGCGCGAGGTGCCCTATATTAACAAACACGAAATTTCATTTGATGTGACCTCTGACATGTAGCATGTGGATTTTCGAAGGCCCAAACAGTGAATTCCAAGTGCTCCTTACTCATGAATGAAACTGCTTCATCTGTGGACATGACATGGGAGGCAAACAAAACACCATTTTTAATTTTGTCCAGATACTATCAACAAAATTGCTGTCAGAGGATAGGATCTTTGAATGGATCTTTGCAAGACGAAAAATTTTCAATACCATCTGCAGAATTCTTCTCTTGCTATGACTTAGGTGAAATGTCGAGCGATGGCGCAAGCATTAGCTGTAGATTGCACTCGGTGCACCGTAGCACATCTTCCTGATTCTCAGGAATTCGCACAGAACGTCCCGTTCTTCACCTTCTGCTCATCTGCCCAATGAAGCTGTTTCACGCAGCATCCGTTCAATACTGCGACGAGTAACTGTTCGGTTTGGTACTGTTCCTAGTAAAGATTTACAGCCGTAAACCAATAGCATGCTCGTTATTTCATTCCACATGTACTGTTCCATGTTATAAATAAACTATTCAGCATACGTTGCTGAAAACAATAATGCACAATGTCAAGGAAACATAACAATAAGCCCAAAAGTAAGCACAGGCTAAACAAGACAAAGCGTCTTTGTTTTGTTTCTTTCCTGAGTTCTCTTTTACAATAAATACAATAATGTAATGTGCGTAGCTAAATAAATTGTATGGAAGGCAGTAGTAGGTATAATCGTCAAGCCCCCAAACGAAGTAGCGCAGGTAAAAATGTGCCTGAACAAAAGTGCTTCAAATGACCAGTAGTCGCATCCTTTATTCATTGGCTGGAGTAGACTTGGTTGCTTCCCCAGTAGGATTGATTCATACCAAACTTTAGCTAATCAGAGAAATAGACACATCCTCACTGGATTAAATCACGAGATAAGAGCTGTTTCCGCTTTACTGCTGTGAACACCTTAGTTGCGATGTCTATTAATAAAATAGACTACGTATACCTTAGGAATATATGTCACTCCGAATTTTAGGATATAGCTTTGTGTTGCAAACGAATAGATCTATTTTGTGCTGACTGTAATGTTGGAAGCTGTGATGATGGAACAGTTCTACAGACTGAACTGTCATACAACCAACAGCATAATTTAATAATACCAAACGGTAAAAGTCAAGTAGTTTCTTTACGATAGGCTAAAAGTCAACAAGTACGTCTTAAGCCGGTGCATGTTAGCTTCATGCAGCACGTATATAGTGGCTACTCAAGTGCAGAGCTAATCCAGATATATGGTGCAAAATTCCTTTGCTGTAAAACAAGGCTGACCTTGAAGTTGGGTTGTGCAAATTTGTTAGGTCATGAGTTTAAAAGTAGGTGTGATCTCTCTTCTATTACTCGGAGGTAGTTATTGCGTATAAATTTCTTTTGAAAACATTCGCCATTTGGAAAGCAAATGAAGTCTCTTGTGAAATTTAGATGCATATAAATTAAGTTAAATTCATTTTAATTACCAAAAGTCTGTCATGGTGGCATTAGAAGATTCTTGATGAATCTTTAAGTATAACCATCAGATGATGTGAACCCACCTTGCTGTAAACAGTCATTTAAAGGTCAGTACGAATGTGGTAACAGAAGTATAAAAATCATTAAGGCTAAAATGGATTAAATCTAAAAGTAGTAAAATATTTTATGCTAAAGACGACATCTTTCTTAACTAAGTTTAAGGTAATACTTTACAAATACATATTTCACTTTTCTTAAAATGAATGAACGTTAACATTCTTTTCTTAAAAAATGTAGACAGGATGTGTCAGAAATACTTTTATACTTCCAGGTATGGGCTCTTTCCACCACAAGGACCAGAATTCATGTGGACATATGTCCCATAAACCTTTGTTTTTTCGTTATTTGTGCTTTATGTTTTAATGAAAGTGTGCATTCAAAGGCCTTCAGGACCCAACCTCACAACTTCATTTCTCTGTTCACTCCTAGATGGCTTTGACGTGTGAACTACACACGGTAGATAGCGAAGTGTTGCCAGGAGACTTGTTTATGATTGTCGTCTGTCTTCAACGTTCCAGCTGTGGAACTTTATTAAGCTTTAGATATTAACTTAATTATTCTTAGATTATGTTAGATTCCAAGCTGCAGCAGGCAGCAGTAGTAACAGTACGTGGTGTATATAAATGAATATAGGGGTTTCAACTCTTTATAATACTTATTAAATTTAACTTACAGTTCTAAATGATATGTCAAAAGAAAAGGCAACTCAAACAGTTTTACCAAGAACCTTATCAACTTTCAATGTGACTACCCTTTGTCACACGACACACATCAAGTCTATAGCCGAGTTCTTCCCAGACGTTTGTAGAAACAGCTGCTTCAATCCGATTTCTTAATTGAGGGTGGTCAGCTGATAGTGGATGCACGTACACACGATCCTTTATGGAGCCCCAAAAGTAAAAATCGCATGGCGTTAGGTCAGGGGAACGTGGAGGCCATGCATAGCAAGCCCTATTATTGGGGGCCTTGTGGCCTATCCAGCGCTCGGTTACAGTGACGTTCAACCAATCGCGTACTTCGTTATGCCAGTGATGTGGCGCATCATCTTGCTGGAAAATGAATTTCTCTGGCTCATTTTCTTCCAAGTGAGGGAAGAGCCATTGCTCTAGTGTAACAAGGTAAGAAGTGTCCGTTACAGTAGGTTCACTAAAAAAGAAAGGCCCATAAACTTTTCGCCAGGATACGGCACAAAAAACATTCACTTTAGGAGAATCTCGTTGCATTTGTACCATCTCGTGAGGATTTTGTGAGCCCCAGATGCGCTCATTATGAGTGTTAACATGTCCACTAAGGTGAAAGGTTGATTCATCACTGAAGACAACACCATAAAATCGTCATCGTCATGAAACATGTCGTTTGTGAAGTTGGCACGTAATCCGTGGTCTGTCGGCTTTAGAGCCTGTAATAACTGTAAACGGTAAGGACGTAGCCGTAAGCGTTTTCTTACAACTTTCCAAACAGTCCACACAGGAACTTTTAGTTCACGACTAGCCTTCCGGACCGATTTCTTTGGGCTACGAGTGAACGACCTTCACTCGTTCAACAGTCTCTTCACTTACTCTTGGTCGTCCCGTGCTCTTTCCTTTACAATGGCAGCCGGTATCTTCAAACTGATATCATGTACGAATGTTATCACTAGGAGTATCACAACCGAACTTAAAGTGGAACGCACGTTACACAGTAACTACAGATTCGGTCTTTGCAAACTGCAAATCACTAAGCGCTTTCGTTTACTAGTCGCCATCTTTGCTACTACCGCTGTCTAGCGGACTGAGGCAGAAACATTGCACTCACATGCGCACTGGTGCCAACAAACAAAACTGAGTTGCTTTTTCATTTGACATATTTACAGCTGTAAGTTTAATGTAATAAATATTATAAAGAGTTAAAACCCCCTATATTCATTTATATACATCCTGTACCTAGTAGTGGTAGTAATAATAGTATTGCCCTTTGAAATACAACAATCGGATGGATAGGTACGTTTCCTCTCCCGCTTTCATTCTCCTCACTTCTTAACTGAAACCACTCCAGTAGGTGACACTCAGTGTCCGACTACACATGAAAGCAAATCTTCATTTCTCTACTGGAATCCAGTAACGACTTTGGTGATTGTTTTCTTAATAAGTCTGTTTCTCTACATTGTGCCAGAATGTGTTTCGTGGTACCAGAAGCTGAATTAAATCTACTTATTTAGATTCTATACCAATTTTGTTAAATTACACTCGGCAACAACAAAATAATTTTTGGATGTTTCGAGCACTTCATGAGGCAATTCCTACTAATTTTGGGTTGAGAAAAACAAATATCACAATGAAAAAAATTTTATTAGCTCTAGTTTCTAACCCAGGCGACCGCAAAGTGAGATTTGTGGTGGACAACACGGCGCTGGGGCGGGTTTTTTCTCCGGGATCTCCGGTTTGCCCCGCCATCTCATTCCACCGGTGCTCCATCTTCATCTCAAGTATCATCAGTGTCATCGTCTGCGGTGCCGTATGTAGTAAAAGTGGGCGTTAAACACTACACATTTCATTTCTAGTTTCTATGATATACACAAGGTGGAAGTATTACAAATATTAACGGATTGAGAGTAAAGGATACATTTTAATTACATACATGCTAACAACAATGGAAGTGCATTTGATTTTTTTAACTGGTAATTACATGCTAAGAGTTCTAAATTGCTGGAAAAATACTTCGCAGACAGTCGTGTCTGAAGAGAATCATGTGGTGACCTATTGACTTTCGTCTTTTAGCTTGCCTCTTGTGATGGAGTTCCGCAAAATCCCTATTCAAAGACCAACAGTAATCTGCAAGTACTACTTCATTCCAACGGCCCTGATATCTTTGTTCCATAACAGAAATGTTGTGACGGAATCTCTCCCCATGTTTGTCACTAACAGCTCCACAACTAGGAGGGAAAAATCTAGGTGGAAGTGGAGAAAATGGATCTTAAGGGACATGAGGCATCCAAGGTTACGGTATTTTTGCAGGAGCACTGTCACCAATGCTTGTAGTTGTCATCTACGGTATTTTGACAGGTGTGCCAGCTCCCAAATATAAAATTCCCCCAGATTTAAAATCTTCACTCTAAACAATGAAATGTCACTTTATCTTCAAAATAAGAGCTAAGCTCTCATTTTATAGTGATTTTTGAACTCACCAGATGGAAATACGACCGTACCATTTTCATTGTTGCCCAGTGATAACCAATAATTATTGGTTATCTCGATTGTATTTAATGCATAAGATTTGGAAATAATCCAGAACTGATTTGATCTGCAAAATTAAAAGCAAGGTGAGCCTTCTAAAAGTTTACGATTTTTACATTATTTCCCAATACGTCCATGAAACACCAGAACCCAAGTATTGAACGCATCAGAAATTTAACACTGTTGATCTTGTTTACAATAGCTGCACTGGAGTGTTCAGTTCAGAAACATTACATATTTGATCTACGACCTCGTATTGTCAAGATGCTATGTATGGGTAGTCATAAAGGGCTTAGAATACAACTTCGAAACATTTTACAGCTCTAAAAGTCATTCAACCAACTTCCCTTTCATTTTTATTTCCTTTGTCCATGGAGGTGAAGTGACCGTGTAACATAAATGTCTCAATGCTTTTTTTATATTAGAAGTTAAATGTATTCCAAAGCAAGAATAACGAATATCAAACACTGTTATGTGAAGAATTTTCTTTTTATTTTCATCTTAACATCAATTTGTGCTGGCTACCCGCATCAGTAAAATGCACCTATTATCATAAATGTGATTTCCACATTACGTTCATGTTTTCATACATTTAAAACAGGTTTGCTGGCAGACTATGCAAACCATTTCATTAGAGGTATACCTTATTTTATGCCATAAGTAAACAACAAGAATCGTAAACTAAGAGGAAGTTGACTAAAACTCCGAAAGTTCTCTGCTGTAGTTTTCTTTGTATAAGTGAATGCACCAACTATGAGAAGGCTATTACACAAAGTAATTACATCGCGACGGCATTGCATTTACAGAGAATAAAGCATTATTGTATGGCAGTTAATAGGATCGTGCTCATGCTAAGGGTTACGGTCATCACAATAACAACTAGTAATAACGTATGTTAAAGAAAATACCAGGACTTGATTACACTCACTTTTTCATCACACCTTCAAGGCTTACTTTATTGTTCTTAAGCGGTTTCACGGCACCGGTTGAACCCTAGGTCAATATGATGACTTGTGGAGGAACACAAGTAGCAGCTGGTTTCTTTCTGTCTTACGTAGTTATGGTATTCAGCCACTTCACACACAACTGAAATAATCACAATACTTTGCTAATATAAGATGGTAATGGCAAACACCATTGAGTACTTCATACATTCTCTTATGCATCCAAGTGAAAGAAAATTTGCACTGCTTCCTTCGATAGTTAAACAATAAAATTGATCATCTGTTGCATTACGTTCATCACTGCATTATGATTACAGTACGGATGTAATCACGTATTGCTCATTGATCTAAAAACGGAATCTTATCGGGGGCGGTTCTTCCTTGATGCGTTTGAATCACCGAGTCACCTACTTCTTTTTGAATAACTTACGAGGCATGCTCTCCAAGGTGCTGCAGCCATCAGGAACGCCATTACGTGAGATTCGACAACATTGGCGTGTAGCGTGGTTCTACCCCTTCAAACCCCATAACAACGAACCCGTTGTAACCATTAGTCTTACCTGGGCAGCCGTTTGCGATGGAGCTTCCTATCACCTCCGCCGCCAAATGCAAGTTGCGTGCAGTGATCCGTTTTTTAGAGTGCGAAGGGCACTACCCCCACTAAAATTCATCGTCAGTTATGCGAAGTCTATGGGCCACAGTGTATGGACGTCAAAAACGACCAAAAATGGGTCAGAGAGTTCAAAGACGGACGTACAGACGTCCATGACGAACAGCGTTTTAGTCGGCCTTCGGTTTCAGCCGAGTGGAGGAAGAAGTGGAGCAAGAAATGCTTAAAGATCGGCATGTGACACTTCGCGAGCTGTACGAACTTATCCCTGAAGTCAGTAAAACTACGATTGACAAGTTTTTGACCGAACATTTACATTATCGCAAGGTGTGTGCGAGGTGGGTCCCCTAAAGGCCCTACGAAGACCACAAACGGCAACGTGTTGTAGTGTTGATCACCTGGCCCAGTTTGGACGGGACATCCTCACCCATCCCCCTACAGTCCAGACTTAGCACCTAGTAATTATCATCTGTTTCCTGAGTTGAAGTCACACCTGGGTGGAACACATTTCCAGACCGACGATGATTTGAAAAACGAGCGCAACTTGGCGGGAGAGTGCTATGACAAGGGTATACAAAACCTGCCACATTGCATTCAAAAGTGCATCGATCGCAATAGTGATTACATTGAAAAATAGCTGTAAGTTCCGTCTTTCCATCAATGTAATATTCATATACAATAAACATGTTTTCTATATTAAATAAAATTGGAGACTATTTTACGGACACGCCTCGTGTATGGTTATGAAAGAGTAGAGCCAGACTGAAAAATTCAATGCTATAGCCGGTATTGAACCACGGATCACATGGCATCACACGGTGCTTACAGCATAGTAAGTCACCATTAAGGTAGTTGTCTCATGTGTTTATGAGAACTCCTAGTGGTTTACGGGGTAAAACACAATTCAGCTGGAAAATTTAATGTCATATTGGCACGTTGGCCATAGTAACTCAATGGTTTAGAGCGGCTGGAAGGAGGCCAGAAGATCCGTGTTTCAAATCCCGGCTATGGCATTGAATTTTTCAATCTTTCATAGTGCGTCCTACATACAGCTAGTGTGAAAGAACAATTAATTTCCATTACATGGTTGTCTTATGTTCAAGCATTAAATTTTCGTTTATAAAGTTCTCCAAATTATATTTTTTAATGGAGCCGCTCTCTTAGCACCCGCACGTCAATAATGCAGCTAGCTTACTTCCCGACTAGTGGTTCGTTACTAAACGGCCAAGGTGACCATAACACCTGCGGTGAGCGAGGAGAGGATGGAGGAGCAGAATGCATTGCTGGTTACCATGACTACGGATTCGATTCATAGAAGCCGTATATTCCGCACCAAATCGTGTTGCCGACAAAAGACAGGACTTTCTTCCTACTTTTTCGTTTACTTCAAAAGAAATTTGTTGGTAGAAGCGGTAACCCGTTTGAAGCGAGCCCGGCGTGTCATGTGCTACTCTATATTATCAGTTTGCATCCTGAGTAAAACCGTAATTTTCTATGCTCAGTGATTATTTTCCGATATGTGAAGTGTTTAATTTTTCATATTTAAAGGATTTATAATGAATTAAACACGCGATTTGGTGTGTTCCATTCTCCAAACACACTTTTCCTTGTGGAAAATCATGACAAACGAGACGTGGTAAATGTCGGTAGGCCAACACCAGTGTTATGTTTAGAAAAATTTTGCAGCGAGATATCTTCAAAGTACGCCAGGACATTTAAGACTCGTTGGTATAAGGAATATAATTGTGTCGGACTGAAAGAACTGGGGGTAAAACACTAAGAAAATTGCAGACGCTCTTTGGGAAAGCCGCGGTAACAGGCATAAACAGTCTCGGCGCAAATAGATAATAGATGGCGGATAATATTTCACTGTAATAAAGAGCTTGATAAGCAGCGCGGCTAGTGTACACAAAGGGGCCGGCAAATGAAGATGGCTAAGATAAAGGACTTGCCGGCACAGCTAGGATTTCATGTTTGGAAGGTTCGAGAGATATCTCGATTGACAGAGAATAGTTTGTCTTATTTGCTCGAGAAGTCTCTCGAATTATGAATGAGATATATAAGCGATTGTGACACGCCAGCAGGACAGCTGTAAAACAAGTGAGTGAGGAGCTGCAGTGTGTAACAAGAGCGTTGTTGTGATGGATGGATGGATGGATGGATGGATGGATGGATGGATGGATGGATGGATGGATGGATGGATGGATGGATGGATGGATGGATGGATGGATGGATGGATGGATGGATGGATGGATGGATGGATGGATGGATGGATGGATGGATGGATGGATGGATGGATGGATGGATGGATGGATGGATGGATGGATGGATGGATGGATGGATGGATGGATGGATGGATGGATGGATGGATGGATGGATGGATGGATGGATGGATGGATGGATGGATGGATGGATGGATGGATGGATGGATGGATGGATGGATGGATGGATGGATGGATGGATGGATGGATGGATGGATGGATGGATGGATGGATGGATGGATGGATGGATGGATGGATGGATGGATGGATGGATGGATGGATGGATGGATGGATGGATGGATGGATGGATGGATGGATGGATGGATGGATGGATGGATGGATGGATGGATGGATGGATGGATGGATGGATGGATGGATGGATGGATGGATGGATGGATGGATGGATGGATGGATGGATGGATGGATGGATGGATGGATGGATGGATGGATGGATGGATGGATGGATGGATGGATGGATGGATGGATGGATGGATGGATGGATGGATGGATGGATGGATGGATGGATGGATGGATGGATGGATGGATGGATGGATGGATGGATGGATGGATGGATGGATGGATGGATGGATGGATGGATGGATGGATGGATGGATGGATGGATGGATGGATGGATGGATGGATGGATGGATGGATGGATGGATGGATGGATGGATGGATGGATGGATGGATGGATGGATGGATGGATGGATGGATGGATGGATGGATGGATGGATGGATGGATGGATGGATGGATGGATGGATGGATGGATGGATGGATGGCCGGATAATTGGGTTTAAGGGCGCTCAACTGCCAAGGTCATCAGCGCCCTTAAGAAACCAATCAGGTTAAAAAGCACTAAAAGTGTCTAAAGCAAAGTCATAATAAAATCAAGATAAAAAAACACACCATGGTATGTCAAAGTATAAAATATATCTAAAACCATAAAAAAGTTAAAGGGCCTTATGGGCTGGTATTTAAATTCTAAAATGGGCATTTAAAAAGAATTTTAAAACTCTGGCCACTGCTTGCTCGTCGTCCGCAAGGATCTCTGCCAAGCTGGCCGGCAGCTGGAGAGACCTGCGAAGACGTGAGAGGCTAAAACGTTCTATCAGGACATGCCTGACAGAGAGGGCTGCTCCACAATAAGGGCAAACTGGAGCAGGGCTCCGACTTAATAAAATTGAATAAGTAAAAAAGCAGTGGCCAACACGCAACTGAGCTAGCCGTACCTCTTCCTGGCGGGATGCCCGGCAGGAGGTATTGTGATGTGATGTAATGGTGTTACGTGAGAATTGAACAGTGTATTGCTACCGAAATAAAGAACATTTAGAATTTCGGCAAATTGGACTTTTAATTCTACGAACCCACAAAGTCACAATATATTTTAAAATACAATGAGAACGTTAAGCGTAATATGCTTTTCATTCAATATCCCATTAGGAAAGTAGACAAGAAATGGCATTTCTTTAAATAACGGTAATTTTAAGGAAATTTTGGATTCATATACAGAAGGAAGCCCCATCGCAATTCAAAATCTTTCCAGTATAAAACCCATTTTCGCGATGTTGAGTTTGCGAATTTAGGTTAGCCAATTTTCCGAGTCACCTAATCAATTCGTCCAAAACTGCGCCTGAATCTTAATTAAATAATTCAGTTAATTGCTATCAGAGTGCAGCATTAGGTTGTGTTCTGCGCTGAGATGTGTTAGAAATAAGAATACTTGCTTAAGAACAATAGCAATTTGACTAAATTACTTTTAGTTAAATTCTTTTCTATCTAAAACTATTTACTGAAAATGTTGTATAATTTAACCTCCAAATGTCAGAATATAATCTGAACTAGATTCATTTTTTCGTTTAACTTATGCAAAAGTATTAATTTTAATAGCTGGTATTTGTTTTGAAATCTAAATTAGGTAAAATAAGTAAATGCTTATGAACAAATAGGCATTATTGTAATTTACCATTGTAACAATCATTAGATCAGTAGTTTCCTGCTCTGAAGTTTCTCCTCCCTGTAAACTGAACGTAATACATTCGTTCATTACTTCATAGTATTTCGTGATTATGGGTGAATATATTTACCATAAAAATACAAAGTTGTATACCACATTGTCGATTGCTTTCCTAGGAAGAGAATGGTTAATGGTTTGAAAATCTCTCATCAGATGGCAGTATTATCACTATATTTATCTGTGATATTGGCAAATAGTTTTGAAACCACTCGTTGTTTTAGATGTAGTACTGTAGATGGCAGGCTCCTGTATTCCTCGTGTATTTCTCTAACCTTATCAATGTGTATGGAATTGAATGAAGCTGTTTGGCTCTGAAACACATTATGCATTATGCACAATATGTAATCGGTAATGCGAATGAAACGTCCAACGCTAACGGCAACTACTGAATAATTCGCTTGTTGGCGACTATCAAATAATTTGTAGTTTTCATATGGATGCCAATCTACCGCTGCTTGGGTCGAGAGTTAATTCTCTGTATCATGCCTCAGTAGAAGGAAGTTTTGTATTTTTTATGTATATTGAACTGGGTATAGCGCTATCCATTAAACCAGAGAGATATCTACATTGGAAACTAAAACCACGATTCTGCTCTACAGTGTTTAGTACACCTGTAAGAAAAATGGTGTGAAATGGATATAAGTGACAAACATATGCTTCCCCAAGCAAGTAGCTAAGATAATTCGATCTTAAGGTATTAGGCTACAGCTGTTGTGTGATAGAATTGTGCTGAATTTCCGAAACCAGACCTGTATGATACTCCAATACATAAGTCCTTCTTGAGAATTAAATATTAAGCATTTTTGCTATAAAACGCGTTTTAATATTTAATTAATCCAGAGGAAATATAAATATATAATGAAATAAAACATGCATTATGTTCGTATTTAAATGTTTAATAAAAGAACTTAAAAACTGAAATATCTTACTTCAGCTATGCAGTAATAAAAAGTGATAAAACGTTACATAGAGATATGTAAAAGTGGGAATTTTATTATAACTGAATCAAAAAAGTGTAGAAAATATATGTTATGCTCACGCGACTTTTTCTTCTACTGTTTATTGGTGCGTATAAGTACCTATTATTCTTACGAAATTTTATTTGCCATCTACTTCAGTTTAGTAATTGGAAAAACTTTTGCAGAAATATATATGCTACAGATGGTGAATAAAACGGCTGTCGTATGTCACTAGGTTTACTGATATTAAAAAGAACGAAAGACGAAATTTCGACACTCCGACAGCTTGTCAACAAACAAAATATATTATTTGTAAAAATTGTTCTATTTCTATAGATACCATATGGTATAGATGCAAAACAAATAGTGATAGCAAATATGCATATAAGAAATGAACGCCTTTAGTGCTCTTATATTTTCATGCAATCACGAGAAAAAAAATTGAACATCCGAAAGTCTAAAAGAATGGCCAAGTTTAAATAGTTCGAACCAATAACAATGGATATTTCGGAAAGGGTTTATGCTAAAAATGGGTTGTTTGTATTAAATTATATATTTTAAAATAATGTGTATCTAATGCTACTGTGTTTTATGCTATATACCTGCCCGTCTTGGTAGCGTAGATGGTAGCGTGTCTGCCTGACGTTCAAGAGGTCCCGAGTTCGAATCTCGGTCAGGGTGAGTTATCAATATAAGGCTTTTACCGGGGGTTTCCCTTATCCTGAAAGACGAATGTCGGGTAACTGTAAGCTCCATGGACCACGGACGCATTGTGCATCATTTCACCCATTTCATTCATCGTCCGATATGACTAAATGTTGGAGGATGTAAATTACACAAAAAATTACACACAAAAAATGCTATATACTAGTTATGCGAGATTATACAAATTTCCTTCCGAATGAAGAGAACTTTACAGCTTATTCCCAGAAAATTATTATTCCTATTTTTGCCATAGTACGTCCAAAAATTATATTATTAAACTTCTTGAAGTATTCGTGTATATTAAATTATTAGCTGAAATGCAGGTCCTGCGCCGGACCCTCCCCCTTACGACTGTGCAAGCAGCAAAACAATATCAAATAACGTAAGGAAGTAAACGAAAGATTTCTCTCACTGGATAACGGATTTAATTGCTAGAACAACCAGTTTCCTGATGCAATAAGTATTCATTGAACTTGGCCCACATCATAAACATATCATTCATAATTAACTTCGGTCTTTTTGTTTTTGGCTGTTACTTCTTTTGCAACCCTATCTCTACAAACTACAGAAAAAAATAAAACCTTAGAAATGTAACAAGCAAACTAATGAGACAAGATGTTGTTGAACACGTCAATACATTTACCCCTGTAAAGTTGATTAGTAGAAAATAATTTGCAGAATTAATTAACGTGGCAGCAAGTACTCAGAAGTGAGTAAACAAAAAATTAGATCACTGCTATAGCAAATCGAATGGGGCAGACCTTGTAGCGAATGTGCACCTTACGAATATGAGATGGCGGAATGTCGCTGATAAAAATAGTAAAATGCAAAAGTAGTAATTGTTCTAAGCCAATAATTGCAAAAACAAAAGAAACAAAACGTAATTCTGTACAAATTCCATATAAAATTTTGTAGCATTCTATATAAAATTCCATATAACATTCTATATAAAAACGTGTAATATAAAAATTCGCCGCAGACGGTGTATGTTGTTGTAATTTTACGTCCTCCAACGTTAAGTCATATCGGACGATGAATGGAATGGGTGAAATGATGCTCAAATGAGCCTAGGTTCCATAGAGCTTAGAGTTACCCGACATTTGTCTTTCGGGATAAGGCAAAACCCCGGAAAATACCTTATTCAGGTAACTCACTCTGACGAGATTCGAACTCGGGACCTCTTGAACGTGAGGCAGACACACTACCATCACGCTACCGAGGCGGGCACAGACGATGTATCTTGTATGCGAGAGCCCTTAGTGGTTTATCTGGGAAATGTATGAGTGAATTGGCGAATTTAATTTCGTGACGACAAATTGGCCATGGTAGCTTAATGGGCAAGAGCTAGTGGACAGAAACCATTAGATTAGTGGTTCAAATTCCGGCCGTGGCATCGAATTTTTCATGTCGACTTTATCAAACCAATAACTTAGTCTTTATACGGCTAGTGTGAAGAGCTGCATAATTTCCATCAATTAACTTAAATAAAAATTATATATAAATCTTAACTATATCACAATTATATCACTGTATATACACATTGAAACTAAAAGACCTCTGGTTTAACTTTCCCCCTTATTAACTGAATCGTTCACAAGGAAACCCAAGAATTCGATATTCAAAATACAATTAAATATATGTACAAACATGTGTAGCACCAGAACAGAAGCAAGTTTGAGTATGACTATGACCTAGTGTGACTATGAACGAAAGAAAAACCACGATAAGGAAAGCGTGTAACTCACTCATATTATTCTACTGTAAAGGACATCTAGGAAGGCGTAAAGGAAACTCGCAACTTACCCAGCCCCACAAGAAGCAAACCCCAAAGTCCACAAGGCACCAACAAGGATCAGCTCCTCCTCGGGCTCACACACAACAACCCCCACACCAAGCTCGTCTCGAACCGCCCAGCCAGGCTCGACCGACCAACCAATCCACGAGCACCAACATGTCCCGGAAAAGGGAGCGCTCAGAAATCCGAACGAGCCAGACCAGAGAGAGTAAACTCCTCGGTGGCAAACTGGGTAAGGCTAGGACAACGCTGAGGGACACTCGGCGCAGTCCTTAAGGTTTGTCTCGGCGCGACGAAGCGCTGGCCTGGGCTCCATAGCTCAGAACACTTACCTGCCTTGCGAGGATTCTGTGTTTGATTCATTACTGGGGTGGGGATATTTCGTAACCAATACTACTCTCTATTCTCTCCAGAATGTGGAAGTATGATTGAGAGTATAAATATATCTGTGACATAAAGTACAAAACCAGATATAAAACCCACTGTATACAAGTTAATATCACTGCCTATTGACAATATGTCACCAACGGTAAAAGGTCATCGACATGGCCACTGTAATTAAAGGTAGGGCAGAAATGGAACAAAAAATATATGTATTTTCGTGTAGCAGCGCAAGATGCTGATATATAAGCTGCTGGGAGGAACATTTGTTCTTCACTAATACCAAGAACATATATGGTATATTATCTCTATAGTCGACTGGTCAACTCTCAATCTCTGGGTTCCAGATTGGATTTCTACCCGGAATTTCTTTAACAAACATAATTAACCAATCCCCTGTAAAGCCTGAAAGTGTGTTGAAGATGTCTGTTTCAGTATAAAAATAATAAAATGTTATGAAACTTGGAATGCGGAATTGTTTTAACCTACAGTGTAAACGCATCTGCGCCATAAGTTTCGAAAGCTAATGCTCTTAAGGTGTTCATAGAAATTAAAAGTGGCTCCACAAATGAACTATTTAAACAATTAGTATGTGATAGGAGTAGTTTGCTTCCCGCACAGCGAAATACGCGTCGCAGGCAATATGTTTGGCATTCTGGAGGTCTTTGGTTCGATTCTCGTTCACCGGGCACTTTGACTTGAAGTTTTCGTGGTTTCCTTTGACACTTAAGCAAATGATGAGGTGCTTACTTTCATTTCAAGATATATTTTCCATCATTTCCCTTCGTTGTATTTCCTTATTATTTTTCAGCTCTGTTTTTAGGCTCGTGGTGACTGGCAGTGCTGGAAAATGGTACGGATGCTTGCGCATGGTAACTGCTTTTGGAACTGAGCGGAATTATCAGGTTCATATTCTTACGTGAGGAGCGACACTTCTCAATACTGGATCTGAATTGGTAGCGGCGCAGCAGGTCGTGGCGTAGTTCTTTCCTCTAGCGAAGAATTCTCAGCGCTTCTTGGGACCATAGAGCGTCTAAGACAGGTAGTGGTGGTGTGACATCAGCTCCGTCAGCTCTAACCGCCATATATGCCCCCGATGGAAAGGCAGGTTAGCGTGTGACGTCACCGTGCTGATTTCTGCTGCCCAAGAGAAAGAAAACAGTGTGATGCGTTGGGGTTGCGACAGCGTAGGAAAGAAGGAAACGTATCGGGTATTAATATGTACAACTTACATATTGGGTGTTGTAATATTAATGCTGACTACTTTAATTATACAATTGGTCACAGTTTATAAACAATTACATTTTAGCTCTGTGCTATGAGAAAATATATAAAACTTCAACTCGTAGTTTATCTGAAGGTCAGGCATGTAATAAAGTAAATAAAATAAAACATAAAGTAATTTTCTCTGCAAATAAGAAGACACCCATTAGAACAAAATTACGTGGACATTTTCCGACACGTTCTGCTTCGTTTTTCTTTAACTAGTTTATCAATGTCAGGACCTAATATCTGGGAAATTCGTAATCGAAGACTGCATGTTAAATTGTGATACCAGGTACTCGGTAACAGAAAAAAATTGTTCGCAGACATATATCGAGCCAAACATACACAATGTAAATGCAGCAAGTGAATACAATCTCGGAAATTTTGGTTTGCGGGACATTCCTGTAAAAATCAGCCAAATCTTTCTTGTGTGTATATTTGTGCTTCAATAAAACGTCGCATTGTACATTTAACAGTCCAATTAGTACTTGGCAGCTACATTGTTGTCATCGAGTGTGCTACACTTGACTGAACCCTCAGTTTCTATCATGATCTTATTTTATACATATAAACTTCTTATTGCTGTTATCAAATGTTGGGGTACAACTTCCTGTTTTATAATGCTCCACAATTTATGTCTATTTACCTTATCAAAGGCCTTCTCAAAATCTATAAATGCTATGTAAGTCGGTACATTTGATGCCCTATGTTTTTCAATTATTTCAGCTATTATTTATATAATTTTATTCGGCTGCAGAGTCCCACTCTGACCTTAAATTTTTCCTGCTTTTTCCAGTTCGAAGGCAAATGCTAACGTATTTCCCCTTCTATCGGAATTTCCTATCCATCATTTTCTGTAAATTTCTTCATCTCATGTATCAGGATTGTAGAGTCAGGTGACGGAAATTGGTGTGATGTGGCAGGATATTATAATTAGCGAAGGTGAAGATTTCTCCATGACAGTCTGCTGGCTGGGACCATTTCCGTGCGGCTCATTTCATTCCCGCATCCCAAATACATGAAATTGCTGACCTAAGATTTACTCGCTGACTCAGGACCCTGGGCATACTTTTTTTGTTTTCCTGAGCAGCTTAATGTCATTTCTTTTTTACCTTCGCTTCTTTTACCCTAATCCAATTTTCTCTTAGCTTATATAAAACTTCTCCTTACATCCATTTTTCTTTTCATCCGTCCCCGTTAGCAATGCGCAACGCCACTACCTCTTTGCTCACACTGTCCCTTTTCTTATCCCACGTTTTTATCCTGCAATTTTTTAACTGTTACATTCTACCAGTTAATGAACAGTGCTCTCTTCATCTCCACAAAATTCACATATCCCTACCTCATTACTTCTCAACCCTTTTAGATATATTATTCCTACTCTCATCCATGCTATGCCTTCTCTTCCAGTTTTGTCACATTGATTTATATATTTTTCCCTACCTCATTCTGTCTTTAATTTATCATAAAATTTCAAAGTTTTCTTTCCTTCTATACTTTCCCATATCTCCTGCCCATGGCCGCGCCGTGGCTTAGTGGTTAGACCACTTGGTTCTCACCAAGGCGGCCCTGGTTCGATCCCAGGCGACCGCAAAGTGAGATTTGTAGTGGACAACACGGCGCTGGGGCGGATTTTCTCCGGGATCTCCAGTTTCCCCTGCCATCTCATTCCACTGGTGCTCCATCTTCATCTCATGTATCATCAGTGTCATCGCCTGCGGTGCCGTATGTAGTAAAAGCGGGCGTTAAACACTACACATTTCTCCTACCTATGTATGTCTTGTACTCTGTTTCTCACTTCCTGCCAAAAACCACTATGATTTATGGAGATTTATGCTCTCCATAGATCTCCCATACCTATCTTAGAAATAGGCCGCGTCGTGGTTAAGTTGTTGGACCGCTTGGCTCTCACCAAGGCGGCCCGGGTTCGATCCCAGGCGACCGCAAAGTGAGATTGTGGTGGACAGCCCGGTGCAGTGGCGGGTTTTTTCTCCGGGACCTCAGGTTTCCCCCGCCTCTTTCCCTCTCATTCTACCGGTGCTCCATCTTCATCTCATGTATCATCAGTGTTATCGCCTGCGGTGCCGTATGTAGTAAAAGCGGGCGTTAAACACTACACATTTCTCCTACCTATGTATGTCTTGTACTCTGTTTCTCACTTCCTGCCAAAAACCACTATGATTTATGGAGATTTGTGCTCTCCATAGATCTCCCATACCTATCTTAGAAATAGGCCGCGTCGTGGTTAAGTTGTTGGACCGCTTGGCTCTCACCAAGGCGGCCCGGGTTCGATCCCAGGCGACCGCAAAGTGAGATTGTGGTGGACAGTCCGGCGCTGTGGCGGGTTTTCTCTCCGGGACCTCCGGTTTCCCCCGCCATCTCATTCTACCGGTGCTCCATCTTCATCTCATGTATCATCAGTGTCACCGCCTGCGGTGCCGTATGTAGTAAAAGCGGGCGTTAAACACTACACATTTCATTTTTATCTTCGAAACCGTTCTTTGCAATCCCGCGACCACCAACTGTTTGTATTCTTAATACTTTTCTGTTGCTTCATAAATAGATTCATTAATTCCCCTTTCTGCCCTTTAATACACTTACGCCAGAATTTCAGGATCCCAAATTGAATATGTTGGATTGGCGCATCCTCGCCGTTTGCCATAGGTTCAAGGAGTCTACTGTGGTCCACATCGGTATTTTCTGCATTGCCGTGAAGCCTACCCGCCTGGTTCAATCTAATATTTTCTAATTCATTGTAAAAATGTTTATGACTCTAGCTCACGAATAGAACCTTATTCTAAGTCAAGCGTTTAGATTACAGAATAAATTTCAACAGTGTATAAAATGTTGTGTATCGATGACTTCTCTCAAGGTAGGTCAAAATTATTTTCTTCGTCAGTAAATGGACATCTTTTGATGTGGAATACTTACCACTTCTCTTCCTTTCGTAACGGAATGCGTGAACAAAATATGTGAACACTAAGTAGTCTTATCATTCTCACGACTTTGAGCTTGTACACTTGAGATTAGACAAGCATAGATGGTGATTACAGCATGCCACACTCACGTAATCATCAGTGTGTAATGACTTATCGGCTAGATCAAGGAACAAACATAGGTATCGTATTTTTTATCTACATCCGCGATCCCGTCCCAAACACAGTCCCCCCATAATGAAGTAGTTTTCTATACATGTAAAAAGAGGCGTTGTGTAAAACAAAACCCCAGTAAGCGTTAATACAGCATTAAATAAATGAGCATTTTGAAGTACGGAATAATGACTGCCATTTCCCTAACACTCGGGACCCAGACATTATGCTTTGTCGCGTAGGTATGCAATTACATGTAATGAGCTGGCACAGCTTGTAGCAGAGGCATTGGGTATGCTATTAAGAGAGTAGCACTACAAAGAATATGCATTTAAAAGAGAAAACAAGAATCTCTATGCATTTCGTTTCATAATGTCTGTTATTTGTTTAAACAGGACATTCCAGCAGAAAATGAGATGACTGACTCCTTTATTTAGCATTCGTTGCAGTCATTAACTGTCTCTCCGCGCTCATTGAATTTTATTGTCTCCTTGATTTATGAACTTCCTGCTGTTTTTCACTTGATTTCTTTCTTCTGTTAGTATAATACATTCCATCTATTGAAATGATAAATTATCTGCAGCATATTTCAGATACCAAGTGTTATTTAAAACCGTATAAATTTTATACGTCTTTTTCTAAATGATCAATTCGTATTTGTCATTTATTGACTTAGCTCCATTTGCTTTAATGGCAAGAATCATAATTGTGCGCCTTATTGGGTTTACACGACTATTTTTTCGCTCTTTCTTCTACTTGCTAAGAAGATAGAAGAGGTGGAGTTAAAATATTTATTTATTTATTCATTTACTTATGTCCTCATTCATTTACTTATTTATTTATATACTATCTATTTATTTATATATATTATCTATTTATTTATATATATTATCTATTTATTTATATATATTATCTATTTATTTATTTATTTATTTATTTATTTATTTATTTATTTATTTATTTATTTGTTTATTTGTTTATTTGTTTCTTTGTTTCTTTGTTTCTTTGTTTCTTTGTTTCTTTGTTTCTTTGTTTCTTTGTTTCTTTGTTTCTTTGTTTCTTTGTTTCTTTGTTTCTTTGTTTCTTTGTTTCTTTGTTTGTTTGTTTGTTTGTTTGTTTGTTTGTTTGTTTGTTTGTTTGTTTGTTTGTTTGTTTGTTTGTTTGTTTGTTTGTTTGTTTGTTTGTTTGTTTGTTTGTTTGTTTGTTTGTTTGTTTGTTTGTTTGTTTGTTTGTTTGTTTGTTTGTTTGTTTGTTTGTTTGT